>CM060372.1:31991502-32436764 GCA_030545235.1 Helianthus tuberosus | reverse complement strand
ATTGGATTCTTGTTAATGAAGTTATATTTTTTATGTACATGTTATATTTTTGATGTAACAATTCTCATAACAATTCTTTGCATCTTAGTTATGAAATTCCAAGATCTAGGCATTTTTTATGTAACACTATGTAACCGGGTGTTAGAAATATAACAATCGAAGAAAAAATGCATGTTACATTTTTTTGTGTTACATAAATAATACAAGTTACCTTTTTTTGTGTTACATAAAAAATGTAACAATCAAAACAAAATTGCCTGTTACATTTTTTGTGTTACAGAAATAATGTTGGTGTAGTGATGTAAGTGATTATGATGATATGGATCAAGATTCTTGCAAACATTGGATAAAAATGACTTTATTGTTTGTAATTATTTACATATATTGTTCAAGTTTTTATTATGTATATAAAATAAATGCAGTAGGTTATAAATTTTGAATTAAGTGTTACATATATATTTGAAAATGAAAACAAAAAGTGTCGATACTAGAGAGAGAGAATAGGAAAGATGAATTATGGTGTAGGTTTGAAAACTACTATGAGAGATAAAGAGGTTGTTTTTCAGTTCTAGGGAAAGATGAATTTGTACTTTCTACCTTTTTTTTTATATTATCTTACATTGGGAAATGACATCTCTCAAGAACCATTTTTTTGTAATCTGACAATTTCAAATCATCATAATTACACTTTTTTCAAACGAATCAAATTTTGTCCTCAATGCCGAAAATACCCTTGTCTGTCCTTATTGTTATTATTTTAGTAAAAGTGTGATTATTTTTACTGCAAATGGATCACAACCATTCATCTTGTTTAATCAATGGTTGTTATTGGGTTTTCAGGGTTTAGTCAACTGGAGTGGGTTTTCGATTTATCCTTGCCCTATATACATATGTATATATATATATACTATATATGTATACATATACATATATATATATGTATACATATATATATAGTGGAGAGTTCAAATGAGAAGAATCACAAATTAAGAATAAAAAGAATAAAAGGGTAAAAAGGTAATTTAAACCAATCATTTAATTAGTCTACCCTTTATTTTTGCTATTTAAATTAATAAACCCTAATCATTTAATGAGTCCTATCCTATAAAATAGTTGTGCACCTTACACAATAAAAACATTCATGCACATGATCCTACATATTCAACGTTTTCTACACCATACTAACAACGTTTCCTACACCAAGAAACCAATGTTTTGGTGTAGGTTCCCAACACTTTTAAATAATTTTACGACATATAATATTATATGTGTAGGACACAACACTTTAAATAATTTAGTCACTCCTTATAAAATTGGTGTAGGACCCAAAACATTAATGATGGTGAAGGAAAAAATTACGGTGGCATTAATGAGATTGGAGTAACCCTTTATAATATTTAATAGTGTTATACATCAAATTGTCTATTCTACCCTTATTAATTAAAACATTAATTGAAAGTGGACAACAATAATGTCTTGATTCACAACCATTTATCAAAAAAATATAGGGCATAGATTAATTTAGTTTTCTTCTTGCAAGAATATTTTTCTCAAATGAACCTTCCCCTATATATATATATATACATATGTATACATATATATATACACATATGTATGTATATATATATATATATATATGGACTAGATGACGCAGTGGCATTTTCGTATATGTATATATATATATATATATATATATATATATATGTAGAAAAGGGTTCAAGAGAAAACGACAAAAATATATAGGGTTAGGATTTAGAGAAAACGGTGAAAAGTGTGAGAATGAAGAGAACGGTTATGGATCGTCAGATTAAAACAATCTATGGACTAGATGACGCAGTGGCGTTTTCGTATATGTGTATATATATATATATATATATATATATATATATATATATATATATATATATATAGGGAGGAGTTCATGCGAGAACCACCCTTATTGCGAGAACCGCGAGAACCAATGTGAACACAACCTAAAATAGCTAAAAAAACCTAACCCCCACCCCCCCCCCCCCAAAAAAAAAAAAAAAAAACCTAACCCCCCCCCCCCCTCCCCAAGCTAAATGCTAAAAACTAAAACGCCCAAAAAACCTAAAAAAAATCTAACCCCCCCCCCCCCCCCAAAAAAAAAAAAACCTAAACCCCCCTTCCCCACCCCCAAAAACCTAAACCCCCCCCCCCCCCCACCCCCAAGCTAAAATGCTAAAAACTAAACCCCCAAAAAACCTAAAAAAATCTAAAAAAATAAAAAAAAAATCTAAAATTTTTTTTTAATATTTTTTATGCTCAAATCGCTACTTTTAGTGTCCAAAAAAAAATTTTTTAATTTTTTTTTTTGTTTCGAAAAGTAGCGATTTTTATATAAAAATATTAAAAAAAAAATTGTGTGATTTTTAGCTATTTTTAGGTATTTTTGGTTGTGTTCACATTGGTTCTCGCGGTTCTCGCAATAAGAGGTAGTTCTCGCATGATCTTCTCCCTATATATATATATATATATGTATATATGTAGAAACGGGTTCAAGAGAAAACGACAAAAATATATAGGGTTAGGATTTAGAGAAAACGGTGAAAAGTGTGAGAACGAAGAGAACGGTTATGGATCGTCAGATTAAAAAAATCTATGGACTAGATGACGCAGTGGCGTTTTCGTAAATAACATCACTTTTATTACTGTGGCGCGCTTCATTAAGGGTAAAAAAGTCTTTTGACTTCTCTACACAAAACGCCATCCAATGAAATAAAACGCCATTAAAATTACCGCCTTAACCTACAATAGCACTCACCATCCTAATCTAAAAACGCCATTAGATATAAAACGCCAAACTTAATTATAATAAAATCCTTCCTAAAAAACCGCCAAAAAACATCCTATATATACAACATCTCAGACCTACCATTAAAACACACAAAACCCAAACGCCATATTTAATATATACCATTCGTTTTAGAAACGCCAAAAAACCCGAACTTCAAATATCCTCTAAACCAAAACGTTTATTTGAAATTCAGTTTGATTGTCGGTAAGGTTTCGCTCAATGTAATGGACAAAATCCTTAAGTGAGAATATTGTCCATTTCATTGAGTAAAATCTTATTGACTTTATCCTCAACTTCCATCCAATTTATAACGCAAAAACATACAAAAACATTATAGAGGTTTGTTGTCAATAAAGTTTAGCTGTATGGGGTGGAGAACATTGTCAGACATCTTTCTTAACTAAGGATTAACAATGTTGTCCATCTCATACAGCAAAACATTATTGATTTTAGCATGATCAAATTTAGAGGTTTAAGGTACTTTTATTTAGTGGCGTTCTTTTTCTCGGTAAAACGCCAAAAAGTTAAAAAAATCAAACATCGTTCATTGGAAATTCAAGATTGTTGGCTGAAGGATGTAAACTTAATAACATTTTGTTGCATGAGATGGACAAATCTTCAAGAAAAAGAGGCTGATTTCAGACCTTGTGCTTCCAAACGGCGACAAAAAAAACTACTTCAAAAAAAATGAATCATACAAAAGTTGAAACAGCCAGTTAAGATGATTCAAAAAAGAAGAAAGAGACTGGTGACAGTGAAGATTTGGAAGATCAATTGTTTATATATATATTTTTTTTAATTTCCTTTTTCAGTTGATTGTTATATAATAACAACGCCATATATAATAAAAACACCGCACCGCCAAAATGCTTGTCAAAACGACATCATGCGATAAAACACCCCAAAAACTACCAAACTATAATAAAATTTCTTTGGACAAGTATTATAAAAAACCCAAAATAAAAAAAATAAAAACCAAACTTGAATAGGGTAACTACAAAACAGTAAAACTGAAGAGACGAAAATTTTATTATATTAGAATCTAAAACGCCAAACTTGAAAGATGGGACGTGAAGAAACACTGGTTTAATCGACCGAAATCAATTGAACCAGGGGGTTTGAATCTGCATAAAAGGGTTAGGTCTTCTCGTTTGATTCGGGGGTGACTAATCTACTTCTTCGAACAACAACTACAAAACAAACAGTCGTTAGACTCGCCACGGGGAAACAGGCGGATGAGGTTCATGCGCCGGTGTGGAAGTTGAAGAAAGGGGATACTTTTTCTGATTGGCATGTGTGCCATGATTGGTTACAGGGAACCTTTCCTCCTGGGGAGATTAAGTTCCAAGAAGGGCGTCCTCATGAGCAGACTTATCATGCCTACCTTGAAGAAGCGGCTACTTATACATCCACTATGCATCGTATAGTGCGTGAATGGCGTAGTATGCATAAGGAATGAGCTACTTTTGAAGCGTCCATGAAGAAAGCTGCTGAGGATGAGGCCCGGGCTGCCCTATTGAGGGCTAAGTTAGAAGCTGATCGGGCCAAGTTTGAGAATGAACAAAAGACTGAGGAATAGTCTGATGCTGGTTGGAAGAGGAAAGCGGAGGCTGAGGCTGCTCTTCTTTTTAAGGAGCGCAAAAATTGGAGGGATATTTACGAGAAAGACAATAATGAGAAGATGAGTCTCCGCAATGTTATTAACAATCTCAAAGCTGAAGTTGAGAAGTTGAAAAAACACGATGCAGAGATTGAGAAACTAAAACAAGAAAAGGCTTTGGCGGAAGCAGCGCGTGATGAAGCACGCTCTCATAGGGAAAAAAGTGATCAAAGAGAGGTACGGACCTGCGCTACCCTTGCTCTTAAAGATAAGGAGATAGAAGAACTTCTTTATTATCTGAGAAGGAACAACTTACGACGAAAGTTGAGTCTGCCAAAAAGGATTTGGAGCTTGAACGGACTGAGAAGGCTGAGACTTCCTGCCGGCTTGCCGAAACTGAAGAGAAGTTGGAAAACTCTGAGACTGCGCGGGCAACGGCGGAAGTGAGCTTAAGCCACTGAAAAGTGATATGTTGTGGTTGAAAGAACGCGGAATTGCAAGCATAAGTTTATCTTTCTTTGATAACATTTAGCAATGCTTGTGCGTCTTTTTACTCTTTTTTTACTTTTTGTGCAGGTTGTTGAGTCAGTTCTTAGTTCTGAAGAACTAGATAAGACGGTTGCGCATCTGCTGGTTGCTGCGCGGAATGATGGGTATGCCCAAGGGTATGCAGAGTGTTCTCACCATGTGGTTAATGCTTTAAAGGTTGACTGGGACACTAGTAAGTCTGCTACTCATGGTGTTGATACTGAAGCTGCTCTTGCTGCTGCGAAGACGCGATTTAATACTTTACAGCTTCCGGTTATGGATCTTATTAATGCTGCGCTACACTCTGAAGAGTTCATGACGCGATTAAGAGAAGTTTTCCCAGACAGGGAAGAGGGTGAAGACGAAGACCTAGCTTAGGTTTTCTTTGCTTTGTATGAACAATGGATAGTCAACTTTAGGTTTGGGACGTAGATCCCTGTTTGTGAATGCGCTATGGTGTAAGTAACTTTATTTTACACACTGCCGTGTATGTTTATAATTTCTTGTTAAGGCGTGTGATGCGCCAGTAACTAGTATGAAATGTGATTGAATTACAATATTTTGCATGAGTACAATTTCTTTGATTAGGTAAGGCGAATAAAGGTGGTATAAAGCTCATGTGTGAACGTAAGGCTGGGCCTTGTGTGATGCGTGTATTCACTGACCGTTCATGAGACTTGTGTTACGGTTACCATAATGTTTTTGCGCTTACCAAAAGGAATTGCTTGCACTTTGTTATAAACACAGAAATAATAGAACTAACTTTGCTTTGATTAATGATAAGGCTCAGAGGCCGTAGTATAAAGTCGTCTGTCTAGGATAATTAAATGGAACTTAACTTACTCACACTATAGTTCTACGCCATGGATTGCTAAGTTAAAGAACTTGACCAACATGTGAAGAGGCTATTGTATGCTACTTGCTTCTTGCTTCTTGCGCCGCTTAGTTTTTAGCTTTCTTACTCGGGCCTTCATCGTCGCGAGTAATTTGCTTTATATCCTTCCACACGTTCTGCAGTAAGTGGGTGAGTTCACCACTTTTGAGCGCTTTTTCAATCTCGGTGCGGAGAGATATACAATTATTTGTAGTGTGACCATTATCCTTGTGGTAGTCACAATACTGATTCGGATCTTGACCCCTCTTGTTCTTCATTGGCGGAGGGGTTTTAAACTGATAGTCTTCTGTGTTGAGCACCTCCGCCGGAGTTTTCGTTAGGGGGTCCTCTGCCGTTCTCTATTCTCTTGCTTTGTTTCCCTCTGCGCTGCGAGCTTGTTGATAGTCTCCTGAGCATCGTCGGACGAGTATGCTCCAGGAGTTGAGTCACGCCAATTCTTCTTGAATTTCTTTCCACCGCTACCACTCATGTCTTGCAGACGATTGTGCGATGGCGGTGGCCTGTTGGTGCTGAGGTTTCGTTCTGTCTGGGTGTATACTTTTGCTGCAGCCATCAGGTTCTCCCAGCTCTTAGGTAACCCTTCTGTTCTCGACAGAACCTTGATCATGTCATCGCAGCGGACAACATACTTGAACTGCGCTCGTATCAAATTCTCGTGCACGTCATCAATCTCTAGTACTTCCTTATTGTAACGCGTTATGAAATCCTCTAGGCTCTCATCATCACGCCTCCAAATATTCATCACGTCGGCAGTGTCTCTGATAGACCTTCGCTGTTGGCTAAAATGCACTACGAATTTTTTTCTTAGATCCACCCACGATGTTATCTTCCCAACTGGTAAGTTATCGAACCATAGTCGCGTAGCACCTATGAGAGTTTGGATGAATAGGTGGCACCACATTGGCAAGGTCCATCCTCCTACCAGGCCTGGGCTGGTGAAAACACAAAGGTGATCGTCCGGATCTGTCATGCCATTGAATTTGCCGACATTTGATGGTAGTTTCGCCTTTTCCAAGGGAGCTAAAGCGAACTCACTGATAAACTTTGAATTCTCCTCTGCCACTGCCGGGCGGTAGATTAAGTTGTAATCATGCTCTGCATCCGGGTTATAAACCGCACAAGGTTTATAATTTTTGTGGTCCCGTTGCAGCCGGCTAAACACACTCGTGTTATCTCCCTCCTGGTATGTTCTGTCATATTCGTCGATGTGGGTGTCCCGCTTCTGGTAGGAACGCGGGCCCAACCGAGAATGGACCGATTGCCTTCGATGGGAATGAGATTCATCATGATACTCTCTTCGTCGATTCTCGGAATGAGTAGACTCTTACCTTGTAGGAGATCTGGAGTAAATTTCTGTGTCTTCCACATGAACTCGTGATGGTGCTTCATGGTGTGAAGCACGAGGTGCAGATGGTGCTCGTGTACGAGATGCAGGTCTTTGTGACTGAGTGGGATGAGCAGTCTGTGCACAAAGTTGTGCGTATACGCTTGAGATCTGACATACCACGACATGGGGGTTTCACCGGGAGGTAAAATTGAACTTATCGGGATCTCGGGTTGTACTCCTAGAGTAACAGGGTCATTTGGATTATTATCGTTGTACTGGACTTCGTTATCATCCGAAGCTTCTTCCACAATCCCTTCAACTTGGGTGTTGTGTGCGAAATTTGGCCGAGGGCCGGATTGACGGTTTCTCAGAGTTTCTTCCATTGAAAAACAGAGATGGAAGAGTAAATCGAAACGAGAAGATATGAATAAAAACTGAGAAATCGGTGGGTGCCAATGAAGAAACACTGGTTTAATTGACCGAAATCAATTGAACCAGGGGGTTTGAATCTGCATAAAAGGGTTAGGTCTTCTCATTTGATTCAGGGGTGACTGATCTCCTTCTTCGAACAACAACTGCAAAACAAACAGCCGTTAGACTCGCCACGGGGAGAATGGGGGTTCTCTCCGTGACCACCCTCCCGCGTGAGAATAAGTACAGGGTTTGATGAAGAAGAAGTAATAGTAAAGTGAAGTGAGAGTAACTTGAGCATTATACCTGAATTATCCTTTATTTATAACCGAAGTTTGGGCGGGAAAATCTGTTGATCGAAAAGATGACGGAAAGTAATTTCCATGAGCGGTTATTCCTTCCACCGTTAATCACTAACGGATGTGTGTGCACACGGATCGCGATTATGATCGACGGCTGGGGAGATGCCACGTGGAAAGTGGGCAAGTATGGATCTTCCTTCAATTTTGGTGCCATCATCGTGACTTTGGGGAATGCCCATGATGATGCCACGTGGCCATTCGGTTATAACCGAATGGTGATGCACGATAAAGCCTTCTAGAAGGATTACAGCTGTAATCCTATGTGGCTCTTCCTCATGGTAATTATGTTATAACAGAAATGTTTATTTTTGTCCGAGTCTGGGTGAATTTTGCGCAGAGATATTGTTAGGATAAAATCCTAATTGTTCTTCTGTATGGGAGCTTGCGCAGGGATTTATTAGTTCCCTTTTGGCGCGCGGATGTTAAGACTGCTCTCTTTTTTAAAACCAGTGCGCTGCCGCGCAAGGTTCCTTGAAAGAGGTTCATTGGTGGTGATGTTGTGGTATGGTCCTGAACACCTATCCAAGGTTTTTGGGACCTTACCCCTTCAGGACGTGTTACAGACTTTAGAGATAAAAACTTGTCAAAAACAATAATTACAAACAGTAACTGAAACGACAAATAGTTTATTATAATAATGCACCGCCTAACCTACGCGCCAAAGAGACATCCTATAAAATGATACCTCTTAGCAACTTCCATTTAATCAAACCAAAAAAACAAACACCAATACTACTAAATACCACTCACTTTAAAAACGCCAAAAAAATAAAAAAATCAAAGATGGCTAATATGCTTTCTTGGATATTCAGTATTGTTCTTCGTGAAGTTTCACTGAATGGATTGTTAGGTGAGGGGAGTAAATTAGTAAGATTTTGTTGCATGAGGAGATGAGATCAATGACAGTCATATGTCATTTTGTGTTCTTTGTTCTTGAAGAAGGCTTGGATGAGGAGAAGAGATCAATGACACTAAAGAGTGGGATGATTATAAAGATGAAGATCAAGTTGAAGAACAAAAGCAAAAAACCCACCCACACATCATAGATCTATGTCCCCAAACATCCATAAAAAGCCACCTCAACAGACGAGCAGGCAAAAATAATCAAACTGATGGGTTTGTTAAGTTTTACATAAAACGCCATACATTTGGTGACAGTTCTTGTAGTATTAAAGAATAGAGAGATTGATGACACTGAAGATTGTGAAGAGAGATCCGATTAGGATTTTTAATTTATTTTTTTCGCTTCTATTTTTTTCCCTGTGATTGTAATATAATTTTCCAATTGTAAAATGCCAAGATACCACAACACCACAATGTATACAAAAAATAATAGAACAATGGGCCATCTTGTCTAAAACGCCTTGAAAAACTTCATTCAGAGAGATATTCTGACCCCCTGGGGGTTCCAATGGCATACGATTTGAAAAACGTCATAAACACCAAAATATTAATACAATGAAACCATTAAAACGTCATATAATTATTGCATTTGGTTGACGCCAAAAAATCTTAAACCCCATAAATAATTCAATATTGTGAAAAGCAGAATTGGAAAAGCGGAAGATAAAATTACAAAAAAGCCCATATGCCCTAATTATATCGCGCGCCACGTGTTGGGCCAGGATGCGTTCTCATCGTTCTCACACTTTTGGGCGTTTTCTCCTGATAACGTTTATATATATATATATAGAAACGGGTTCAGGAGAGAACGGTGAAAAGTGTGAGAACGGATCCTGGGCCAACATGTGGCAGGGAGCGCTAATTGTTATGCAGGGGTATGATTTTCCTTTTATACGTTCTTTCCTTATTCGCGTTATAAATCTCTTTCAAATTAAAACTCCAAAGATTTCTTGTTAGCTGTTACCTCCTTTGCAAGCTTTCTCAGATCTATGGCGTCTAACGTGGATTCTGTTCGACAAAGTAAAATTCGTTGACGTTTTCTATTTTTGTTTCAGCAAATCATGCAACAGATATGGCGTTTTGTTCTTTTATGCTTGTTTCAATGTTCTTTTTTATATTAGTATTTTGTAATGTGTTGTATGATTTTCAATGGCGTTATTCAATTATGCAATTTAATCGCGTTTCAATTGGTAGTTAAACAATTACTAAGAACTCAGACAGATCTCAGTTTGGCGTTTTGTATGATTTTTTCGGCGTTTTGTATATTTCACTCCTATAGAACACAGACAGATCTCAATTTGGCGTTTTACATCATTCTTATACATCTTTTTTTTCGACCTATTTGTTCATAACATGCTACTTTGAAGTTACATAACAAACAATATAAGATCGGACAAGCAAATCAAACGCCAAAAAAAATGCCACTAAATAAAACTACCATAAACCGCTAATTTTGGTCATGCTAAACTCAATAATGTTTTGCTGAACGAGATGGACAACATTGTTAATCCTCACTCAAGAAAGATGTCTAACAATGTTGTCCATCCCGTTTAGTTAAACTTTATTGAGAACAAAACTGAATCTCCATGAAATGGCGTTTTTGAATTTTTGTGGTTTTTGTATGTTTTGGTGTTTATATTGAGGATCTTGCTCATTACATCGAGCGAAAGTTTACTGAGAAAATAGTGTATATCAAAGAAACATGAATTGGAATCTTTGATATTTGGGTTTTTTGGCGTTTCTAAGATGAATGGTATAGAGGAAAACATGGCGTTTGGGGTTTTAGTGTGGATTTTAGTAGGTCTGAGAGTTTGTTTATATAGGAAGCTTTTGGCGCGATTTTTATTACAGTAAATGCTAGTAATTAAGTTCCGTCGTTTCAGTACTGTTTGTTCAGCTTTATCGGTTAAAAAAAAAGTTTGGCGTTTTATATCTAATGGCGTTTAGATTAGAATGAAGTGTGCTATGTGTGTTAAGGCGGGATTTTAATAACGTTTTATTCGTGAGTTTGGCCTTTTGTGTAGAGAAGTTAAAAGACCCTTTTACCCTTAATGAAGCGCGCCACACTAATAAAAGTGATGTTATTTATGAAAACGCTACCGCGTCATCTAGTCCGTAGATTGTTTTGATCTGACGATCCATAAGCGTTCTCTCCGTCCTCACACTTTCCACCGTTTTCTCTAAATCCTGACCCTATATATATATATATATATAGGGGAAGGTTCATTGGGGAACACTAAAAAAGTGAGGAACAGCGGGGAACCGACTCAAACGAACTCCGATTGGACTCATTCCAGAGGCGTTGGAACCGGCTCGTCGAACCCTAACTAAGATCTCTTAACCCCGAACCCTAAATCCTAACTCCTAAACTCTAAACCCTAAAGCTAAAAAATAAGGCTAAAACCTATGCTAAACCGTAAAATCTAAACTATAAACCCTAAAAGCTAAACCCTAAAGGCTAAAACTAAAGCTAAACCCTAAACCCTAAAGCTAAACCCTAAAGCTAAACCCTAAGGCTAAACCCTAAAGCTAAACCCTAAAAGCCAAACCCTAATATATTTAGGGTTTAGGGGTTATGATTTAGGGTTTAGGGTTAAGAGATCCTAGTTAGGGTTCAACGAGCCGGTTCCAACGCCGATGGAATGAGTCCAATCGGAGTTCGTTTGAGTCGCTTCCCTACTATTCTCCACTTTTTTAGTGTTCCCCAATGAACCTCACACTATATATATATATATATAGAAACGGGTTCAGGAGAGAACGGTGAAAAGTGTGAGAACGGTGAGAACGGATCATGGCCCAACATGTGGCAGGGGGCCCTAATTGTTATGGCGGGGGTACGATTGTCCTTTTATACGTTCCCTCCTTATTCGCGTTATAAATCTCTTTCAAATTAAAACTCCAAAGATTTATTGCTAGCTGTTACCTGCTTTGCAAGCTTTCTCAGATCTATGGCGTTTAATGTGATTCTGTTCGACAAAGTAAAATTCATTGGCGTTTTCTATTTTTCGTTCTAGCAAATCATGCAACAGATATGGCGTTTTTTTGTATTATTTTTTTTTATAATGTGTTGTATGATTTTCAATAGCGTTATTTCAATTATGCAATTTAATCGCGTTTTAATTGATATTTAATCTATTATTAAGAACTGCAATTGGAGTTTTCAATATTAATTTTAATTGTCGTTTACGTTCTAGTGTATTTCTTATGTTTTTACGATCATTTGCGTTTTTCATCTATTTGATTAGTTTTGAATTTTCTTTAGTAGTATTTGTGAATATCAGTTATTACTATTTTGTTAATTTGTTTAAACAGTAGTTTTGTTAATTTTGGCGTTTTCATTATGATGTTATATTTTGTTATTTATTTATGTTATTAAGTGTTTTTAATTATTCATCTCATGGCTTTTTTATCATGTCGTTTTTAAATTATGTGTTTATTACGCCTTGTTTATTACTCAATTAATGGCGTTTTAATGTATAATGTTATTACAAGACATCACTCTGTTTTTCTGATTTTTCTGTTCCTCCCTGTGTTTTCTCAGACGAAGTCTCTTCCTCGAGTCAAAGGCATTACCCCAAAACGGGATTACCATTTGTCATTCCTGACGTCATTGAAGAATTAAAGCCCAGAAAGGACAAGGTATTCTCAAGCCTTGATGATTGTTATTCAATGTATGTTAAGTATGCCAAGGAGTGTGGGTTTTCAGTCAGGAAAGGGACTACAAAGACAAACTCTAAAGGTGTCTTACATATTAAGTATTACTTGTGTACGAGATCTGGGTTATACAAGGACAAGAAGGTTGATACGTTGGACCCCAATCAAAAGGAGCGAGTAGTGTGATCTAACTTTTCAAAGAGGACTGATTGTGGTGCACTGTTATGTGTACTTTTTGAGGCTGGATCATGGAAGGTGTATAAGTTTGTCGAGGAGCACAATCATGAACTTGTTGAATGTCCTGATAAGCATTTTCTTCCAACTGAACGACACCTCACTCAGCTCCAGAAGCATGTTATACACAGTATGTCTAAGTTGAATTTGGGTCCTGTCAAGGTGTTTAATGTTATGAAGACTTGTTTTGGCGGTTTTGAAGACGTGGGTGCAAGCAATGTTGAATTTAAGAACTATAAGAGGCAAATTAACTTGTTCACAGGGGATTATAAAGCCGATATGGTTGTGAAACATTTGAATGAAAAAAAAAACATTCCCAGCCTAATTTCTCGTATGATTACATCACAGACGAAGAGAATCGTTTGAAGGGACTTTTTTGGTGTGACGATCAAGCCAAACGTAATTACCACGTGTTTGGTGATGTGATTTCGTTTGACGCCACGTATCGTTCCAACTTCTTCTGTTTTTGGCGTTTTATTAATTTACATGCAATGGCGTTTTTTTTATTTTACATGCAATGGCGTTTTATTAGTTTACATGCAATGGCGTTTTATTAGTTTACATTCAATGGCGTTTTATTATTGTTTCATTTCTCATGGCGTTTTCATATGCAGATACTCTATGGTGTTTGTACCGTTCACTGGTATAGACAATCATCACTGCAATGTTACATTTGGTGCAGCATTGTTGGCGTCGGAAACTGCTGATACGTACATTTGGTTGTTAAGAGTTTTTCTAAAAGCTATTGATTCTTAACCAAAAGTTGTTGTCACTGACCAGGATCCAGTGATGAAGAAGGCTATTTCTGTTGTATTTCTTGACACGAGGCATCGGTTATGCATGTGGCATGTGATGCATAAACTTTCTCTGAAGGTTGTTATGCTTTTTTTATCTTTGGTGTTTTAGGATACACTGCGTTTTAAAATACATGGCGTTTTGTACCTTGTTACTATTTTTTAATTAAGTTTTGTCTTTTTTTTATGCATGGCGTTTTCGTGTTATATATAGGTTGGTGTTAGGCTATGCAATTCCACCAATTTTAAAGAACGTATTTGTGGTGTTGTGTGGACGGATATTCTCACACCTGAAGAGTTTGAATCAGAATGGGAAGCAGTTATCGCAGAATTCAATTTAGAAGATAATGACTGGCTATCTGATATTTTTGCACTTAGGGAATCTTGGATCCCTGCATACAATAGAATGGAGCATATGTCTGGTCTTATGCGAACGACATCCAGGTCGAAGAGTGAGAATCATTGTTTTGGTCAAGTGTGCAATTCGAAAGCTACTCTTGTTGAGTTCATGATGCATTACAAGACTACAATAGAAGCCCAGCGTCACACACAATAAGCTCAATTAGTCGTGAATATATGACCGAACTTGATCCTGATGTACAAAGTATGATGCGAGATATTATTTATTCAACCGAATACACTTTGAACCGTTTATCTGGTAATAAAGAGGAGCTATCCTTATACAAGGATCATGTTCAATCTTATATGAAGAAGGTTCAAGATATGCAGATTGTTGCTCCTCCCACTAGTTCTAGGGATAGATTTGCCGAGATAACCGGTCAATATAACAACGACAAGAATCTGATAAGAGTCCCTGTAGGTTATAAATCCAAAGGTTCTGGTTCTTGGAAGCGCCTGAAATTTAAACAGGAGATAGCAATCGACAAAAAGAAATCAAAGTCGAAACCCGGTGCCAAAGAAAGACAATGTCAGAACTGCAAAGCCTATGGACACTACGCATCAACATGCAAACAGGTCGTAATTAAAAGAAGATCGACAAGGTCTTCGAGAGCCAGTGAAGAGTAGTTTGGCTTTTTTTTTATTTCAATCCTATGGAACACAGACATTTCTCAGTTTGGCGTTTTAATTTTTTTTTTTTTTTTTTTTTTTTTTTGCATCTCTTTCTTTTTTCTACCTCATTGTTCATAACATGCTACTTCGAAGTTAAATAACAAACAATATAAGATCGGGCAAGGAAATCAAGCGCCAAAAAAAAAACAATAATGCCACCAAATAAAATTACCATAAACTTCTAATTTTGGTCGTGCTAAACTCAATAATGTTTTGCTGAATGAAATGGACATTGTTAATCCTCAGTTAAGAAAGATGTGTAACAATGTTATCTATCCCGTTTAGCTAAACTTTATAGAGAACAAAAACAGAATTTCCATGAAATGGTTTTTTTGAAGTTTTGTGGTTTTTGTATGTTTTGACGTTTATATTGAGGATCTTGCTCATTACATAGAGCGAAAGTTTATTGAGAAAATAGTGTATATCAAATAAACATGGATTTGAATCCTTGATATTTTGGTTTTTTGGCGTTTATAAGATGAATGGTATAGAGGAAAATATAGGTTTTTGTGGTTTTTGTGTGGATTTTAGTAGTTCTGAGAGTTTGTTTATATAGGAAGTTTTTGGCGCTTATTTTAGGCGCGATTTTTATTACAGTAAATGCTAGTAATAAAGTTCCGTCGTTTCAGTACTGTTTGTTCAGCTTTATCTGTTAAAAACAAAGTTTGGCGTTTTATATCTATGGCGTTATATTATGATGAAGTGTGCTATGTGTGTTGAGGCGGGATTTTAATAGTGTGAGTTTGGCGTTTTATGTTAAGTCAAAAGACCATTTTACCCTTAATGAAGCGCACCAGATTAATAAAAGTGATTTTATTTACGAAAATGCCACTGCGTCATCTAGTCCATAGATTGTTTTGATCTGACGATCCATAAGCGTTCTCTCCGTTCTCACACTTTTGAGCGTTTTCTCTAAGACCTAGCCATATATATATATATATATATATATATATCTTACACATGTAAATTCGTTATTAGACGTATATGAACTTGTAACACAAAATATAAATAACATTTGCTAAAACTACTCTCAAATAATACCAAAGAAATGAATAAAAATTGTTTGGTTTCTCGAAATTATTAAATATTTGGAGTTCTAAATAATAAAAGCCCTATATATACACCTATATATTACCATTAAATCTGCACACGAAATCAACCACATGGAGATCTTCACTATCTTCCCTTCATGGCTTCTTACAACAGCACTAGTTTTCTTCATGTTCTTCACGTTTCTATACACTCTAAGATCAAATAAATCATCCATAACATCCCCTAAGCTTCCCCGGGGGTTCTTGCATGTCTAGGGGTTTTGTCTGGTGAGAATTAAGAGGAAAAGAGTGGCATCATGGTAAATAATCCTCCAACAAAAATCTCATTATTTAAACATTACTATAAGATTATGAAATTTGGGGTAAATATGTGACGATAAGATACCCATTTTCACTTAGGTTATATACATTTATACTACTTTAACCATTAATTTTAGCTAACGATAAAAAAACAAACATTTCTCCGATATAGAGTTTGAGATTATGTATCAACTAACAAGTCACTTTAGCATGTGAATGAAGATTGTTTTAATTTCAACAATATGCTCTTAGGTTAGAGAACATAAAATTGAACTTCGTGAACATGAAGTTTTGATCACTCTTTAAAACGAGGATGTTTTAAGTTCAACATAAAACGGAATTACGTATTAAGATGGGTGATGAACATGAGCGATTCTTGCATTTGCTACGTTGAAAGGGAGTTCTTACAACAAGTTATGACCGGGAATGTAATGCAACGTGTTCAAAAGATGAAACATCGAAGGGAATAACTGTAGGTATATTTTTAAGACCTCTTATTTATATTATGTATTTTTAAATTTATCATGACGATATTTTTTTCATTATTGTATCGTATGCCTATTATGTGATGAACCTTACCCGACCCGAATCGTCGAACCGGCCCGAATTTTTTATGTTTATATGAATTTGGAACATTTAAAAAAGTGAACCCGTAGAAAAAAATTTCTGGATCCGCCACTGCTTCCCCAAACCCTCCAAAGCTTCCAATAATTGGAAACTTGCACAAACTAATAGGTAAACCTCGTCACCAAGCGCTTTGGCAACTCTCCAAAGAATATGGTCCAGTTATGCTATTTTATATTGGCTCAAAACCATACCTTATCATCTCTTCCCCTGCCATGGCCAAACAAGTCTTGAAAACACAAGATCACATATTTTGTTCCCGTCCATTGTCCAAAGGCGTGAAGCGGCTAACTTACAACTACTTGGACATCGCATTCTCCCCTCAAAGCGATCACCGAAGGGAGATGCGCAAGATTTTGGTGTCTGAGTTCCTTGGTCCCAAAAGAGCTCGATTGTTTAATCATTTGTTGGTGTCCGAGATTGAAACCATGGTTCATTCAATAGGGTCACATCCACCAAACGTTGCACTAAACCTAAACAAGTTGTTTTTAGCAACGGTCAAAGGGGTGGTGTGCAAGGTGGCGTTTGGTAACAACTATAGACAACAACCAACTAAGGGTCCATCATGGGAAGTGTTGGTTGATGAAGCCCTGGAAATGTTGGGTGGAGGGCTCGGGGATTCTTTTCCATGGGCGGGCCGATTTATAGATTATGTTAGTGGATGGAACGATAAGCTCGAGACATGCTTTACTAATCTTGATGCATACATCGAGTCGATCATCGATGATCATGAGAATCAAATTGCAGAAGTAACTGTTGATGAAAAGGATTTTGTGCATGCTTTACTTGAGTTGTCTTCCGAAGATAATACTTCTGGCCATCGGTTGACCAAAGAAGATGTCAAAGCGCTTATAATGGTAAATAATACACTTTTAAGTTTTTACAATGGATAGGCTAATTGCAATATTAAAGTGATTTATTTGTGTTGAGTTGGATCTTTAGCAACCAACTTATTTTTTCTAAATATCTAAAAAATTATCTAAAAAGGTAATTATCTAAAAAGTAATTACCTAAAAAGTTCATCTTCAGTCTTCACTGCTTTTTTTTTTTTTTTTTTTCTGTTCAAACTGAAATAACAATAAATAAGTTAACGAGAGAAAAATGTAAAAATTGACAAGTTCAACCAACAAAGTTACTAAAATTAATATTTATCAAACTCTCTTTTTTATATAGACCATAGTTTTTATATTTGTGACTTGTTTGAGCTCATTGGACATAAATTATGGGATGAATGATAGACTGACACGTGTTACTATAAACCGACATAATTCACACTAAAAATATGGGACGTAGCATTTTTAAGATTCATTTTTATGATTTTCACAACAGATAAAATCACATTGAAAAATTATGACATAAGAGAAAAATATGACAAATTGGTGGTATTTAATAACTTAAACGTAGTTATTAAATACACACCCGTATTTTTTTGGTTATAGATTCATGATTTCAGAGTATTGATATGACAAAGAATAAAACGAATTAAAGTATTTGTGTCAATGTCAACCGCGAAAACTCATGTCATGTTCGGCATTAGATGTCTAAGCCAGTATTCAGGTTCATGTCGTATTTGGGTTATGCTAATATCAAATTTGACCCGTGAAGTTACTTAACACCATTAGTAAGTTCAAACCTACTCAGTGTGTGTTTTTGACAAACATACCTGCTTATGCTCCTACTCTCTTTAATGGACCCGTTTGCCTTCCTTCTTTAGCCTTTTTCACTACCTTTCCCTTTCTCTTACTTTAAAAAAATAGACACAACCCACACAATTATATATTCAAATTAAGGGCATAAATGAGTAATGACAAACGAACCTTAGTTAATTTTGTTTTTTATACAATAATAAGTATCATGTTTATTTGGTTTTAGTTTAATAAAAGGTTATTTACTTAGTTATTAATACACACCTAGAAGCTACCGATTACAAAAGAAACAAGCACATAAGCAATCTCAAATGTCTTCTAGATGAATCAAGTATGTACTAAACATGAGGCAACTTATGGTTACTTATATCCATGGTCATGGGTTCATTTTATATAAATTGATTTTTTACATATGTAATTGGTTTTTTACATATTTCCCCTTCCTAGGGAAATATGTAATTATTTTTTTAGGTTGGGGAAATATGTAATAAATGACTTTAGCAAAAATATGTAATTTTTTTAGTTTTTGACAAACATACCTGCTTATGCTCCTACTTAGTGTGTGTTTTTAGCAACAATAATAGGCTAGTTGTTGGTTAAAAAAATTGTCGAAATCCCAACAAATCACTTCACGTAATTATCTAAAAAGGTTGAACACGGTAAGTGTGATTTTTTTCCTGGAAAACAGACAGGACTTAATGAGCGAATGGTGTCGGTCAAAAAATAGACATTGATAATTAGATACGGATCGATTACATTGAATAAATTTTCCGAATACATATTATTTAAAAATAAGCGGGTTAAGCAATGTACATAACATGTTACTAATGAAATATACTGGCAGGACGTACTCACTGGCGGAGTTGATACGACTCTTGTGACGTTGGTGTGGGCAATGTCTGAGATCGCCAGAAGCGTTAGAGTGAAGCAAAAGTTGCAAACTGAAATCCGAAACCACACAAGACGAACACCCAAAGTAGATGTATTGGACATTGCAAAAATGACATACTTGAAAATGGTGGTTAAAGAAACATTAAGACTACACGCTCCTGCGCCATTATTAATCCCACATGAATGCATGAGCCATTGTCAAATTGGCGGTTATGACGTCTTACCTGGGACGAGTGCTTTAATCAACGCGTGGGGAATAGGAAGAGATCCAAGCACTTGGGGAGATAATGCGGCTGAGTTCTATCCAGAAAGGTTAGAGAAGTTTGAGGTTGATTTTGAGATGGTCCCGTTTGGGGGTGGACGAAGATCGTGTCCAGCCAAGAACATGGCTTCTGCAACTGTTGAGTTTGCGATAGCAAACCTTCTTTACTGGTTTGATTGGGAAGTTCCAGATAGCGTTAAAAGTGAAGATTTGAATATGCAAGAAGAGGGTATCTTAGTTCTCCGTAAGAAAGTACCACTTCGCCTTGTGCCCACAAAGTATAATTGGGATGATTAGTAAGTAATCAGCTTTTTTATGTATAAAACTAAGTGTTTGAATAAGAAATCCATATATTCAATGTTTTATTTGGCAGATGGAACTGTAAGCTAGAGAAATGGTTTAGTAATCTTAATGCTTATACTAATGTCTTCAATGGAATTGTAACATCAAGAGGTATAAGCACTTCTTGCAACTCATGCCATTCAAGATCTTCAAAATCTCCATCTTCATAAACCACTCTATACTAACCCGTTTCTTTGTCAAATTCAGTAACTTTCCGGTTAAACAATTTCCTACCGAATGACTTCTGAACCCCCCTACCTTCAAACCACCCACCAAAGGACTTACTCATTTTAGAATCTATGTTATTCTCAACCTTGCAGAGAATAATATTATCATTTTCACTGGTGCAAACAGGAGGCACCCCGTTAATAACCAATGCGGGCTCCCCAGGTATCTCATAGATCCCGGATGTTGGAGAGTCTATGTTGTCTTCTTTGAGCGTCGTGCAAAAATAATAGAAGATAGTAGAGACATAAAGTTAATAATCCATCAGCCTGAGAAAGCCTTGTTTCTAAACTTAATAAAACGTTCCGTCAAATGGTGGAACGAGATGCAGTATATCATAGTTATCAAAGGCGGGAAGCGCACTCAAGGCGCGAAGGCTCGCCTAGGGCCTAGGCGAAAGGCGCAAATAAAGAGTGGACCTGAGAATATAAAAGCGCACTTACATAAAAAATATAAATAAGACATATTATGTAATGGAAAATAAAAAATAAAATATGTTATGTAAAATATATCAGTTTCCTGTAATATGAGGGTTCAACATCAATGATAAGCCCTTTCTGTATTCTGTGACAACAGAATTAAATCAAAGAACAAAAAACTAGAACTTAGAGAACTAATTCAGAATTAATTAGTGGTGGAGTGGTTGGAGAAAGAATTGGTGTTCCTTGTGACTCAGGTTCGATTCCCACTCTCCTCGTTATTTTCTGCGGCATCCAGATGAAAAGCCAAAACTTAATAAAAAAATACCGAAAGAAGAAATCGTAAGCCCTACCCAATAATTTCTACATTTCGGTTGACCAAAAGAAGATATCAAAGCGCTTATATTGGTAAGAGTTAAATGTCATTTTAGTCCCTGTGGTTTGAGTCATTTTGCCAGTTTAGTCCAACGGTTTCATTTTTAACCTATGGGTCCAAAAAGGTTTCACAGTTGCCATTTTAGTCCATTTGGTTAACTTCATCCATTTTTTCTCTTAACGAGAAGGCCAATTTGGTCATTTTGTATGTAATTCTGTTAACTAAAAGGGCAATTCAGCCATATAAAATGACCGAATTGGCCTTCTCGTTAACAGAAAAAATGGATGAAGTTAACCCAGTGGACTAAAATGGCAACTGTGAAACCTTTTTGGACCCACAGGTTAAAAATGAAACCTTTGGACTAAACTGGCAAAATGGCCTAAACCACAGGGACTAAAATGGCATTTAACTTTTTGTAATTTTTGAAGGTGTGGTCCATGTGATCAAATTTAAGGTTAAAATAAATGGATTTTAGGGTAAAGGACGGACCATGCAAGTATTTTGAAACATAAAGTATATTTTTTTTAATTTTTTAAGGTAAAGGATACACTTTTCAACCCGGTATAAACATAAAAAAAGTCTTGTGTAATTTACTCTTATTAGTATTGTTGCTATTAAGATAGGTTTGTTAGTGTGGCGGCGTTCATCATTATTAGGCCCGGCGTTGGCCCATTAATCCAGGGCCTGAACATGACAAATCCTTGATCTGCAATACTACAACTTTCTAAGTTCTAAAAAGGATAGTATTTTAAATATTATCACAACATTATTATCCTTTAGAATATTTGGAGTGGAGGTCGGGGTGGGATTGGGACACCCAGCCTGGTTGGGAACATCACCACCTCGACAACGAGGAAACAAAGTGAATGCTCTTCATATGATCGTTTGTTTTAGGAGTGGGAGGTGTTGGCTGCAATGTGATTAGGGTGTTTTTTTGAAAAAGATGAGGGAAATTTTTATAAGTAGGTTCATAACCTTAGGTTTTACAAGTGGGCTTGGGCCCTAGGCCCATTAGCCTTTGTCTTGAGTTTTCGCGCGGCCCGTTAACGTTTCTGGAGCCCGAACGTCGTGTAATATCGTATATTATTGTTTTAAGATCAAAAATATGTCGAATAGGGTCTGTAATTGACGTTGAACGCGTAATTGCAAACCTGAAAAGTATCGGTTTGTGCATAAACTATTTATTTAAATGGTCGATTATAGGAATAACAAATACGTAAATATATATTTTTATTATGATTAACGCCTCGCATTATGGTACATATATGAATTTTTCTAAAAAAAATATATATTAAATTACGAGGCGTTACAAAATCATCCTCTGTTTCCTTTGTTTTCTCTATTTTCCGGACAACCGAGTGAGCTAAAACCAAAATCGAATTGTGTTTTCCAGTTAATCAAACATGGAAGTACCCCGAAGCTAGAATCAGGTTCCTTCTGTCCATCATCATCATCATTGATGAAAACAACATCAATAGATCGAAACGATGGTGGTTGTGGCAAGGGGTGGTGATGATGACGGCGGTCGGAAATGGTGGTTGTGACGACGACGGTGGTGGTGGTCAGTGGTGATGGCGGCAGTGGAGGTGGAGGTGATGTGGTGGTGGTACCAGAAAGAAAGAGAAACAGATAACCTGTGTGTATGTATATATATATATATATATATATATATATATATATATATTATATGTTTTATAAGAAGTGGATCCTACAAAGATATATTTATTTAATACTTATTTAATTTATTTTGTTTTATGATAAGAGCATTTTAGTCATTTCAGACCCACTTAACACCAAAAGCTAACCCCCATCCGCGCCAGGGACTATTTGGGAACGAAAATTGAAAAGTTGAGGACTATAGATAATTTTAGAAAGTTAGGGACTAAATATGAAAAAAGTCCAAACCACAGGGACTATCCGGGAATTTAACTCTAAAAAAAAAACAAAATCTCTAGCGTCACATATGTGTGTATCTTTTTTAACAGCAGACACCCCCCCTAATATTTACTCATAAAGTCCACCTATTGTCCACTGTGTAAGACTTGAATCCACACCATTTAAATAGAAATCGACATCTAATACCACCTAGGCTATGTGTTATACCCTGGGGTGGGGGGGTGGGGAGGTGACGTGACGTGAAAGGAGTGGGGAACATTCTGTCGGCACCGGTCTCGTTGATATTAGGGCATGCTCTATCTCTCTTACTTTTTCTCTCTCCCCTTAACCTTCTTAATATAAAAAAAAGGTGAATAGTAGGGCTGACAATAGGTAACATGTAGGTAACCTGTTAAGACACGATAATAGAAAAGTACACCATGTGATTTTTTACGTTTTTAAAAATAATCAAAATTTGAAAATTAGGATCCATTATTTCTCCTTCTAGGTGCATAAAATATACATCTGTCTTGTAGACATTGGATGTAAAGTAGTTAAACGAGTCGTATTCATGTTTAAAATTTTTGTTGTTCGCGTTATCAGATACCTGTTAAACCTGCTAAGATACGAATTGCCAGCCCTAGTGAATAGTGGGGATAATACATAACCTTTAAATAGAATCAACTCAAAAAGTAGGTGGGTGTTGAGTGATTTTCCTTTGACTCAAGTCTCAACGATAAGCACTGAGCACATCAAAGATCCTTTCTTAGCTCGTGTTGCACATGAAACATACTTTAATTGCACTAAGATATATTATATGATAATCAATGTAATTCCCATTGCCAAAGGTGTTTTTGGGTATTTTAATTTAGGACACAATGATGTGGTAACTAGTAAGAAGAATACAATGACATACTTTACCTTATTTGCTATTAACTCAATCATCGATCTCTGAATAGAAGATGTACGTATTGGTTAACAAAATATAAACAATTATACTTACAATCATGATTCATTGTACATCTATGTAAACTATTCATCAATTGTATGTATACCAATGTTTATATACTTATATGCACATATAGTTGTCTTCATATGATTGTTTTAGGCATGGCTTTAAAATCACCCACCAAAACATCCCAAGAACCTCCGAATCTTACACATTCTTTTTATCATTTTTCTTAATCCTTCATGTATAAAACTTGTAAAGAAAATACTTGAACTTGCATATGGAGCTTCGCCTGCCTCGACCACAACAATCTCAGAACCAATAGAGGTGTTAGAAGACATGTCTCCATTGTTGCTGACACTTTTACGTATATAGAAACTTCTACTCTCAATTTCGCCAATCATATTTGATTTATCGAAACCTATATATGTAAAAATAAAAAAAATTTAGAAAATCATATTCAACAAGTCAATCAAAGTTTATTTTCGTAGGTGCATAAACAGGTTGTACTAGTTGACTTTAACTGGAGTAAGATATAATAGACTTACATTGAAGACTAACGTATGAGTCGTGTAGCTCAAAGGAAGTCATGCCATCTTGATCAAGTCTAGGGAACCTCCTTTCTTCATTGTATTTGTTCATAACAAGCTTTATTGTCTCGTCAACACTCGAACTCAACTTTACCAAAGCTTGGATCAGTCCAACGCTTCCCTCGACCGTTACCTTGATCGCGACTTTTGCTTCTTTGTTGTAGCCCTGCGATACTAGAAACATGTAAAACAAATGCTTATAGTGAAAGACCATGCTCGAGTGTGTTATGCTCTTGCAATGTCTTTTTCTTGGGCTTTTAAGTCAAAATCGCATTCTTGGTCGGCAATAAGTCAATAATAATAGGTTGGTTTTATAGTAAATATATATCTGTAATCTACTTTGCCAAACCCAAAACCCTGGGTTTAACCACCTCCTCCCTCCGCCGCTCACCGCCACCGGAAACACACAACACCTACTTTATGTTCCTCTAAATCACTTCACCACCGAATCATGTCTCAAGCAATAGCAAAAGCATCTCAAACCGCTAGTCATCTATACAAGGTATGCACTAGTCAAAGATATTATTATTCGTATATGAAAAATTACACAACTTTGAGCTCTGCAGCTACCTTTGATTATCAAAACGCCGAATCTAATAATTATGGTAGGGGAAATAATGATCGATTTGAGCAAAACCCTAATGGGGTTTCTAGCGTTTGTTATCAGAATACTTCAAATAGGTTGTATCAAGAAGGTAGAAATGTGCAGAATACATACATGATGATGGGTAATCAACAGAGTGTTTGGGGGGGTAGCTTACAGAGTAATGGGATGAATTGTACTCAACCGGATGAAGACGGGCGATTACGTGGGACGATTGAGGAGTTTGATGTGTTGTGCAAGGAGGGGAGTTTAAAGGAAGCAGTGGAGGTTTTGGGTTTGCTTGAGCGGAATAATGTTTCAGTTGATATGAATAGGTATTTGTTTTTGATGAATGAGTGTGGTGAGGCGCAGGCGCTTGAAGAAGCTAAACGTGTTCATGAGCATGTTGTGAGATTGAAATCGTGTCTTGATGTTAGAGTTTGGAATAAAGTGTTGGAGATGTATGCGAAATGTGGGTCTATGGAAGATGCGTACAAGGTGTTTGATAAAATGTCGCAGAGAAATTTGACTTCGTGGGATACGATGATAACGTGGCTTGCTAAAAATGGTCATGGGGAAGATGCGATTGATATGTTTGCTGAGTTTAAAAAGATTGGGTTGAAGCCGGACAATCAGATGTTTTTTGGTGTGTTTAGTGCTTGTAGTGTGTTAGGAGACATGAGGGAGGGGCTGTTACACTTTGAGTCGATGAGCAAGATTTACAACATTACTCCATCCATCAATCATTACAGGAGTGTTGTTGATATGCTCGGGAGTGCGGGATATTTAAATGAAGCACTGGAGTTTATTGAAAATATGCCCATAGAGCCAAGTGTAGAAGTTTGGGAAGTTATGATGAATCAATGTCGGATTCACGGGGATACAGAGCTTGGAGATCGTTGTCTTGAGCTTATCGAGCTTCTAGATCCTTCTCGTTTGGATGAACAATCAAAAGCAGGGCTTATACCAGTAAAGGCTTCAGACATCGCGAAGGAAAAAGAAAAAAAGAGGATGTCGGGCTTGAATCCACTCGAGATTAAAACCAAAGTCTACGAGTATAGAGCAGGAGATACTTCTCACCCCGAGCACGAGAAACTATATAGTCAGCTTAGGTGTTTAAAACAACCCATGAAGGAGGCCGGGTATGTTCCTGAGACTAAGTTTGTTCTTCACGACATAGACCAAGAAAGCAAGGAGGAAGCGCTTTTATCACATAGCGAAAGGCTTGCTTTATCTCAGGCCCTTTTGACCAGCCCGACCCGTTCACCGATACGAATAATAAAAAACCTTCGTGTTTGTGGTGATTGCCACAATGCACTAAAGATTATTTCCAAGCTCGTTGGAAGACTAATCGTCGCACGTGATGCCAAGAGGTTTCACCATTTTGAAAATGGAGTATGTTCTTGTGGAGATTATTGGTGACAATTCACTTTTTACCATCAACCCTTTTTTTTTCCTTTTTTTCGGTTCATCATGTATGATCAACTTATTTATATGATATGTTCTGAAAAAAAATCTTAGGGAATGATATTGGTTCACATTTTTCTCCTTATATATTATGCATCATTTTTCTGAGTAAGTCAAGTTTTGTTAGCTATAAGAATCATATAATAAGACCTTCAAGCTTCATATATTTTTCTACTTTATTACAACATATTTATGTAAAATTAAAGGCTGTTAATGTTAGTTTTGAATATCGAAAGATAGTGATGCTTTATTAATTAAATACATCATTGACGAGAACCTACAGTTGTGGAGAACTTGATATGCTTTCGTTTTTGTTGCTGGAAGCTTGATGGAGTGTGCTCATCTTATCAAGCAGGAGAATTCACAATGGTAAAGCTATCTTTATGGTTTTTTCTGAACTTATAGAAATATATTTCAAATATTGGTGGAAGCGGTCTATAATATATGATTAAATTTTTATGTTGTACACTTATCAGATATGTTTTTTGCATGATGACACTAGAATGTTTTAGATAATCAGATCTTTTGTCTTGTACTCTAGTTATGAGTTATGGCTATGTGTTTATTAGTTATATATGGCCCATAACATGCACTAGAATCTTTTGTAAGATTAAATATTTATTTATTTATATTTAATCTTGTAGCCATCATTATCATTTATATAATATAGATCAAAATAATATTAATAACCTATTAATAATTAGTTGGTGATTGTTGATGGACCATATTACCCTTATTAACTAATTGGGTTTCCTCTTGGGTGTATAAATAAGGAGCTTATTAGAGAGTTAAAGGGTAAGACAGTTACACAAGACACACAACCCTAACAACATAACATCAAATTCGTCTCTCTCTCCCTCAACCGAAACTAACCCTACTTTCGGTTTCATCACCATCATAACTTTACACCCTAAGGAGGAACCAGATCAAACTGACAACTATGTCGAACTCCGTTGCTGCGTCTCTGACTGGATTCTCTACTGATGCAATCAAAGGTATGTTATTTCATGTTTTCCATTTAGTTTAAACAGAACTGATCAACATGTGGTATCAGAGCATATGTTGATAAATCAGTTCTGTTTTTCGTATCCATTATTCTCGGATCAAAATATGGAAAACGGAAGTTTTAAAGCATTAAAATCAAAGACTGTTTCGGGTTTCATTGTGGCCGAAATCCCTGTTTTCGGAAACTGTTATTTGAATAATTGACTCGGAATCATAAAGGTTAAACGTATTGTCACGAAATCCTTATCATGACCATTAAAATCAGGTTTCGGATTTCCAGATTATGTTCTTTTTTTTCTTAGGGTTCATCAACTGTTCTAAATAAAAACTCGAAAATTTCATTATTTTGGAATCTAATATGGATTGATGGGTGTTTTTTTAATGTTTTTGATCTTAATTTTATCTATTAGAAATTTCGAAAACTGATAATAGATTTCAGTTATTAATTTCGAAATATTGTGATAAGTTTAGATCAAAATAAAATAGGAAACATTATCCCAAAAATCCCTTAAAAATCGAGTTTCAGTTTTATCACAATCAGCAGCTGTTAACAGAGATCACGACTCGAGACTAAGGTTGCGACTCGCAACCACAATCATCACAACTCGAGACTAAGATTGCGACTCGCAACCGCACTCATCACAACTCGAGACTAAGATTGCGACTCGCAACCACAATCATCACAACTCGAGACTAAGATTGCGACTCGCAACCGCACTCATCACAACTCGAGACTGAGATTGCGACTCGCAACCATAATCATCACAACTCGAGACTGAGATTGCTACTCGAAACTAAGATTGCGACTCGAGACCTCATTGAAACTAAGTTCGATCCGCGCTAACAGGTGGTTTTGCTATTAAATACTTGGTTTTGTTTATACTTAATTAATTAATAAGGATCAAATAATGTTTTACAAAACCAAACTAGCTTAACTTGAATGAGCTTCTGATGTATTAATTCTGGCCAAAGCTGATTTAATATATCTATTTATTGTTCAAGTATTATAAAAAGCTATGTTAAGTATGCATTACAAACGTGAAATGTCTTAATTCTGGCCAAAGCTGATTTAATTCATTTATGTTTAGCATGCTTGACAAGTGCATAACTAAAGTGATTGTCTCATTTCTGGCCAAAGCTGATTTGTCACGATTACTTTGCACACATACTTAAATGATTACACTTCTGGCCAAAGCTGATTTGTCTTTGTTTAAGTAGAATTTTACTAAGTCTATTATTTTGATGTTAGTAATAGACATATCACAATTTCTTCACATAATGATCCTTATGTTAATGATCCTTAATTAATTTTATGATCATTTCGTCTGTCTTATTTTTTTTAGTACCCATAATTTTTACTCACTATAATTTACTTCTACATATATTTCATCCACTTTAATTCCTAAACCTAAAATGTTTGCTTTATTTAAAGTTTCTATTAGAATTAGCTCTTAAATTAAATCCTTGATTATTTCTTAAGACACGATAATCCTATTGCTCTCTTCTGATAAAGATTATAAAGAAGAAAATTAGAGCATGATAATTAGGACAAATCGAACATGATGTCTCTTATGATAATCAAGAACTCTCTAACATAATGCTATCACTAAAGTTATTTCAGATTAAGTTTTTCCTAAGGCTAATCTCTTATATATGGAATAATCATTAGAACTCCTAAGATGCATGCCTTCGTTTAAAATTCTAAACTATAAAGTTAAGTGGTATATGTGAATACATAATAATGTACAATACCATGACCCATTAAGTTAAGGGTTTACGTATGGAAATAAGTACATTTTCCAGTACATTACATATTAAGATTTTCACTTGTACAATTTGATGCCTTATAAATCAACTATAACACTCAAAAATACCAAAGTATAATGAGTGTGTTGATAAGCAACATATGTACAAAGAAATAAATGTTTGAAGCTGGAAAAATAAGTTGTTACTCACCTTACAACCACTTAAAACATTAAAAGAGGATTGTTCTAAGGTCCATAGACAAATTACAACTGTTAATTCTACCTCTAAGGTTCTTCAAGGGAAAATCTCACTGCATCATTATGTCATTAGACTAGACATAAGCAACGAGACTATCCATTATTCTAAAGAACAGTTGGATGAATTAATTAGATAGTCACTTATTAAAGATATTTAAGTCTACTAATTATAATATTCCTATTAACACATGATTAGTTGACTCTAGTTTTAAACGTTTCCTTACCAGAAATCAACAAATAACTAACATGAGAGTTCGTGACAAAATTAAATGTTAAGGCTATAAGAACAATAATAAGCAGTCTTCTAACAACGTTTTTTTCGATACCGTCCATATATTCTGAGTATTAATCAGAATATAGTATCATAATTAAGCAATGTTATGAAGGTTGTGAGGTTTGCATAGTCAACATAAAGTCACACTTACCTTAAACTCTCATTTTATTTGTTCTAAATATCTGGATTGAAACATTACTAAGATGAAACTAGATGATATCTTACACTTTCACAACTTTTGTCATCATGCAAATGAAAAATTTGACAAAAGGAAAATGAGACTTACAAATTTCATCCATTATAACCAAAATTCATGAGAAATCATGACTTGGTTAATGAGGATGATTTCTTATCTAATCTCATTCTAAGTGATTTTAAATCATGACGTTATAGTCCTAAATATTACTTGGTTTAAGGAATAAGTATGGGTCCATCTTAAGTCATTCATTGACATTCGTGGAACTTATTCCAAATGGAATATTCAGACATAATTCATTTATCATTTAAAGACTATCTAATTGTATCTAAATTTTGTCGTATATGGCCCACGGTCTTAAAAGAAATCTATTCATATATATACTTAATAAGATTTCTATTAAATATGTCCTTAAGTTTCTTATGATATTTGGACATTAAGGAAATCTAATAAAGTCTAACGTATATATGATAGGTTCCCACGTCACATAGCTCATTGAAACTTCTCTTGTAGCATTCTAGAGATATTAAAGGATCAGTGGGAGCATTAAGTATCTTAATGATAACTTTCAATAGTTGCAAGAGGTGGGGGAGTGAAAATTTTACATTACCTAAATTTACACCTCTTGTACAAGACACTGCTCCATCTTGACACTGTTCTATCAAAACTTATCTCCTTAAAATCTAATGCTACTATTACAAAAGTTTCATTGTTGCTTAATTGTGGGCACACTTAGATTTCTTATCTAAACTAACATAATCCTCAACAAGAGAAACTACAATGACTAACGTCATTAATTTGTGTTTCTCTATTAGATTTTGTTGGTCGTTACATATTGACCCTAAGCATGCTGAGTTCATAAAGTTTTCTAAGGTTAGTGGGAGCAGTCAAAGTCCTTATCATGACTTGCAAGGAATACAAGAGGCGGGGGGAAGAGTGTCATTAAATTTCACTCCAAATTTAACTCCGATTACACCTCTTGTACACCATACTGCACCAACTCTCTTACAAACTTAGAATCCTTAAAATGATAGCAACCTAAGCAAGAGCTAATCCATAAAACTGAAACTTCTAACAAAAACTTCTAACAAACCCAATAATCAACTCAGGAGGTCATCTAGGTTTAAAAGCCTACTAACTTTGATGATTACACAACCTCCCTAATTGAAGTTGAAATGGATTTAGGAAAAGTTTACTGATCATATCTCTTCTAATTAAGCCATTAGTGTCAATCAATCTTCTGAATGGAATAAAACAGTTTTCTAGTAAAACTGATTTTATGTGTTCGCATAACGTTTGGGATTTGATAACCTAAGAGTGTTCATAACTAAACCAAATCCTGATATAAACGTTAAGACACAAAGAAGCATGATTGATTGTCAAAGGTTGTACTCAAGAAGAGATAAATTATTAAAGAATCTTTATTACATATCTAACAAAAGATTTCTTTTAGGATCATCACTGTTCTAGTAGCTTATAAAAGTTTTGAGCTACATTAGATGAACATTAGTAGCTTATAAAAGTTTTGAGCTACATTAGATGAACATTATAAACAATTTTCCATAACAAATGGCTGACACATTTACATGTTCATTAGATAACAACCTAAAGTTTCAAACTGAAGGTTAAAGAACACTTTATTTGTAAGCCAATAAAATCCATGTATGGTTTAATGCAAACATTATAATGTGATGAAATCTTAACGCAATTATTTTCATCAATAACCAAGTGGAATAATGTACCTACCTCAAGATGAGTGGGAGCAACTAAGATAAACTTGTCTATATAGATGATATTCTTTTGACAAGTAAATGTTACATAAGTCAAAGTATTGTTAACACAAACTTTGATATAATAGATCTCAGAGATATCTCTTACATAATAGATATCATAACATGTTGAGATAGACCAAATGGGACATTACTTCCGTTCCATAAGTTTAACATTAATTTGGTCCTTACATATGTAACAAACAATACTGCTCTTCTTTAGAGGATAATAGGATAAATGAGATTATTTCTTATGCTTCATTAATTGGAAGCCTTATGTAAATTTAAGTCTATACTCGTTTAGATATTACTCACATTGCAACACACTAGATATGTCTAGATTAATGTGAAGCATTTAATAGAGTATTACAATATCCTTAAAAGAAACGAGAGGCTATATTTTTTAAAGAAGAAGTGAGAACTCAAACCGGTTTATTACTCTAACTTTGAGATTTTCAAAGATGACAAAATGTAATTTCGGGTATATCTTTATGTCAGCAGACAAAACCTATTTCATGGAGGAGTCATAATAAACTGATAACAACATAAGTTATAACGACATAATATATTGTTGATCACAAAGCAATAGTTACTAAATGTTGTTGCAAATTTATCAGTGGACTCATAAGTTTATTAACTCCATATAATTAATATTTTGAAGACTTATTGTGATAAAGTCAGCTACCATGTCTCCTTGAACAGTAACAGTTCGAGAGGTGCTGCATTAAAATTCGATACACAATTAATTATTCGTTTATGAACGAATTGAGGAAACTAAATCTTTGTATCGAATGCATTCGTGATATGCTTAAGGATCCTATAACTAAAGGTCTATTACCCATAAGTCTTATTAAGAGTGCACATAAAAGAGACGGGTTTTAATTGATGACCATGTACAACTGCATATCGTACTATGAATGACTAACTATTAATTAATTTTCCTCATCAGTTTGATTTTGTATGTCTCTTACATATGTTCTGCCGGTGTAATGACATATAGACAACTATAAATACAAATCAAACGCTAAAGGGCTTACATATTTTGATCATAACTGTTAGGTTTTAAATTAAGGCTATAGTATGACTAATGGGGGTCCTGAGTCGCATAATGATTCAACGGCTGTATTTCTCTGCTATAGTACTTGTTTAAGGCTAAAATGAGTATTAACTTCTGATCAGACTTATCTAATACTCATGATAAATGATTATTCGGCTAAGTGGGAGAATGTAAGATTAAATATTTATTTATTTATATTTAATCTTGTAGCCATCATTATCATTTATATAATATAGATCAAAATAATATTAATAACCTATTAATAATTAGTTGGTGATTGTTGATGGACCATATTACCCTTATTAACTAATTGGGTTTCCTCTTGGGTGTATAAATAAGGAGCTTATTAGAGAGTTAAAGGGTAAGACAGTTACACAAGACACACAACCCTAACAACATAACATCAAATTCGTCTCTCTCTCCCTCAACCGAAACTAACCCTACTTTCGGTTTCATCACCATCATAACTTTACACCCTAAGGAGGAACCAGATCAAACTGACAACTATGTCGAACTCCGTTGCTGCGTCTCTGACTGGATTCTCTACTGATGCAATCAAAGGTATGTTATTTCATGTTTTCCATTTAGTTTAAACAGAACTGATCAACATCTTTTAGATCTTTTTTTCTAGTTATGAGTTATGGCTATGTGTTTGTTTAGGTGTATATATGGCTCATAAGCTGCCTGTTTTTTATTATTAAGATCTTTTTCGACTTGGTCATTGGGCATATTAATTTCTTGGTCAAGGTTATGTGACATGAGAAGAATCAGATATGATTGTCTCCGGCTAAATTTATGCGAGGAAATTGCAGGTGGGTCCCAACTCCCAAGAAGGAAGGAAGACTAAAGAACGGGGAACAGTGACATAAAAGAATGGTTCCTACATATTTCTATTTTGTATATTCATCAAGAAGTGTGTGTTTACTATTAGAATCGGACTCGAAGACCCTGAAATCCGATTTGGATTGAATTCGAATAACGAATTCGTACTCGGTTCAAATATTCGGATCGGGTCATTATCAGTACCAAATTTTGAATTGATTTCAAATCTATGAATTTCGATGCGAACCGACCTGATTATTTCAACATGTACAAGCTTTTAAAGCTTATTGTACAAACTATTAAAGCACACAAACCCCCCAAGTTTCGTGAAGCAGAGTTGGGCGGCATGAATTTTGGGCGGCCTCAGTTTTTTTTATTCAAATTTTGAATCCTACACATATCCCCAAACACCCATTATCTGCTTTTCTTTTCATTTGCAGATGGAAGAACCGAGAAGAGAGAGAGAGAGAGATAGAGAGGGGAAGGAGAGTCGAGAGAGAAGGTAGAGGTGGAAAATGGAACTAGGGTTCCGGCAACGACAAGATACAACGAGGTTGAACGGTGGCGGTAATAACTCAAGGTGTTCAGATCTGGAATTCGGGTTCGGCTCTTATGATTTTCATTTGGGGTTTTTGATCTTCAATTGAGGTTTCAAGCCGAAATCAGTGAAAATTACATCTGATTTGTTACAATCAAGCATACATGGTGTAGTCGTTGACCCTAATGTTGGAGCGGTTTTGTGTTTCTAAAGGTATAGATCTTGAGTCTTACATCATTTATCGTGATTTCTGTGCCCTAATTTAGGTTTTCATGTGAAGTCCTTTAGTTACGAGTTTGAAGTTTAATTTTGGATCTATTTGTTTGATTTTATCCAATCCATCATGAATGAAACGAAACCCTAGGTTAGTGAAATCATACAACGCCATTGATATTGTTCTAAAACAGAAATATACAATGCCACATGATTGCCTTAATCCTTGTATGTAAACAAAAATATGAAGATATGGTCTACCATGGAATGCTGGTCAACTATTTAGCGTGTTTTAAGATGTGATTGATGTATCATAATGATTTTCTTTGTTTATGCAGAAGGGGACTAAGAAGAATGTGTATGTATATAATTCAGTTTCATTGACTGTCAGGCCTATATCCTCTGAGCCTTTGGTGACAAGAGATGAGGTACTATGTTTTAAGTCATGGACTGTCAAGACCCATTTAGAGAATTATCAAATGCTAATGTTTGGCATTCTCTAGAAATGGGCCTTTGGGTGAAACTAGGACTGACACTCGGGCCAGTTTCGCTACAAAACCCGTTCTTCAACACTGACGATTATCTTCAGGTGTACTTGCAACTCTTCCCCTCAAAGGGTAAGCGTTTCAACCGATCAGGTGTTCAAAAGATGGGTTTTCACTTGAGTAATCAAACCTACAAGCCACCACCTGGATTTCGGGCCGTATTTTTTCATAGCAATGCCGTATGATTTCTCGGGTAAGTATATACAATATAATTATGTAAACTTAAACTTTTATATAAAATGGGTTGTTTTGAAAACCAGCGATGACAAATCGGTCTATTTTAATGTTTTACTTATGGATTTAAGGCAGCGACTTCACTTTTAAACTTTGAAGTCGCCATCTCTACCCGCGACTAACCCAAAAATAAAAAAAAGACCTATTTGTCATTAATGGTCTTGAAAACAACCCATTCTTGCAAAACAAATCTTAGAGGGACTTTTTCGTGAAAAATGAGGATGTATGTTGTTTTTTTTAATGATATTAACCCTTGTTGTTTGTTCCTAAACATAATAAGCTGATAAGCATTTCATGCCAAGGTTTTATATAAGTTGAAATATTTAAGACATGTGTGTAATCAGTCACCTAAGCATATTTGTTGCAGAATGCTGTAGTTTGATTTGCTCTGTTATTACATGGAGTATTAACAGTAGAAATGTAGAATATATATGCGATACAATTGATAAGTTTATAAGCATAAGTTTTTTATTGAAGTTAGAAGTTAGGACAGAAATTCACGCAGAACTATAGTTCCGCTCAGATAGGGAGAAGATACGGGTCAAACAATTAGAAAACGAGAAAATGATGAATTATACACCGGCATTTGAAGCTTGAAAAATCAAGGGAATTCTTTTATACCTAGGTATTTTGGCATGTATATTGTTGTTCTGAAACATCATGGTATGGAGTGGTTAATAACCATTTACCGCCATTGTTCTTGTAATAAAAATCATCAAATATACTGACCTGCTTCCGTAAAAAATATTGTTAACTTTACAGAAACAGACCTGAAGAAGATTGAGATGAATGCTAGGGACGGAGATACGGCCTCTCTGGCCAAGTGGCGAATACTTAACAGGCTACATGATAGAAATGAAACTATCTACTACAAGGTTAGTGATCCCTCTTGTAAAATATTCTTTAAGGAAGTTTACATATTTCACCATCATATTAAACACATAATATATCATACACAATTAATTAATGAAAAAAAGTCAAGTTTTTAAATGCAAGGTTGTACTTTAGCATGATGTTCCCATTGTTGTATGGAAAAGGCGTTTCAAAAGGAACCTTAGAGAAAACTTATGTTTTAAAATGCTAAATATAATTATTAATTTTATGGTTTTGATAAGTGAAAATCTTATCACATATTGACCAATAACATTATTACTTATGTTGTGACAGATTCTTATTAACCAAATAATGGAATACGCCCCAATAGTGTACACTCCAACCGTAGCACGTGTTTTCCAGAAATACAGTGGATTATTTAGAAGACCAAGGGGGATGTATTTCAGCGCCGCTAATCGTGGAGAAATGATGTCAGTGGTTTATAACTGGCCTTCTGATCAGGTCTGTTAGTTTTAAATAATTTAATAATAACCTTTAATCGTTTTCTATATATTATTTATTTATATTTCATACTAATTAATATATCCTGTTTGATAGGTTGATATGATTGTTGTCACTGATGGAAGCCGAATAATGGGTCTTGGCGTTCTTGGAGTTCAGGGGATCGGCATTGCAATAGGAAAGTTGGATTTATACGTCGTTGCGGCTGGCCCCAATAAAGGAGACACAAACCATTGCGAGATCTGTGGCCGGAGCCTTGATGCTTTTCGCTTTTGTTCACTTGGTTGCAAGGTATAAACCCACTTCCGCTTTTGCACATTCTCAATCGGTTCGGTTATTTGATTAAATAATTAGTGCCAACCCCGGATTTTTCCATAGATGTTAGATATTTCCGATTATTTTCGGTGTTGGGTTCTCTATCACTAAATATTTTTAAATTTCACTAGAAAATACATGATAAAAATTTAATATGCTTTCATTTGCTCTGTATAGGCTTTATTTTTTATGGTGGAGGTTGTTTCAAATTACTGATTTGCGGTTGTTATATGGTTAGCTTGGTGGCATGAAGCGTGGTTCAGTCAGCAACAACATTATCTCTAGCGTAGGTGTAATCGACAGATCTGTGGCGCGATGGTGGAGCTGTTGAGGTGTTGGTTCAGATGCGCGACTCATACTTGATTTCAGGACAACTAGGGTTTCGTAAGTTGAGATTCCGGCGATCTAGGGCTTAAACAAGCTTTCTCCAGCAATATCCAGCAACGAGGTGAAAACCAACACCCGAAAAATGGTTTTTTTTTTTCCGATTTCATGTATTCTTGAGTTCATCAGATTTTGATTTTTCAGGATCCGTCTACGATTTTGATGTTCCTAATCGTTTATCTATTATACAATTGCACATGTATTAGTTGTAATTTCTCCTTTTCAATATCCCCAGGAACATGGTGTTCGAGAGGGAGAGGCCGCGAATGGAGTTTACTTCATATGGGAAGACGAGGTAACTTTTCTCTTGTGCAACGTGTGACTTATAATTCTAGAATTTAGATGCATATTTGAGTTTGGTTTATTCTAGATATGTAATATATCTTAACAATTTATAAACAAAATCTAAACACAAAATTAACGATATATGATCAAGTGTTTGTATTTGGGGGAGTAGCCGCTGACTCACTACATTTACTAGTTTACAAGTTTTCTGTCAATTTACACATTTTGTAGTGGCTGTTTTAGCTTCTAAAGAGCGCATTAGTCGATTTACATAATAAAAAGTACAAGGGTTAAAGCGGTTCTCCAGATTTCTTGGTTTTAACAAGCGCGCCTTAGGCGCAAGGCAAGGCGCATGTGTGCGCTTTGCTTTCTGTGGCATAAGGCGCGATTTATACGTAAAGCGCAATTGAGACACAATTTTTTATACGTAAAGCACAGTGATGAAGATGGCTTCAAGAAGCTCCGGCGAGATACTTAGGGTTCCGACGAATTCGTGGTAGAAGGATTAAAGCATGCATGTTTCATTTTCGTGTAGATCAGTGACCAATTCGTCTAAAATCATTCCGAGACATGTTTTTATGGCTTCCAGGTAGTCCTTTTATCGTTGCATTGTAGTTATTTTTCCATGTGTAACCTATGAATTTTCACCTTTACTTTCTAATGTGTTATAGTTGGTGGTAAACCGGTTGGGTTTTTTGATATGAATGCGTTGAACGTGTGTTCGATTCTTCAACAAAACCTTCTCAGATCTCGAGAAACCCAAACCTTCTCAGATCTCGAGATCTCTCACATTGATCTGCGTCGCCACCGTCACTGATAACCTCCGCCTAGATCGCATCACTGCCTTATTGATGGTAGCGGCTGATGAGGCCTTGCGGTGGTTGTGGTGATGGTATGAGTGGCGATTTCTTGATGCCTTTAATTAACTTTCTTCTCAGATCTCACATGCTATATCTCATTCTCTCACATCTATCTACTTTTGGTATAGCACAACCGTGACCATTGATCTCCGCCACCACCGTCATCGATAACCTCCACCGCCTAAATGACATCGCTGCCTTATAAATGGTAGCGGCTGATGAAGCCTTGCGGTGGTTGTCGTGACGGTATGAGTGGCGATTTCTTGATGGCTGTAAATAACTTTATCCCTTTTTGTTCGATGATGGTGGCCAAAAGGTCACCGGCGCCTTTAAACGTTATTGAAGATGCTTTTAAAGTTACTGATTTTTTGATGATTTAATTTCTCCGGCGATGGTTACCAAACAGTTACCGTACGCCTGGGAACGGTATCATAAGCCACGTGTCAGTCCATGATTCGACTTTTTTTTTACCGTACGCAATTGATGTAGGATTTCTGTTTTTTGGTATCGAAGTTTTTAAGCAGCGTAAAGCCGGTGTTGTTTGTTTACCATTGAAATATGGGATATGAATAAATTTAAAATGTTAGCTTTTGTACGACTCTGAGATTGTTTTTGGTGAAGAGGCTATGATGGTTTCCTGAGGCTGTGTTGGTGTTTGTTTCATGCTTTGTGCATGACGGTGTTGAGTTGCTGATAATGTTGACGGCGCCGACATCGGTGCATAACCAATATCTTCACACCGGTTTGCAACGAGTGGTTTGTGCTTGATGTTTCTAAGGTGTCGTTGCTGGTGACAGTACCAATATCGACGAATGTGGCTATGATGAGGTGTGATTTTACTTGAACATTCATGGTAGTGGTATGGCATGGTTTGTGGACGGTAGGTTTTGAACCTGAACCACTTCTTTCGACACTTGATCCGTGTGAAGTGTTATATATATTAGGTGTATATTTTTAGCCCCTTTAACACTTATTTTAGCCAAGTTTTAAATTTATAAAACACGATATTTTACTAACACTAAACACACATATGGGCAAGTACACCCATCGTGAGCGTAGTATAGTGTTGGCAAGATACCGAGGTCGTCCAAGGACACAAGAGCTTTTAATACCGGTTTGTCCTCAACGTCTAATCAAAATAAAAAGTTTAGAAAAAGGTTTTTAAACTAAGAAAAATAAAAACTAACTAAAATGCTGAAAATAAAAATAAAAACAGATAGACAAGATGAATCACTTGGTTCCGACTCGTATCTAGTGTAACCTTTGATTATTTCCACACTTTTGCACATAATTAAGAGATTATCTTAGTTATTGTAGTAGGCCCCTCTTTTGAAGGTGACGTTACCCTCACCCTAGTAGTTTGAGTCAGCAAGGATACAATCCTAAAAGGGTGGATTATTGGAAGATAATGAATTAAGTTATTAATGCAATATTATGGTAGGCCCCTCTTTTGGAGGTGATGTTACCCTCGACTAAGTAGTCTGAGTCAGCAGGGATATAGTCCTAAATAGCCGGGTTATAGTATTAATAGTAGTTAACTTATGAGGGGATCAAAGAGTTTGGACCCCCGTCATCCAATACTGTGAAGCATTGAAGGAGGTCCTACTAAATTTGACACAGGTCCATTGCAGGACCTCTAAACGCTGAACAATGGCAAGACCTTTACCAAACCGTTCCCTTAACCCCCGACCAGGTAGCCAACATACCTCCATATAGACCATGGAGATATGAATGGTGAAAATGTTTTATTTTATATAGACAGTAAAATAATGCCAAGACACCACGGACAAACGATAAGGAAATATCACCTTCAACATAAGTAACTAGTTATTAAAGTCATTAATACAAAACCAAATAAAAAGTGCAAAAGATTAGAAATAAAAAGTATTACACTAGACACTTTGTCTTCACCAAGTGATGTAAGAGACTTAGGCAAACACGGCCTTGATTGTCAAGAACTCTTACGATCAATCTTGGATCCCGAGACGACTCACACACTCTATGATGGACAATGGATGACGGTGGTGGATGATGGTGTTATGGTGGTGGTGGGTGGTGGGTGAAGTGTGAGAGAGGTGGTGTGCCAAGGGATGGTTTGAGCTTGAGCCAAGCACTCCTATTTATAGGCTGAACAGAAGCTCGGGCACGGCCCCGTGTCCACATCCTCTCTTTCTTCATTAATTGGAGCTTTGTCTTATTAGTTGACCACGCCCCCGTGTCCGCTGAGCACGACCCCGTGTGCAGAAGAATCTTTGTACTATGAAGATTTGCCTGGATTGTGCGAATCTTATAGTTGACCACGGCCCCGTGTCCGCTGAGCACGGCCCCGTGGTGGCCAATAGAAGCTTCTACCACTTTGTCTTTTCTGCTGACACTTGGGCACGCCCCCGTGCTGGCTGAGCACGGGGCGTGTTCAGGCCTCTGATCTCTTGTTTTGCTTGGGAAGATGCTGTTGTGGGGTCGGGCACGCCATGTCTTGCTCCTTTTCTTGTATTTATGTTAGATTTTGGTGTCTTTTTTGCTTCTTTTGTTAATTTGAGCTCATTTAATCCTGAAAATACAAAAGGAAGACAAAAGCACACTTTTTCCAACATTAGTACTAAAAAATGGTTAGTTTTATGCCTCATTTGATGAAATTTATATGTTAATATTTGAACACATCAAATACCCCCACACTTGAATCTTTGCTTGTCCTCAAGCAAAACTCTTTAATATGTGGCTATTTACACTCCCAAATGGAATGGGTAGAAAATAAGGTTTTGGGCTTGTCGTAGAGTGTCGGGATTTCCAAGATTCTGTATTTAATTTTATTTTTATTTATTTACAATCCTATTCGTCATGATTTATTAAAAACTTTTCATAAGATAAATTACTTATTAGGGCATAACATGCCTTTATAAAATCCTATTTATATACAAGTTCACATTCCTCACGGGGATCACTCAACACTCGGCCGAAAATGTATTTTTGTGGATCACTCGAGAGCGGCATTGAACTTACTCCTACCATAGGCTTGCCAAGCAATCAATCCTCCTTTTTAGCTTATATAACTTTGTAAATATCAAGAGGACTTTGTGGGTTAAGGGTTAGGCTTGGGTTAAAGGTAGATGGTTGGGTTGGTGGTTAGTGGTTAGTAGAAAAAGGGCGAAAAGCGTAACAAGTGTCGGTTTTCGTAAGACTTTCTATTTTCATAACTTTTGTTTTGATGAAGCTATTTATTCAAACAAAGTTAATTTTTTGATGAACTTGTTTGTTTATTTTCTTTTGCTTCATAATCAACAAAATAAATTATATATATATATATATAGAGAGAGAGAAAGTATAATGTACTTCACGCCTTAACATACATTAACGTACTTCACGAAAATATAACATGCGTAATTATTTTTTTGACCAAAATAACGTGCGTGATTTTAGATCCATGCGTGATTATGTGGTCCCATGCGTGATTATGTGGTCCCATGCGTGATTATACCCTGATCCAACGGTTACCATTGTCTCCTACGTGAAGTATGATAAGCCGTGAAGTATGTTAACCTTTCCCTATATAAATATAGGGGATCGCTAGAATGAGAACCACCACGAGTTATGAGAACCACGAGAACCGCGCCCCGCGGGTGGCCGTCGGCGACGAAATTTTTTTTACACCTAGATCCGTATATTTTAGTGAGGGGTTTAAATTTTCGGTTCAAACGGCGCGCCCGAGGGGGTAGTTTTTTACGCCCAAAGTTTGGGTTTTTTTAATTTTTTTAATTTTTTTTTTTACCAAACTTTGGACGTAAAAAACTACCCTCTCGGGCGCGCCGTTTGAACCGAAAATTTAAACCCCCCACTAAAATATACGGATCTAGGTGTAAAAAAAATTTCGTCGCCGACGGCCACCCGCGGGGCGCGGTTCTCGTGGTTCTCATAACTCGTGGTGGTTCTCATTCTAGCGGCTCCCTATATATATATATATATATATATATATTTTGAAAAGTCATATGAAGAACCGAACTTGTTACTAAAACAAAGGGTTAAAAATGAAAAAGGTTTTGGTGAGTAAAAAGGGTTTTTTGGTTTGGGTTATGAAATGAAAAGGTTTAGGCTCAAAGGGGCTAACTAGGGGGATTTTGGGTAGGTGGTAAAAAAAAAGAAAAATAATGGTGTAGAAATAAAAAGGTTAGTCCTAATGCCTCCATCATTTACTTACTCGGGTTTAAGTTGGTAAGAATTGGGAATGTATCGTCATGGCAAGTTCTAGAGTCGTAAGAACCAAGCGGCTATTAACACAAGAAACGAAAAATGAGCATTTAGTCAAACGATATATAAGTGTATGCTCAATAAAGGCTCAAAACTCACTTTTGTGGGAATGAGTTTTTATGTGATCAAGTATATATAATCAAATTTTAACTAAGCTTGTCATGCCTTTTCATAATTTTCTTATGTTGGTTCTTTTTATCACGACGCTATCGGTTGTAAATTCGTAAATATATAACCTTTTTAAGAACTTGAATTTCCCGAGTTAAACCTAGACAAGTAAAAAAAATGAAAAATCTCTGAAATTTTTTTTTGGGGTGATTAGCGGTTCCAATAGAGTTTTGTGTAAGGCTTGTATTTAGGACTTGCGAGATTCAAGGTTTTAGCATCCCCCCCCCCCCCACACTTAAATTACACATTGTCCTCAATGTGTCCCAAAAATAAGTTTTTAGGTTGATTGAATGTGTAAAAAGGTGTAAAAAGCAAAAAAATTGTGTTACTGGCTACCTGGGCACGACCCCGTGTTGAGTGAACACGGCCCCGTGTTCAGGTGCCAGTAACGAAAACTTACAGAAGGTGAACACGGGGGCGTGTTGGCTGGACACGACCCCGTGTCTATCAAGGTCTGCAGAAATAAAACAATCAGCAGGTTCAGGGGAGTGGGCACGGGGGCGTGTCTGGTGGACACGGCCCCGTGTGGACAGTCTGCAAAGTTTGAAAAACAGGTTTCTTTCGTCTGTTTTCCTGTCCCGGCTTTAGTAGTACTAATGTTTAGCACTCTAAGCCTCGTTTGTACTTGTTTAATCAATGAACACTCCACCAAAACATAGCAAACCTCCCACTTTTACCAATATCCAACATCCATGTCAAAGTTAAAAGAAAAATAAATGCAGAAAATAAAAGAAGTTAGGGAAAGTAAATTGTTCGACACTTTGGCACGCAGACCATCAATTGTTCAAGAGTGAAAAAGGGTTAACCTGGGAAGTCATCAACCAACCGTTTCCTCCTCTGCTCCTCTCGCCTACTCCATAGCATCGTCATCATCATCATCGTCATCATCCCCTCCATGGCGTGCTATGTGGTCTCGTATATATCCAACATCGTCTTGGATCTCGGATAGGTTTCTTTCGATAGCTCCGACCCGGTGGTAGGTGTTGCTCGCCATGTTGTAAGTGTTCCTTGTGCACATAAGGTTTTCCTGCAATAAATCATGCAAACTTTGAAAGTTAGGAAAACCGCCTCCCGAGGAGGATGATTGGCCCGGATCACCGTGGGGTTGGTATTGGTACTGATGATGTTGCGGAGCTTGGAGGACAAGCGCTTCTTGCGGGTTCCATGCATGACCTTGCATCCTTTGAAAGGTTACCGTCCCGTCTTCTGCCTCATAAATCAGGTTCATTGAGCGGCATATGTGAATATCCACCGTACCCGACCATGGGCTCCTCTCAAATGACCTAGGTATGTGGGCGAAGTGCTTGAAGAGACGGTACACCCATCCCCCAAAGAAAATAGGAGTCGGTGCACTAGCAAGGCGGTTGTGATGCATGTTTCGGAGCATGAGGAACGGAACATCGAGCGGCCTGCGGTTGTGGATGCAGTGGAGGACAACCAAATCTCTTAACCCAACGACGCCACTACTTTCATGCCTTTGGCTAAGAGAGTAGCCGAGGAGCCTATGAATGTATCTGTATAGCGGATCCCTCAACTTCGTACTCTTAGTGCTGCTCGGATTGTAGTACCCCTCTCCAATCTGAGCCCACATGGCTTGGCGTTCGTTCTCACCTACCTCTCTCATCCCTCCAGTATTTTCTTCGTTTCCCGCATCCTCTTCCGCATACAACCCGATAATTGCTCCAAACTGAGCCATAGAGATCGAATATTTCGTTCCGCCACATCGGAATGCTACCCCGTCATTGTCGAACGGGTCGCACCTCGAGTTGAATGTGAAAGTGCTATAGAACTCCAAAGTGCATTCGTGGACGGAACGGAGCCGAGTTGTTAGAGCGACTCTGAGTGGTCCCGTGACAATGTTGTTGAAACGATCAATTTGATTCACCAAGGTTAGCAAGTCCGTGCACGCTTGCCTCGGGTATTCCTCCGGCCTTGTTTGAAGAATCTCGTATCAAGCTCTTGCATCGAGCTCATTGGCGTTAAATCTTGTGAACTTCCTGGCCATCTGCAAGAATACACCAAAAGTTAGCACGAAACAGAAATATTTTCGGAAAAAAACTGCAAACAGTTGTCTGGACACGACCCCGTGTTCAGCGGACACGGCCCCGTGTCCAGGCGTCTGTTACTAAAAAATTTCATTTTTCGACCCGTTTTCGAAAACTTGAAAATTTTTGGTCCAATAGGTGCGGTTTCCCCCGAAAATGAAACCCTAAGCACCGTTTTTCCCAAAATATCCCGTTTACCCTTTCAATTTTATCTTTTTCGGTTCAAGAACAAGGGTTTGGGGTTTTTGTGAGAAATTGGGTGAATCTGTGAACAATACAAGTGTATTTACTTCCCTTAACACTAATCTAACTAAATGCAAACAGATCTAAACAAAAATTTGAGGTTCGATCCGGATGAACTTCAAGAACCCTAGATTTTCCCCAAAATTTTGGTGTTTTAACTACATGCAAGTAACTAATCTAACTACTAAAAGTGATAGAATCATACCTTGATGTTGTTAGAGCGATAGGAGACGTCGAAAATCTGCGAAAAATCGCCTGAAACCAGAGCTTTTTTGGGGAAACGGGGCGTGTGGAATAAGTAACTGTTTTGAAAAAAGGGGATATATCCCGACTGCAGCGCGGACACGGCCTCGTGCCGAGCAAAGTTTTGAATTTTTTTTAGTGCTCGTGTGAGTGCCCTTGTTTCCCATAGGCTTTGGTTAGAGAACTTACCGCTTTATTTGCCGTCTCAATCGTTCGTAACTTACCAGGCATGAGGTTTTACTCTTCCACTGTTTGAAGCGAAATCTCTTCTTCTTCATCCTCAATGAATCCTTGATAGAGTTTCAGCCGTTGGCCATTGACTTTAAATGGAGGCCCATTTCGAGATTTAATTTCTACTGCACCGTGTGGGAAAATATGGGTGACAGAAAAAGGTCCTGACCACCTAGACTTTAATTTACCAGGAAACAATCGAAGTCGTGAATTAAACAAAAGAACTAGATCCCCTACCCGAAATTCATTAGGTTTAATATGTTTATCATGCAAATTTTTTATTCTTTCCTTATAAATTTCGGAGTTTGAGTATGCATAATTCCTAAGTTCGTCTAATTCATTTAGTTGACAAAATCGATTTTTACCAGCAAATTCTAAATCTAAGTTTACATTTTTGATTGCCCAGTAGGCTTTGTGTGCAATTTCTACTGGCAAATGACAACTTTTTCCATAGACTAGCTTATATGGGGTTGTACCTATTGTTGTTTTATAAGCAGTTCGAAAAGCCCATAAAGCATCATCTAATTTATCCGCCCATTCCTTTTTATTTAACCCTACGGTTTTTTCGAGTATCCTTTTTAAACCTCTATTAGTCACTTCGGCTTGTCCGTTTGTTTGAGGGTGATATGCTGTTGAGACCCGGTGATAGACCCCGTATCTTGTTAAAAAATTTTCAAGTTGATGGTTGCAAAAATGGGTACCTCTATCACTTATTAATGCTTTAGGTGTGCCAAAACGAGAGAATAATTTTTTCAGAAATCTCACCACGACTCTTCCATCATTTGTTGGAAGTGCCTCGGCCTCGGCCCATTTAAACAAGTAGTCTACTGCCACAAGTATATATTTGTTTCCTTTCGATGGTGGGAAAGGTCCCATAAAGTCGAGTCCCCACACATCAAAAATTTCACAAACAAGAATGCCATTTTGTGGCATCTCGTTTTTGGAAGAAATATTACGTGTTCTTTGGCAAGCATCACATGTCTTGACAAGACTTTGGGCGTCTTTGTAAATGGTTGGCCAATAAAATCCTGAATCAAATACCTTTCGTGCGGTACTAGCGGCACCATGATGCCCTCCGTATGGACTTTCATGACAATGGCGGAGAATTCTTCGTGATTCGCTACCATGTACGCATCGTCGGACGAGTTGGTCAGCACACATTTTGAAAAGATATGGATCTTCCCAAAAATAGTGTTTCACATTGGCAAAGAATTTTTTTCTTTGATAATGTGACCATCCTCTTGTGACTATACCGCTAGCTAGGTAGTTAGCATAGTCGGCGTACCATGGCTCTTCCTTATATTCCACCATTTCCAGGGACTCTGTTGGAAATTTTTCGTTGATTTACTCGTCCCTGGTTGCCTCCAAAGTTGGGTCTTCTAAGCGCGAAAGATGATCTGCTGCGGTATTTTCTGCTCCTCTTTTGTCTCTGATTTCAATGTCGAATTCTTGGAGGAGTAGAATCCACCTAATCAAACGTGGTTTTGCGTCCTGCTTCTTGAAGAGATATCGAATGGCTGCATGATCTGTATAGACTATAGTTTTAGAAAGAACAAGATAAGAACGAAATTTATCAAAAGCAAATACCACAGCTAGTAATTCTTTTTCAGTTGTTGTGTAGTTTTCTTGTGCATCATTAAGTGTTTTACTAGCATAATAAATTGGGTGGAAATGCTTTTCTTTTCTTTGTCCCAAGACAGCTCCAACTGCAAAGTCACTAGCATCACACATGATTTCGAAAGGAAATTTCCAATCAGGCGCTATCATGATAGGTGCGTTGACTAACATTTTCTTTAAGGTTAGAAATGCTTGCTTGCAATCATTGTCAAAGATGAAAGGGGCATCTTTTTCAAGTAATTTTGTTAGAGGCCTCGAGATTTTTGAAAAGTCTTTGATAAATCGTCTATAGAATCCGGCATGCCCTAGGAAACTTCTGATAGCTCTTACGGAGGATGGAGGTGGTAATCTAGAAATGGTATCTATTTTGGCTCGATCCACCTCCATTCCTTCGCTTGAGATCTTGTGACCGAGTACTATTCCCTCTGTCACCATGAAATGGCATTTTTCCCAATTAAGGGCGAGGTTAGTTTCCTCACATCGGGATAGCATTCGTTCAAGGTTATCGAGGCATTGGTCGTATGAATCCCCAAAGATAGAAAAGTCGTCCATGAAGACTTCCATTGTCTTTTCTATCATGTTATGGAAGATGGCTACCATGCAACGTTGGAATGTTGCTGGGGCATTACATAGACCAAACGGCATGCGTCGATAAGCAAAAGTTCCATAGGGACATGTGAAAGTTGTCTTTTCTTGGTCTTCGGGTGCTATCGGGATTTGAAAGTAACCTGAAAAACCATCCAAGAAACAGTAAAATTTATGACCGGATAATCTTTCTAACATTTGATCAATGAAGGGCAAAAGAAAGTGGTCTTTTCTTGTTGCTTCATTTAATCGTCTATAATCTATACAAACTCTCCATCCTATGACGGTTCTTGTTGGTATTAGTTCATTCTTTTCGTTAGTTATTACCGTCATACCTCCTTTCTTTGGAACTACTTGGACGTGACTCACCCAAGGACTATCGGAGATAGGGTAGATAAGTCCGGCGTCAAGTAGTTTGATGACCTCGTTTTTAACCACTTCTTAAACATTTGGATTTACTCGACGTTGTGGTTGTATAACTGATTTGTAGTCATCATTCATCAAAATTTTGTGTGTGCACATAGAAGGACTAATTCCTTTTATGTCTACAAGTTTCCAAGCTATTGCATTTTTATGTTTTTTCAAAAGATTAATTAATTTTTCTTTTTCTAAGCTATCTAATTTAGACGAAATAATTACAGGTAGATTACCCTCTTTGTCTAGAAAAGCATATTCCAAACCTTTTGGAAGTTCTTTGAGCTCAAGTGGTGGGTCTTTAGGAGACTCCTTATTTGGTTGCTCATTTCGATCAAGAACTTTAAAAGTTTGTTCTATGGCGACCTCTTCTTCAACAAAGTGGTCAATCTCTTCACTTGTATCGGGTGGTTCATCTTCATCTTCAATTAGGGGGTCATTATTGCCGAATGGATATTTCATTGACCGTTCGAGATCGACACTTCTTTTAAATGCCCCTAATTGAAGAGGTAGATTGTTGAACTTCCGGTTTTTCAAAGCTTCGTGTGTTTTTACAAATGGTCGCCCCAACACTAGAGGAGCGTCATCGAGGATGACAAAGTCGGTTGGGATTACCATTTGATTTGCTTGAACTAAGACATCCTCAACTATACCGATTGATTTTATTACTTTCCGATTGGATAGAAAAATGGGTATTTGAAGTGGAGAAAAATCACTAAAACTTAATTTTTCGAAAATGTAGTTAGGCATTATGTTAACACAAAGATCTTTATCGATTGTGACATTACTAATACACGAATTTTGAAAGAAACATGGAATCGGTGTAATGTTAATTTCAAATGGGTCTTCTTTTATTAGCGAAGTTTGATCATTAGTTAACTTAACACTTACCGTTTCGTCAATTTTAGTGTTAGTGTTTAACTCTTTTAAAAACTTAGCATGAGTGGGTACTAAACAATGATTTTCAAAAGAAGGTGACAAGAGATTAATTTCTTCAAAATTAGACTCTTCTTGAATTTTAACGTTGTCAGACTCACCTTTTTCGTTGTTTAACTCATGTGTCGGTTTTTCACTTATTTGTTCTTCCATTTTAACACTTTCAGTTATTTCTTCCTTTTTTAATTCTTCTCTTGCGCGGGACTCCTCTTCCCTTGCGCGAGCTTCTTTTATACATCGATCGATAACTCTTATGTGTTCTAATATCCTATCGGTTACTTCGGTTATAGAAAAAGAATCGGTATTTTCTAAGCTTGAATCCGGTTGTTCGACCCTTTGTTCCTCATAATACCCATATGAAGTCGATGGTTCGCACCATTGTTCTTCATTGTAAGCATATGATGGATAAGGTTCGTAATGTTGTTCTTCATAATACTCATATGAGGTGGGTTGTTCACGCCATGGTTCCTCATAATAAGCATATGAAGGTGGTGGCTCATATCTTGGTTCCTCAAAGTATGAGTATGAAGGCTCATACCTTGGTTCATCAAAATATGAGTATGAGGGAGGAGGTTCATACCTTTGGTCTTCATAGGATGTGTATGAAGTTGATGGCTCGTACCTGGGCTCCTCATAGTAGGTGTATGAATTGGATGGTTGATATGAGTGATTGTATTGAACCGAGCGTAGATTTCTGCAATTAGTGCAATAGTTACCCCTATAATCATCCTCATCATAGGTGTAGTTGTAACCTCCTGAGTATTGATCCATAAGAATCACTCAGCAGACCACAACCAAGTCTCGAGATCAGAAAACAAAAATAAAAACGGAAACAGAGGCTGGACACGGCCCCGTGTTCAGTGGACACGACCCCGTGTTCAGGATCTGTATCTGGGCGTTTTAATTAAATTTACTGATTTCGTTGAGCACGGGGCGTGTTCAGTGAGCACGGCCCGTGTTCAAGCTTCTGTTACTGGGTGTTTTAAGAAAAATCTGCAGCACGGCCCCGTGTTAAGTGAACACGGCCCCGTGTACAGGTTACTGTAAATGCAAAACTAAACTAAAATGCAGAAAAATGTGCGCGCGTTTTAAAAAAAGTTTTGAAAAACTGATTAGGCCGTCGATTTTAAGCTTTCTTAAAATCCTTGTGTCCCCGGCAACGGCGCCAAAAACTTGATGCGTGTGAAGTGTTATATATATTAGGTGTATATTTTAAGCCCCTTTAACACTTATTTTAGCCAAGTTTTAAATTTATAAAACACGATATTTTACTAACACTAAACACACATATGGGCAAGTGCACCCATCGTGAGCGTAGTATAGTGTTGGCAAGATACCGAGGTCGTCCAAGGACACAAGAGCTTTTAATACCGGTTTATCCTCAACGTCTAATCAAAATAAAAAGTTTAGAAAAATGTTTTTAAACTAAGAAAAATAAAAACTAACTAAAATGCTGAAAATAAAAATAAAAAGAAAAACAGATAGACAAGATGAATCACTTGGTTCCGACTCGTATCTAGTGTAACCTTTGATTATTTCCACACTTTTGCACATAATTAAGAGATTATCTTAGTTATTGTAGTAGGCCCCTCTTTTGAAGGTGACGTTACCCTCACCCCAGTAGTTTGAGTCAGCAAGGATACAATCCTAAAAGGGTGGATTATTGGAAGATAATGAATTAAGTTATTAATGCAATATTATGGTAGGCCCCTCTTTTGGAGGTGACGTTACCCTCGAGTAAGTAGTCTGAGTCAGCAGGGATACAGTCCTAAATAGCCGGGTTATAGTATTAATAGTAGTTAACTTATGAGGGGATCAAAGAGTTTGGACCCCCGCCATCCAATACCGTGAAGCATTGAAGGAGGTCCTACTAAATTTGACCCAGGTCCATTGCAGGACCTCTAAACGCTGAACAATGGCAAGACCTTTACCAAACCGTTCCCTTAACCCCCGACCAGGTAGCCAACTGTTGGGTTCGTAGGCTTTAGGGTAGCCGGCCCTAATTAGGGTTAGTCGGCCCTAGTTATTAGGCCCACTTAGTTAACTTGTTAACCAAGTAGGAAACCCTAATCTTATTCTATAAATACCTATGATGTAATTGTAGTCTGTATCATTCTGAAAACAGTTGTGAGCATCTAATAAAAGAAAAACCCTAGTTGCAACCCGTGGACGTAGGTCACCTTGACTGAACCACGTAAATTCTCGTGTTCTTTATTTTCTGCTAGTGTGTGTGTGTGTTTGTTCCGCTTCCGCTCGAGCCTACTCTGATCCGATACCCCTAACAAGTGGTATCAGAGCCAAAGGTTCAGTAAAATACACGGTTCACACGGTTATCGCAGGAGAAGGAGAGAGCTGGACGAGAGATCTTGATCTGCTGTTGCTGCCGTCGCCGCTGACTTGTTTACGGCCCGTACCTATTCTCTGGTTACGGCTCGTAAGGTGTAGGGTTTGCGTCATAGGGTTTGCTGTTGCAGATCTGGTGATTTTGGGGTGTTTGGCGATTAGGGTTTCGGTTCTTGAACCCTGGTTATTCGCTGATTTTACGCTCGGGTTTGCAAGAGAAGTCGCTGGTTCGGGTACTTCGGGTTTTCTGGTTTATTGAAAGTTGCTCAGGTTTCGGGTGCTTGGTTTCTTGTGGTTTTTTTTTTCTGGTTTTCTCGTTTGCTATGGCTGAAGACGGGAAGTTCCGAATCGAGAAATTCAACGGTACTGATTTTGCATGGTGGAAAATGCAAATTGAGGCGTTGCTTGGTGAATGCGATTTGGATGTGGTACTGGAAGAAAAACCTTCTGGGATGGATAAAGCTGCCGAAGCAATTTGGAACTCAAAGGACAAAAAGGCAAGAGGTAAAATTACATTGGCTTTGACGAGGAGCGTTGCATTTAATATCATGAAAGAAACAACTGCTCGTGATATGTTAGAAGCTCTGTCAAATATGTATGAGAAGCCGTCTGCCGGTAATAGGGTGTTCTTGATGAGAGAACTGTTTAATATGAGGATGAACGAGGGCAGTTCAGTTGCTGATCACATTAACGAGGTCAATTCAATTTTGTCCAGGTTAGCAACTGTGGGCATGAAGTTGGATGATGACACTCAGGCTGTGGTTTTGTTATCTTCATTACCTGATAGCTGGTCAGGATTTGTGACAACGGTCACTGAAACTGCTGGAACTGGAAATTTGAAGTTTGATCGGGTCCGGGATAGTGTTTTGGGTGAAGATGTTCGCCGGAGGAACACTAATGGAGGATCTACTTCTGGTGGTATGCTCAGTGTTAGCAGGGGAAGAGGTAAAAACAGAAGCAGTGGGAGTTGTGGGAAAAGCTTGTCTAAAGCTGGGAAGAATGTGAGGTGCTGGAACTGTGGTGAAAAGGGGCATGTTAAAAACGAGTGTCCTGATCCTAAGAAAGAGGGTGGTAGCCAGCATGTAAACAGTGTTGTGTCAGATGAATCTGACGGTGACGTACTGGTTTGCTGTGAAGAGTCTATAGATTCTTGGGCTATGGATTCTGGTTCTTCGTTTCACGCCATGCACAGCGGGGAGACGATGGTGAATCTGAAAAAAGGAGACTTTGGAAAGGTACGATTAGCTAACGGTCATGTTCTAAATGTTACGGGTATGGGAGATGTCAATCTGAAGACTCCACTGGGCACTACATGGAACTTAAAGAACGTCAGGGTAATTCCAGGTTTAACGAAGAAACTTATTTCTGTTAGTCAACTGGATAAACAGGGACTAGATGTTAAGTTTGGTGGTGGGAAGTGGAAGGTGATTGATGGAAATCTTGTTGTTGCCTGTGGGAGGAGACGAGGATCGTTGTATCTAGTTGAGATACCTGCTGAGGGAGTAGCCGTCCCTGTACAACATAAAGTCTGGTTCACTGAATCTAGTAAGCGGAAGAGGGTTCAATTTGCGAACTTGAATCCTGGTGCTTTGGGGATGTCAGTTGAATGTGGTCGGGGGTCTAAGTTTAAGCCAGTCAGGGGATTTGGTGATAGTGGGAGCACGGGTCGTGTTCCGGGTACAATCACAAAGAACCGTTGGGTTTTGAAGACGAAGGTTCCGACTGAAGAAAAAGGCTCTCCTGGAAATAGTTTGCAAAATGTGGAGAGTGGTATTAATTCTCGGTGTATCTCTGGAGCTGGTGGATCGTGCAAGCCGGTTGAGATAGAGAATGGGTCTGATAAGACTGTTGGGTTGGAGCTTGTGGGAGCTTCAACTGGTCTCTCAGGTACTTGATGAGAGGTGTGGTTGCAACTAGGTGGCTTGGATGTGACTGAAGTCTTAGCTTGTTCTTGGAACTGGAGGCTGGGAAGACTTGAACGTAAAGATTACTGAAGTTACTGGTGATGGGTTTCTTGGATGCACTTTGTGGACTATGCAAAGCCTCCGAGTGGGAGATTGTTGGGTTCGTAGGCTTTAGGGTAGCCGGCCCTAATTAGGGTTAGTCGGCCCTAGTTATTAGGCCCACTTAGTTAACTTGTTAACCAAGTAGGAAACCCTAATCTTATTCTATAAATACCTATGATGTAATTGTAGTCTGTATCATTCTGAAAACAGTTGTGAGCATCTAATAAAAGAAAAACCCTAGTTGCAACCCGTGGACGTAGGTCATCTTGGCTGAACCACGTAAATTCTCGTGTTCTTTATTTTCTGCTAGTGTGTGTGTGTGTTTGTTCCGCTTCCGCTCGAGCCTACTCTGATCCGATACCCCTAACACCAACATACCTCCATATAGACCGTGGAGATATGAATGGTGAAAATCTTTTATTTTATATAGACAGTAAAATAATGCCAAGACACCACGGACAAACGATAAGGAAAGATCACCTTCAACATAAGTAACTAGTTATTAAAGTCATTAATACAAAACCAAATAAAAAGTGCAAAAGATTAGAAATAAAAAGTATTACACTAGACACTTTGTCTTCACCAAGTGATGTAAGAGACTTAGGCAAACATGGCCTTGATTGTCAAGAACTCTTACGATCAATCTTGGATCCCGAGACGACTCACACACTCTATGATGGACGATGGACAATGGATGATGGTGGTGGATGATGGTGTTATGGTGGTGGTGGGTGGTGGGTGAAGTGTGAGAGAGGTGGTGTGCCAAGGGATGGTTTGAGCTTGAGCCAAGCACTCCTATTTATAGGCTGAACAGAACCTCGGGCACGGCCCCGTGTCCACATCCTCTCTTTCTTCATTAATTGCAGCTTTGTCTTATTAGTTGACCACGCCCCCGTGTCCGCTGAGCACGACCCCGTATGCAGAAGAATCTTTGTACTATGAAGATTTGCCTGGATTGTGCGAATCTTATAGTTGACCACGGCCCCGTGTCCGCTGAGCACGGCCCCGTGGTGGCCAATAGAAGCTTCTACCACTTTGTCTTTTCTGCTGACACTTGGGCACGCCTCCGTGCTGGCTGAGCACGGGGCGTGTTCAGGCCTCTGATCTCTTGTTTTGCTTGGGAAGATGCTGTTGTGGGGTCGGGCACGCCATGTCTTGCTCCTTTTCTTGTATTTATGTTAGATTTTGGTGTCTTTTTTGCTTCTTTTGTTAATTTGAGCTAATTTAATCCTGAAAATACAAAAGGAAGACAAAAGCACACTTTTTCCAACATTAGTACTAAAAAAGGGTTAGTTTTATGCCTCATTTGATGAAATTTATATGTTAATATTTGAACACATCAACACTTCTAAGCCTAATTTTGCGATTATGATTTTCATGTTATTTTAGTTTTTGTAGCCATTTTAAATTTTCATGGTTATGTTTTTCCGATTTTGAATTTTATTTGGGTTTATGAGGTTGTAGAGATAGACGGATAATGGCGTAGAAAGAGAGAAAGGATAGAAAAATGATAATCTGCAACCCATGGGTTTTAAATTTTTGATTAGGAGATTATGAAATGGAAAACCCCATTGAGATGCATTTGAGGTTTTTCAAGCCATTCATGCAGCTTTGATTGCTGCGTAGGGGTTGGCTGCTGCTGTGATGTTAAGCTCTCGCTTCTGGATACTTGGAAGCAAATTTTTAAGGCTTCTTTTGATCTGTTGCAGGTGGGCGTAGACCTCAATCAGGTCATAAAAGGGTTCTTGGGTCAGGCTCCAGGATATTGTTTTGGGGTGAGTGCCGAATTGGGTCTGACCCGTTCCACGCTGCCTATCCAGGTTTGTATGCGACTGGGAAAAATAGGCGTTTTGTGGCCGATAGGATCAAGGTTGTTGCAAGTGTGGTCCACTGTAAGTGGAAGTGTAATAGGGCCCCGATGCCAGTCGCTGACGCACCATGGAGGCTACACATTAATACATTGTTGCTTTTACTTTTGCAGTTTGAATAGAGGCTTTTTCCAGGTTCGTGTTCAGTGATTGCCTGTTTGGTATGAATTTTTTTTTGGTTTTACCTGTTTTCGTTGTCTTATGGTGTAGAAATATAGTGAACATGTACGTGCCACTGAAGTTGGGAGATTATTGGATTTACAAACTAAAACCTATGATAGTTCTGTGTTTAATGTCTCTGGGTAAATATGTACTTATGTTTTGTGTTGAATATCGTGAAAGATGCAACGAATTATGATAAAATGCTCAATCGTGAAACATATTTAAACGTAATGTTGATGAAAAAGATTAATAGCATACAATCATCAGTTTTTTTTATATATTTTTATGTTGATGAACAATCTTGTTTTTTTTTAATTATAGTACCTTTCTGATGGTAATTGGTACATGCATCAGGTGATTGGACAATCTTGCAAGTATTTAAATATATGAGAAATGTATGTTGAAGGAGCTCAGGATGCCCGCTTAGGGTTACAAAAGATTGCTGTCGAGAGCATGAGGTACCATTTCTTTGTAAACACAGTGTTATTTGTGAGGTTTTTTTTAATGAGAAGCATGTACTTTGTGGATTACCATCGTTGCAACCATGGTATTCGGCCAATAAACCTTCATGTTGATGGATCTGAACATCGGTGTCGTCATGATATACTTCCTCTCTGCGTCAAAATCGATTTTCTCAATATGAATTCCAGCGGTCAGGCCAGCTCCTAGGTATGTTCGCCCAAGGATGGTTTGTACTTGTGTTTTATATTCAGGGGTTATATCTAAGTAGGGTTTTCTATGAGAATTGAATACTTGGAGCATGCAAAAAAATAGGCCGGAGAGAAGAAAGAGACAAATAGAGAGTGTAGACGTTGAGGACAGCCAAAGCCTTCGTGGACCTTTAATTGCTGCCGAAAAATGTATCCACCATCAGCGTCCCAGTCATAGGCATCAATACTACGGTTTTTGAAAATGTTTCCAGATTTCGTTGATCTGTTGTTAGGCATACTAAGGGTGTATTGTTATTATGTTTAGTTCCAATTGGTGAAACGAGTTATTTATGTGTTTGGATGTGTCGATGATCAAATTTGATGTTCAAAGAGAGAAGATTAAAACTTTTATTCAGTCATGTAGTTTCTTTTTATCTTTGTAAACGTTAAGATAATTACTCAATAAAGACACGAAAGATTAGAAATAATAACACTTACAACTTACAGTGAGTGGAGCCACTTCCATTTAGACCTTCAAAGGTATTTTTACCCGTAACAACGCACAGGGGTCGTGCAACGCGCGTCGATGAAAATAACTAGTTATTAGAGTAATACAAATAGTCTATGGTTTTGTTTAGTCAAACCTTTGAGATATATGTTTTTAGGGTTGTTTATTTGAGTTCAGTATTCATTTGGTAAAGTAAAAGTTTATGATAGGTGAAATGATCAAAATACTCTTGTTAAAAAATAGACTTAAAAGAAAATAAAAAATCTTACAATCTGTTTTTTTCATCCTTTGTCACTTACCACCATCACCTGATGGGAGAGAGGAGGTAGTTTTATCAGTCTAGAGTGTCACTCCCCCAAAATACCACATAGGGAATGTCTCTGCTAGGCGTGTGACGTACCAACAACGAGCCACTAATTACATTGAACCCATACAAGTTTATAAATAAAATCCTCAATTATTAATGAAAAATACCATCAACAAGTTTAAATGAAAACCAACATGTTCAGCGGAAGCAAATAATAAACCAAAGTTAAAGTGTTTCAAAACCAATGTATAGTATCAAGAATTCAATCACATGAATCCCTCCGGTCGACCCATGACCACTCCAGCTACTCCAGACAGCAAGTTCCCAATCCAAGTAATCTAACGACCTGCGAGCATGCAACAAGTGTATCAGACAACCCTGGTGAGTTCATAGTTTTACGAAAACGTTAGTTACCAAGTGTTTAGTTCAGTTTTGAAGAAACACTGGTTATATGACCGGAATCAGATAAACCAGGGGGTTACGTTTTGCAAAAAAATGGTTGGTTCCTTCTCGCTCGATTTAAGGGTGATGGATCTTCTTCTCCGAACGAATGCTGCAAAACAGAACACCGTCAGTCTCGTCACGGGGAGAAGGGAGGTTCTCTCCGTGACCACACTCCGACGTGAGAATAAGTATGTGTTTATGAAGAAGGAGTAGTATTAATGAGGTGAATGTAGCTTGGGGAATTATACCTGTTATTGAAATGTTGACTGAATGAGCTAACTCCGTAAGCGGTTATTTCCTCCTCCGTTAATCTTTCTCGATCTGACGTGAAGACACAGGGATCGTCATTTAGATCAACGGCCGGGGAGTTGCCACGTGGAAAGTGGGTAAGTGGTGGTTTCTCTCCAATTTCATGTCATCATCGTGATTTCAGGGATGCCTGAGATGATGACACGTGTCCCAGATGGTTATAACCGTCTGGTGGTGCATGATTGAGTCATCTAGAAGATTATTGCCATAATCCGGTGTGACTCCTTATCGTGTGGTATCAGTGGTGTCGCAACCCCCGCCCCTATCTGTCCTGGGAACGGGCGGCCACGAACTCAGTGGTGGTGGTATCGATATTTATTAATTTGGCAACGGAATTTACATCAGGACCGTAGTTAGGAAATATTTTATCAGAGTAAAACACCACATTTATATAAATAATCATAATGGGATGAAACCCAAGTTTTTATTACAAACTGATTTGTAGGGATAAATCCCATTTTATTTGAATTAAAACGCCTTCTTTATTTAGGTAACTTTTATAGCCACTTTTCCAAGCCTTCAGTGCTGTCCAGCTGGCTTCTAATTGGCTTTCACATTGTGTCACCTGAAACGCGTTTTAAAAACATTTGTCAGTGGGAAATACTGGTGAGTGAATCCCAGTTTAATCAAGAAACATTAATTTAATTTAAACTTAACAGTATTGAGGGTAACTGGTGGGTCATATTACACATTGGCTAACTCTTCGTCCAATGGTAACGTTACTCACATTTTGTATACAAAACCCCAACATACGGGCAGTAATCGTAGAATTACAAAGACTCAATCACTGCTAAATTGCATTGTAAAATAGTTAAGGTTTTGTAAAAACTGTTTACAAAAAGGAGATTACTCACATTGCTGTCTTAGATTTTTCGTAAGGGTTTCCTGGTGACAATCTATAATTTACACAAAAGCACACGCGTTAGGATAATAACCCATTTTAACATTAGTAATACCCTCCCCGAGACGACATTCCAACGACTACGTCGGGCAGAACCACGACAGCCGTTACGGAACCCTAGATCAATCGGGCAGCGTATCTAATACGTATCCAGGGGTTATAATACTTACAACGGAGCAAAAATTCGTTGTTTAGGGGGGTATAATACCCGCTTATATTGCCTAATATTCAGAATTGAGAGAAAGGAAACGATTTTGAACGATTTCTGAATGAAACCCGATGGCCTGCTTATATAGTGCTGATTTCTCACTTTGTCGCGGCCCGCGTAAATGTAAGCTAAGGCTTACGCGGCCCGCGTCAAACCAGGTCAACGCGTAGCTGGGCTGGGTCATCGACTAGACTTGCCGGGTGTTGGGCCACGTGGCCGCACCGGGCTTTGCCAGGTTTTTAAGTTGTCGCGGCCCGCGTAAGGGTTAAGGATCCTTTACGCGGCCCGCCTAAACCAAAAAAATCAGTTTTTAATTATTTTGAATACTATTTAGGGTATTCGGGGTCCGTTTTCTCGTATGGGGTGTATTTTGGGACATATTGGGATATTTTAAAATATATTAGGGTGTCGGAAATTATTCGAGGGTGTCGGTTTTCTTGAGGGTTGTTATATCCTCCCCACCTTGTTTTAGAGCTCGTCCTCGAGATCTACTGGAACAAGTGTGGATATTTCCTTTGCATCTCAGATTCAAGCTCCCATGTGTACTCAGGTCCTCTTTTGGAGTCCCACTTCACTTTGACCAGAACTAATCTCTTATGCTTGAGGTTTTTGACTTTCCTGTCTTCAATTTGTAGAGGCCTTTCTACAAACTTGAGTTGTTTATTTACCTCTATATCCTTAAGAGGTACTACTAGTGATTCATCATCTAAACACTTTTTGAGATTAGATACATGAAATACATCATGTATTCCTGTCATTTCCTCTGGCAGTTGTAGCTGATAGGCTACAGGTCTTATTCTTCTAATAATCTCAAAAGGTCCAACATACCTGGGACTTAGCTTTCCCCTTTTGATGAATCTTACCACTCCTTTCCAAGGAGAGACCTTTAACAATACTTTATCTCCTACTTGAAATTCCAATGGCTTGCATCGGTTATCAGCATAGCTCTTTTGTCGATCACGTGCTGTTTTTAGTCGTTCCTTAACTTGAATGATCTTATCAGTAGTTTCCTGCACTATCTCAGGTCCAGATAGTTGCTTTTCCCCAATTTCTTCCCAACAGACTGGGGTTCGGCACTTTCGTCCATAAAGTGCTTCGAATGGTGCAGCATTGATACTTGTGTGATAACTATTATTATAAGAAAATTCTATTAAAGGTAAGTGATCGTCCCAATTACCTCCAAAATCAATTACACAAGCTCTAAGCATGTCCTCCATTGTCTGAATTGTCCTTTCACTTTGTCCGTCCGTTTGAGGATGATAAGATGTGCTTAGATTCAACTTGGTTCCCATTGCCTTTTGGAAACTTGACCAAAAATGTGAGGTAAACCGACTATCTCTGTCAGACACAATTGATAGAGGTATTCCAAGTAATGAAACTATTTCATTTACATATAATTTAGCTAACTGTTCCATACTGAAAGTTTCTTTCATTGGTAGGAAATGAGCTGACTTTGTTAGCCTATCCACAATTACCCAGATTGTATCATTACCTTTCCTTGTTTTAGTTAATTTAGTAACAAAATCCATTGTTATAATTTTCCATTTCCATACGGGCATTTCTAACTGCTGTAATAAACCTGAGGGTTTCTGATGTTCAGCTTTAACTTGTGAACAAGTTAAGCATTTAGAAACTGGAGAATCTTCTGAGAGAAGATTTCCTCGCTTATTATGACTAAGGGTGTTAAGGAAATTCGTGAATTTTCCTCCTTTGGTCTGACTTTCCTTAATCATTATCTGATGTTTATTACGTCGTTTGTAATAAAAAATGAATATACGCAGTACCTTTTCATCTTCTTACTTTGGTATATATGTCGACGCTGTCAGACTGCATATATTAAGATATGACATTTTTTGCTATAGCGCCGTTTAGGGGAGATGATGTGACAGTTGATCATGATTATAACATTTCTCTTCTACCGATGCCGGTACTTCCTTTATATATACATTTGACAATTTTAAACTTTTACCTGTTTTGGAAATATGAAGACTAGGCAATCCTCTCGTTCTCGAAGATTGTTAGAGATTTTGAGAGTCTATGAGGCCGCCGAAGGTCTCCTTCTTCTTGCTGAATCGCCACTGCCGGTGGTTACCAGGAACGAAAAGCCTTCTATATCTATCCTTTCCACCGCTGTGGGCTCTGGTTGCCGGTGTAACACCCCGTGTTTTCAAAATTCAAAGTCAAAGTCAAGGTCAAAGTCAACGACCGATTGCACGAATTTGACTTATAGTAATTTCTTTATTTTAATTGTATTATGTGGAGTAAGTGTTGTTAAATGCTAAAATCGATGTGTGTTAATCGCTATCTAATCGACTTACGACTGTGAACTATAGGAAGTAACAATGAGATAAAGTTAACTAATCGATAATCAAACTATGCTAATCAAACCGACATCGAATCGAATCGAAACCCGAGTTACGCATTTGAAGATGTTGCTATACGTGTGTGTATGCCTTATGTGTTATTTGTGCGTGCTATAATTATATGTGTTGTGGAAATCAATCGAACTCAATCGAAACTCGAAACGCAATCAAACTCGAACCCGAATCGAAATCGAACTATGATAATTAGTAGTTAGGACTATAAGTAATTTGACTAGGAAACCCCATCGTGTCGAACCGCTCGCAATCGAAATCGAAACGCCAAAAATCGTCGCGTCAAACAATCGAACCAAGTGCCATCCGGCCGGATAGCCATCCGACCGGATAGCCACTAAGTCACAGGTCAGGTGTCATCCGACTGGATCGTCATCCGGGCGGTATGCCATCTGATCGGACAGCCCTTTCCTCTTTTGGAATCCTATAAATACCCCTGTCATTGTCATTCTTTCCACTTTTGGAAATCCTTTGTCCTAACTGTTCTTGCTCCTCACCTTTTCTTCGATTTCTCTCAATCCAGGTAAGATCTCGTCCTAAATCTTGTACTTTCCTGATCTACACGCACTCCTACACCTTTCTATCTTTTAAATCTTAACTTTTAACCATGAAATCACTAGATTTCGAGTGTTCTAGGGTGACGTCATCATATGTTCTTCAAGAACTTCATGTTTTGACTTCAATCTACCAAGAACAACCGAGATCTAACCGATTTCCACGCAAACATACAAAGATCTTGTAAAGATCTCGACACAAGAATGGTGAAAAAGGATTGAAAGATGGTTTCTACTTTCTTTCAACTCTTTTACACTCACTACACTCAAAACCAATAGAATCGGCCTCTGTTCTAGTTTCCTACTCATCCTTAGTGTTGTACTAGTCCAAGATCTGGATTCTACCCACGAGACCACCGATTTCAGGCAAAAACAAGAACAACCGTCTCGACCCGGTAACTGGCCGAACTAGGGTGATTCCTGGTCGGTCTGGTCACTTGGTTCAAAACAGAGTCCCGTTGCTTAACACGATGTCAACACGTCTCGATAAAACGACAAACAACCAAAATGACCAAGTGAAGGACGAACGGGACAGACGGAGCGGAATGCTGTCCGAGCGGACTGCTGTCCGAGCGGATTGCTGTCCGAACGGATAGGTTATCCGAACGGATTGTCATCCGAACGGATCACACTTGGGACCCACACTTAAAACAGCCTTATCTGAAGTTTGAGTATTGAACGAGTTGCGATCCGATCGGACGACCATCTGACTGGATTACTCTTCGGATCATGAGATACTAAGACTTTAAAGACTTAAACAATTTTCAACATGTTCAATAACAGGGTTGCCACCCGATCTGATGGACATCCGACCGAGTGACACACCTGCTGTGAACTTGCCTTCGATAAGTAACCTCGTCTCTAAGTCGCCGTCCGACCGGATGACCATCCGAATGGATTGCTATTTGCACGACTAGTCATTCGATCGACCAACTTGAAAGATAGAGATACTTCAATATTTTCAAAATGCTACAACGAAAACTACAAAAGTCAAACCATCATACACAAACACATCCTTCTTATAGGAAAAAACAATCCACTCGAATAGACATCCGACCGGATAACCTATCCGACCGGATGACCATCCGAACGGATTGTTATCCGCATGGATTGTTGTCCGCTCGGATTACCATCCGATCGAATTACTATCCGATTCACTCATATCTCGTATCGTTTTGCGCGTCACTTATCGTTATGCAATCTAATCTACTCAGGCTAATCTTACTCGCTAAGCGCTCCTTTCAATCCATCAACCGCTGTGAGTATACTCGATCCCTTTTTGCTTTTAGCACTTTTGGGTGTTACATACGTTACAACTATTCAAATCACATCAAACACACTACTCAATACTATTTGAACGCTAACCGTTAATGCATGTTATACGTGGCTTATGAATGCTTGTTTGTTATGTTTACACTTGGAATACTGTCTACCTGCCTTAACGACGATAGTACTATAGTTTGGACTCAGCACCCGTTCACACGGGGGTTGTTAAGGACAATTACTTGCATGGATTACGGTGGTAATCATGTATTGCGAACTGCCTCGGGCAGTCAACCCGCAGTCATTGGTATCGATGGATCTATGTCGATAACTAACGTGCTTCATTTCACTATGTGTACGTGCTGGTTATGCGTAAATGAATTCGAACTCTATATGCTATTATCAAACTTGTATGCTCACCTTTACATTTTATGTATTGACTTTATTTTAACGTATGTGACAGGTGCTTAGGATGTTTACATGCTTTGCGTGCTGGTGATGAAATTGAGGCTAGGGACGGTGTCCAAGAAACCAATAAATAAACTATCTATGTATAAATCTGAGTTGTCGGAACAGAACTACTTGACTGGATTTGTCTGTCATAATTTGTTTACCTTTTAAGACATGGTATGGGACATGTTACTTTAAATTATTTGGTAATGATAATTGTTATGGAAACTTCTGGACAATCTGTTTCGCTCAGTGCCATGCCCCGATGATTCCGCCATCGGTTGGGGTGTGACAGATTGGTATCAGAGCCATAACTATAGGGAATTAGGCAAGACTCGACCTAGTCCGGGTCGATGTCTTAGAAACCTAGACTATAGTTAGGAACCAATAGAACGACTTGTGCATATCCGGTAGGGATTATGTACGAGCTCACTTCTCGCTATTCTCGCTTATGCTACACTATCACTGCACTCGAAGTTCAATTATATATAGGCAACGAAGTCGAGATTAGGTGTGAAAGCCACAAACTCCCGACTAAATTGCTTGATCAATGCTGCTTTATCAACTTATCAATGATTTCTTCTTTCTTTTTCAATAACGAACGCTTGTTCAGCAGGGGAATTATACCAAATCAGGAGTGAAATCCATATTTTGATGAATAATCTCCTCTACTTTTATCAAAAACAGGGACGAAGTTGTTAAGCCAGGGGTGAAACCCAAACTTTGACGACTTGTTCCGCACATTTTACAAAACTCTCACCAAAGTCTCGACGGACTCCAACGACCTGAAGTCACATTATGACTAACGGGACGTGTGCCAAACGCCCAAGAATCGAGGCAAAGGCATAGTTCCGAAGGTCAAACGTGAACGACAAGTCCTTGCGAATAGTCGAATCGCTTTGGTTAGTCGAAGTCTACTAGCCGCAGACAATCTATCTCTCGATTTTTACGTGTTTCAATTCTGAGCCTGCAACTGCTGACACTGATGATTCATCGATTTTATGTGTTTTATGTGCATTTACCTGTTTATGTGTTTACTTTTGGAAGAACTAATCGCTTTGTGCCTTCGCTTCGATCGACACACACGACTCGCACTGCATTTCTATCTCCAAACGCTAACAAATCGCTGAACTATGGAGGACTTTATGCTACGATATATGCTTATACTACGCTATTCTCGAACGATCGCAGACTTTGAATGATAGGTTTCTGTTTTATGACCGCCTCTAGTGATTAAATGCGTATGTGTTTCTGTGATTCCGTGCTTATGTGTTAATGTGATTCTGTGCTCTACGTGCTTATGTGCTTATGTGGTTTTGTGCTCTACGTGATTATGTGTTTACATGGATGTGCGTGTTCCTGAGCTTTAGTAAGTAGTAGACGTGTGAGGTGAGATTCGAATACATGTGTTGAGTCCTGTGACAATGTCTGTTGCAGACTATGTCATCTGGATCCCGTCATCCCCTACTTTCTCGTCAAGACAAGAGAGACAAGCGCCTTGCTGCTATTATCGCAAAAAAGTGTAGCAAGGGCCGTAAGTGATGTCTACGAAAACATTAGCAAATCGTCCGAGGAGTCGAGAACCGAAGCTCCTAAAGTTGCCGCCAAGACTCCCTTCAGTTTCAAGCAATTCAAGTCGTGTGGGCCAAAAGAATTCACTGGCGAGGGAGGTCCTACTGCATTATTTCACTGGTTTGACTCCATTGAGGTTACTCTGCGACAGAGCGGTTGCCCTGATGACCTCCGTACTCTGAATGCTACCGGCGTTTTCCAGTCCCGTGCACTAGACTGGTGGACGGCTGAGAGGAACAAGCGAGGGAACGATGCAGCCTACGGTCTGTCGTGGGACGAGCTCAAGGAAGTCATGCTGGAAGAATTCTGCCCTCCTCACGAACGTCAAAAGCTAGAAGACGAATTTTGGCACATACATCAAAAGGATGGTGACAATGCTGGTCTTACTGCTCGCTTCAAACAACTCAGCATTATCTATCCCGACCAAGTCAAGACTCCAGACATGGCGATTAAGAAGTATACCCGGGCCCTGCCCGACTGCGTTGCTGATTTCGTGCAAGCGGCTAAGACTACGACGATCGAAGAGACTTATCTACTGGCCGCTGAAATCAACGACAAGCGGGTTAAGGCTGGTGTCTGGGATAAGACTTCGAAGCATCTGCATCAAGCTACCGCCACCGCACCAACTGCCGAACCCACCACATCGAGCAACAAGAGGAAGAACAAAAGGAAGAACAGCTCCAGCAACAAGAACTGTGCGATCACTGCTGCACCAGTTCAAGCTGTACCAGCTCAATAGCGCCAGGTGGCAGCGCCTGTGGCCAATGCACCCCTAGCTAAGCGTGCATACACTGGGCCACATCCGCTTTGCCCTACCTGTACCTACCATCACCCGACTGCCATCGCTTGCCGTTTCTGTGCCCGTTGCAATATGTACGGTCACTTCACGACCAACTGCCGTGCTCAACAAGCTCCTGCTCATCAAGCTCTACTCACTGCCCCTCAGGGTCAACAAGCTCCTCCGGCACCCGCGGTCAACGCCAGAGCCTGCTTCGCGTGTGGCGACCTGAACCATTTCGCCAACGTGTGCCCAAACCGGGTTGTGAAACAAGAGCCCCAGCAGCAGCAGCAGTCTCAACAACAGCAACACCAGCAGCAACAAGCAGCACGTGCCCGAACTTTCAACATCAACGTGCGCCAAGCCCAAGCCGACAACAACGTGGTTAATGGTACGTTCCTTGTGAATGGTATTTATGCATCATGTTTGTTTGATACTGGAGCCGATAATTGCTTTGTGTCATTCGAATTCGAGAAGCTCCTTAGTCGTAGACGCTCCAAAGTCTCTTCGACGTTCGAAGTAGAAGTCGCCACTGGAAGAACTGTCGCCGTCAATTCCGTTATCCGTGATTGTACTCTTGAGCTCAGCATTCACATCTTCCCAATCGACCTCATTCTGATGCGACTCGGAAGTTTTGACGTCATAGTAGGCATGGACTTTCTACGCGAAAACCATGCTGAAGTTGTGTGTTACGATAAGATGATTCGATTCTCGCCGCTCGCGAATGGTGATTTATTGTGTGTATACGGTGAAACTGCTTCGAAAGGTCTCAAGCTCATGTCATGTGTCCAAGCTAGCAAGTATCTCCTCAAGGAATACAGAGCTTTCTTGGCTAACGTTGTAGTAGCGGAGAAGGAAAAGAAAGAGAAGAAGGAAGTGAAAGACGTTCCTGTGGTTCATGAATTTCCTCATGTGTTTCCTGATGATCTTCCAGGTTTGCCACCAAGTCGTGATATCGACTTTCGTATCGACCTCATTCCTGGAGCCAATCCTGTTGCCAAAGCTCCTTATCGACTCGCGCCGTCCGAAATGCGTGAACTCTCAAACCAACTCCAGGAATTACTTGAGAAAGGCTTCATTCGCCCGAGCACCTCTCCATGGGGCGCTCCAGTCCTTTTCGTCAAAAAGAAGGATGGGTCGTTTAGGATGTGCATCGACTACCGGGAATTGAATAAGTTAACTATCAAGAACCGCTATCCCCTACCCCGCATTGACGACTTGTTCGATCAGCTACAAGGTGCTACGTGTTTCTCGAAGATCGAGTTACGTTCTGGCTATCACCAACTGCGCATACAAGAGGAGGATATACCCAAAACCGCATTTCGCACCCGATACGGCCACTACGAATTCGTTGTTATGACTTTTGGTCTAACCAACGCACCCGCGGTCTTCATGGATCTTATGAATCGTGTGTGTAAACCATATCTAGACTGTTTCGTCATTATGTTCATCGACGATGTCTTGATCTATTCCAAGTCGAAGGCCGAACATGCGCAACATCTACGTTTGGTTCTCGAGTTGCTCCAGGGGAATCGACTCTATGCCAAATTCTCCAAGTGCGAATTATGGCTGGGGGAAGTTTAGTTTCTGGGCCACATTGTCAATAGTCAGGGCATTCACGTCGATCCTGCGAAGATTGAAGCAGTTAAGAGCTGGATTACGCCTAAGAACCCGTCTGACGATTTATCGAAGGATTCTCGAAGATTGCTGTGCCGCTTACCGCACTCACGCATAAAGATCAGCCTTTTGTTTGGGGAACTAAACAAGAGACTGCCTTTCAAACCCTCAAGTATAAGCTTTGCAATGCTCCTGTTCTCACATTACCCGACGGAAACGACGATTTCATTGTCTATTGTGATGCTTTCAACCTTGGTCTCGGTTGTGTCCTCATGCAACGGAACAAGGTTATAGCTTACGCGTCTCGTCAGCTCAAAATCCACGAGAAGAACTATACAACCCATGATCTCGAGCTAGGCGTGGTTGTTTTTGCATTAAAGATCTGGCGACACTACCTGTATGGTACCAAGTGTACGATCTTCACCGATCATAGGAGCCTGCAGCATATCTTTAATCAGAAGGAACTTAATATGCGTCAACTCCGATGGGTAGAACTTCTCAACGATTACGACTGTCAGATCCGTTATCACCCAGGAAAAGCAAATGTTGTTGCCGACGCACTCAGCAGACGAAGTTATCTGCTTAGCACCCGTAATGTTCAAGCACAACACGACCTCGAAACCCTCATTCGTGAAGCCCAGCATGCGTGTTTTAATGAACGCACGCTGAAGAGGGAACGAATCTATCACAATGGAGCCCAACTTGTGAGCAAGTCAAATGGGATATTCCATTATCTGGACCCAATTTGGATACCTAAACGGACCAATTTGCGACAAATCCTGATGGACGAAGCCCATAAATCCCGGTATTCTATTCATCCCGGTGCCGACAAAATGTACCAGGACCTTCGCTACAAGTACTGGTGGCCGGGCATGAAAAGGGATATCGCTCTCTACATTGGAAAATGCCTAACTTGTGCAAGAGTCAAAGCTGAACATCAAAGACCCTCTGGCTTACTCGAACAACCACCAATTCCTATGTGGAAGTGGGAAAGTATAGCTATGGATTTTATAACGAAGCTTTCGCACACGTCATCAGGTCACGACAGCATATGGGTTGTTGTTGATCGTTTGACCAAGTCAACTCACTTTCTGCCGATACGAGAAGACTACAAGGTAGAACGATTAGCCCGAATCTACACCGACGAGATCATTTGTAATCATGGGACGCCTCGTGACATCATCTCTGATCGGGATGCTCGGTTTACCTCGCGATTGTGGGAAACGTTTCAAAAGGCTCTTGGTACATCACTTAATCTAAGTACCGCCTTCCACCCTCAAACCAACGGTCAGACTGAAAGAACGATTCGTACTCTTGAAGACATGCTCCGTTCGTGTGTCATAGATTTCGGCGGTAATTGGGATAAATACCTGCCGTTAGTCGAATTCTCGTACAACAACAGTTATCATTCCAGCATACAGATGGCACCATTCGAGGCTTTATACGGAAGGAAATGTCGATCGCCTATTGTGTGGCACGAGATCGGTCACTCGCAACTAACCGGTCCCGAGCTACTGCAAGAAACGACAGACAAAATTTTCCAAATCCGGGACAATCTAGTGAAAGCACGGAACCGACAGAAAAGTTACGCCGATAAACGACGCAAGCCCCTTGAATTTGACGTTGGCGACTACATACTCCTAAAGGTTTCACCATGGAATGGTGTAGTCAGATTCGGCAAGAAAGGGAAACTAGCGCCTCGATACGTTGGACCTTTTAAGATTCTGGAAAGGATCGGAAAAGTCGCCTACCGACTCGAACTATCGGAGGAACTGAGTAACGTCCACCCGACTTTCCACGTGTCAAACCTCCGAAAATGCCTGGCTGAACATGATTTAATTGTACCTCTCGATGACCTCCAAATAAACGAGACATTGCACTTCGTGGAGAAGCCTGTCGAAATCATGGATTGCCAAACCAAGCAGCTCCGCCGCTCATGCATTCCTATTGTGAAAGTCCGATGGGAAGGCAAACGAGGCGCAGAGTTCACTTGGGAACTCGAAAGCGAAGTACCCGCAGTTGTTTGGAGAAAGTCTAGAGAAAGAAAGTGCTCCAAGGTGATTCACGGTGTGGTACGACTTACGGCTTAATTTCGGGACGAAATTCCCTCAACTAGGGGAGGCTGTAACACCCCGTGTTTTCAAAAGTCAAAGTCAAAGTCAACGACCGATTGCGCGAATTTGATTTATAGTAATTTCTTTATTTTAATTGTATTATGTGGAGTAAGTGTTGTTAAATGCTAAAATCGATGTGTGTTAATCGCTATCTAATCGACTTACGACTGTTAACTATAGGAAGTAACAATGCGATAAAGTTAACTAATCGATAATCAAACTATGCTAATCAAACCGACATCAAATCGAATCGAAATCCGAGTTACGCATTTGAAGATGTTGCTATACGTGTGTGTGTGCCTTATGTGTTATTTGTGCATGCTATAATTATATGTGTTGTGGAAATCAATCGAACTCAATCGAAACTCGAAACGCAATCGAACTTGAACCCGAATCGAAATCGAACTATGATAATTAGTAGTTAGGACTGAAAGTAATTTGACTAGGAAACCCTATCGTGTCGAACCGCTCGCAATTGAAATCGAAACGCCAAAAATCGTCGCGTCAAACAATCGAACCAAGTGCCATCCGGCCGGATAGCCATCCGACGGGATAGCCACTAAGTCACAGGTCAGGTGTCATCCGACCAGGATGTCATCCGACCGGATCGTCATCCGAGCGGTATGCCATCCGATCGGACAGCCCTTTCCTCTTTTGGAATCCTATAAATACTCCTGTCATTGTCATTCTTTCCACTTTTGGAAATCCTTTGTCCTAACTGTTCGTGCTCCTCACCTTTTCTTCGATTTCTCTCAATCCAGGTAAGATCTCGTCCTAAATCTTGTACTTTCCTGATCTACACGCACTCCTACACCTTTCTATCTTTTAAATCTTAACTTTTAACCGTGAAATCACCAGATTTCGAGTGTTCTAGGGTGACGTCATCATATGTTCTTCAAGAACTTCATGTTTTGACTTTAATCCACCAAGAACAACCGAGATCTAACCGATTTCCATGCAAACATACAAAGATCTTGTAAAGATCTCGACACAAGAATGGTGAAAAAGGATTGAAAGATGGTTTCTACTTTCTTTCAACTCTTTTACACTCACTACACTCAAAACCGATAGAATCGGACTCTGTTCCAGTCTCCTACTCATCCTTAGTGTTGTACTAGTCCAATATCTGGATTCTACCCACGAGACCACCGATTCCGGGTTAAACAAGAACAACCGTCTCGAGCCGGTAACTGGCCGAACTAGGGTGATTCCTGGTCGGTCTGGTCACATGGTTCAAAACGGAGTCCCGTTGCTTAACACGATGTCAACACGTCTCGATAAAACGACAAACAACCAAAATGACCAAGTGAAGGACGAACGGGACAGCCGGAGCGGAATGCTGTCCGAGCGGACTGCTGTCCGAACGGATAAGTTATCCGAACGGATTGTCATCCGAACGGATCACACTTGGGACCCACACTTAAAACAGCCTTGTCTGAAGTTTGAGTATTGAATGAGTTGTGATCCGATCGGACGACCATCTGACTGGATTACTCTTCAGATCATGAGATACTAAGACTTTAAAGACTTAAACAATTTTCAACATGTTCAATAACATGGTTGCCACCCAATCAGATGGACATCCGATCGAATGACACACCTGCTGTGAACTTGCCTTCGATAAGTAACCTCGTCTCTAAGTCGCCTTCCGACCGGATGACCATCCGAACGGATTGCCATCCGCACGACTAGTCATTCGATCGACCGACTTGAAAGACAGAGATACTTCAATATTTTCAAAATTCTACAATGAAAACTTCAGAAGTCAAACCATCATACACAAACACATCCTTCTTATAGGAAGAAACAATCCACTCGAATAGTCATCCGACTGGATAACCTATCCGACCGGATGACCATCCGATCGAATTACTATCCGATTCACTCATATCTCGTATCGTTTTACGCGTCACTTATCGTTATGCAATCCATCAACCGCAGTGAGTATACTCGATCCCTTTTTGCTTTAAGCACTTTTGGGTGTTACATACGTTACAACTATTCAAATCACATAAAACACACTACCCAATACTATTTGAACGCTAACCGTTAATGCATGTTATACGTGGCTTATGAATGCTTGTTTGTTATGTTTACACATGAAATGCTGTCTACCTGCCTTAACGACGATAGTACTATAGTTTGGACTCAGCACCCGTTCACACGGGGGTTGTTAAGGACAATTACTTGCATGGATTACGGTGGTAATCATGTATTGCGAACTGCCTCGGGCAGTCAACCCGTAGTCAACCCGGTTGCTGCTGATGACGAGCTTGCTGCTGATCTTCGTCATTAGGTTAGGTTAAGGAAATGGTATATACCTCTTTGTAGGTATAAATATTTTGCAACTGATATATATGTTTTTGGAATAAGCACTGTTGTGTTTCTTTTAATTGGTTGTTAAAGTGCTTTTGCTGCACTAATGATATTTTTGATGTAATGGTGTGCATATTTGCTCTTGGTAGTTTATAAATGGTGTTTGGGTTACAATATGTTGCATATGCGTAATTTCTTTGTGTTAGGTAGAGCGAATGAGAATGGTATTGTGCTCATGTTTGAATGTTGGTCTAAAAATGTGCGCGATGTTGTGCTTTTTTAGACTGTTCACGAGACGTACAATGTTCACCATATTGTTTTCGCATAAACCAAAAGAATTATATGCAATTTGTAATAAACAATAATATGTGGAAAGATAACTTGTTGCATTAATTAGGGCGTGAAGCCGATAATACAAAGTAAAATAGAAAAATACATTGCCTGTGTAATTCTGTTTTACTGAATAGCTTGGCTATATGTAACACTTGCGCAGCTGTTGCGCGTTCCAGGTGCGGGGAACGGGTGTTCCGTCGATTCTTTTTAGGGTATATGCCCCTTTACCTAGAACCTCGTTGATAATGTATGGCCCTTCCCAATTTGGCGCTAGCTTGCCCGGTTTTTCCGCATTAGAAGCTTCGTTATCGCGCAAGACGAAGTCTCCTGGAACGAAAGTACACACGCGTACGCGTGCGTTGTAATACTTTTCCAGTTTGGAATTGCATCTTGCTTCTGCGATGGCGGCGTTCTCGCGCCTTTCTTCGAGGAGGTCTAAATCCATTCTTCGTTCTTTCTCATTGTTTTGCTTTTCCATGGCAAGCATACGCGGCGATGGAAGGCCAATTTCGGCTGGAATTACCGCCTCTGATCCGTATACAAGGCTAAACGGGGTTTCTCCCGTACTGGTTTTTGGCATGGTACGATGAGCCCATAGTATGCTAGGGAGCTCATTGACCCATCCTCTGCGCGCCGTCCCGACTCTTGCCTTTATGCCGTCAACTATTTTCTTGTTGACACTTTCAACTTGCCCATTTGCCTGTGGATGCACCACATAGGCAAAGTTGTGTTCAATCTTCATTTCCTTGAACCACTTCTGAAGGTCTTCCAAGGCGAAGTTGGTGCCGTTGTCAGAAATGATGCGCAATGGTAATCCGAATCTACAAATAATATGTTCCCATATAAATTTGCGGATTACCATTGCTGTGGTTGAAGCTAATGCCTTGGCCTCGACTCACTTTTTGAAATAGTCTACTGCTACGATAATGAATTTCACCGCGCCAGGTGCGCCAGGGAATGGGCCAACCAGATCGATGCCCCATTGCTGGAAAGGCCAGGCAGATGTGACCGGTACAAGTGGATTTTTTGAACGGAGGGTTTTTGGCGCGTGACGCTGACAAGCTGCGCATTTTCGTAGTAATTCAACCGCATCCACATGCATCCCCGGTCAATAGTAGCCTGCGCTCATGATCTTTGCTACTACCATGCGCGGACCAGCGTGTATCCCACATAAGCCTTCATGGATTTCCCTAACTAAGTATTGCGCATCTGTTTTGTCAACACAGTGCAGGAGTGGTCCCATGAGTGAATTTCGGTATAGAATTCCATCCGCCATCTCGTAGTTTATTACCTTGTTCTGGATTTTCCTAGCTTCTGCCTTCCCTTCCTGAAGTTTGCCATGCTGCAGGTACATGATGATCGGGGACATCCAGGATGGGTCGTCGACCTCTATGATGTTTACTTGTTTGAGAGGGATGGAAGGATTAGACAATACCTCGATGCGCACCTCTTTTGCTAGATGTCTGAAACTGGTAGCAGCCAACTTGCTCAGTGCATCTGCGTGCTTATTTTCACTTCTTTTTATGTGATTTACTTTGAACATCTGGAATTGGCTGATTAGCATCCGTGCTTGTTCCAGATATAATGCCATAGCTTCACCTTTTGCATCGTAGTGCCCATTAACTTGCTCGGCCACCAGTTTTGAGTCAACGTTAGCTTCGAGATTTTTTGCTCCCATTTTTATCGCTAAACGGAGGCCTGCTAGAAACGCTTCATACTCTGCCTCGTTGTTAGTGCTCCTGAAATCTAAACGTATTGCGTAAGTAAGCTCGTGATCGTCTGGGCTGACTAACCGAAGGCCTGCGCCTGCTCCATCGTCGTTAGAAGCCCCATCTGTGTGCAACATCCAAACCCTGTCATCGAAGACTGGAATAGGATTTTGGATCGCCTCACATTCTTGCACTTTGTCTATGGGGACTTCGGTGATGAAATCTGCTAAGACTTGCCCCTTGATTGCTGGTCGCGGTCTATATGTGATGTTGTATCCGCCCAGTTCAATGGCCCACCTGTCCAACCTTCCCGCAACATCAGGCTTGGATAGGATTTGGCCCAAGTAATAATTAGTAAGAACTGAAATAACATGACCCGAAAAATACCGGCGTAGGCGTCATGATGCATGTACTAGTGCGAGGACTAGTTTCTCTATCATCGAATAGCGCATCTCCGGACTGGTTAGCATCTTGCTGATATAATATATTGGGGTCTAAATGTTCTCCCGTTCTACCATTAAGACTGCGCCGACCGCTACCTCTGCCGCAGATAAGTACAAGATTAGCGGTTCTTTTTTGCGCGGTGCTGTTAGCGTTGGCAACTGAATTAAACATTCCTACATCTGTTTGAAAGTTGTTTCCGCTTCTGGTGTCCACTGGAAGTGGCTTTTCTTAGCACAATTACGCAGTGTGCTAATGAACGGATAAGACTTAGCGGCGTGATTTGCCAAGAATCTGTTCAAAGCTGCTAATCGTCCCGCTAGTCGCTGCATTTCTTTTACTGTTGCAGGTGACGGCATTAGCTGTATGGCCTGTACCTTTTCTGCATTGACCTTGAAACCGTCTCTTGTTACTATGAACCCCAAAAATTTCCCCTCTTCCATTCCAAAAGAGCATTTTGTTGGGTTGAGTTTCAGATTGACGCTGCGCAAAGAGTCGAACGTGCGCTGAATGTTTGTGAGCATGGTTTCCTTCTTCTTCACTCATGATGACGAGGTCGTCCATGTAAACTTCCACTGTTTTCCCGATGTCCTCCCCAAAGACTGTATCCATCAGGCGTTGGTAAGTAGCTCCTGCATTGCGGAGACCAAAGGGCATTTTCGTATAGCAAAAGATGCCTTTATCTGTTCGGAAGGCCGTTTTGTCTTCATCTTCCTCCTTCATTTGCACCTGATGGTATAACAGTCGAGGAAACACTTCCAGCGGAAAGATGCTAGGGAGTCGACTTTTTTGTCTATTTCGGGTAGTGCATAACAATCCTTGGGGCAGGCTTTGTTGAGGTCTTTAAAATTGACACACATGCACCAACCGCCACTGTGTTTTTGAACCATTACTGGGTTAGCGACCCAGGTTTGGTATTGTACTTCGTGCAGGATTCCGGCGTTGAGTAATTTCGTTACTTGCTCATTCATGGCTTCAGCTTTCTCTGTGCTGAGACTTCGCCTTCCTTGTGCGACGGGTTCTGCTGAGGGTCGAATGTTCAGACAATGCTACGCTATGTCTCGAGGTACTCCAGTCATGTCTGTTGGGCACCAGGAAAATATGTCTTTATTGTTTGAAAGTAGTTCTATTAGGATCGGAGGCTCTTATGAGAGTGTTTGTTTGTGTAAATTGAACAATCAATGAATATGAAAAACATGTAAAGTGCAGCGGACATGAATAACAAATTTTGTAAACACAATCATAAAGAGAAATGGATTTGATAAACACATGAATTGCATCAGTCAAAAGATTACAAAGTAAATCAAATGATTACAAAACATGCTTACAAATAAACTCCCCCTCAGCCTGATACTCCATGGTTGGTTGTACAAGATGAAAGGATTGAATTGAGGAGAAGAACTCACTCAAAACGATCAAATGTAACAGTACAGAGTACTGTTCCATTTATAGACAATCCAAACCACTGAGACATCTCTGCTGACGTCACCATGAAAGCGACGTCTAACAGCCTAACAACCTGTATCTACTGTTCTTATACAAACACTGCTAATCCTAACCACTGACTATGTATAAAACAGATGACAAGCTAAACTACTGTTCTCTTCTTACATCAGTGCTTTCCTCAAGGTTGATCAGTCCTTGATTGGGCAGTGCTTTGCCATCAATAGATTGTACCAGCAGTGTTTACTTCTTAGCAGTTTTCTGGGCTTCATCAGTAGTTAGAAGAGCAGCAGCAGTTGTATACGGGCAGTGGTTATAAAACCATCAGCTGTTATAATCACTTTCAAGGGAGAAGACTTAGTGTAAACAACTGCTTATTGTGAATCCACTGTTGTGAACCAGTTTTGGCTTTCATTATCTGTTCCTCTGGTAGGGTTCAATCCCAACAATCTCCCCCTGGAACAGATAATGCCAAAACACTTCATTATTTTGGATCTTTATTCCTCATCAGAAGTTCACTAGCTTGTCTTTTAAATTCTTCTTCAAAATCTTTGGAACTTGTGTCATCCTCATCCCTGCACAATGAAAGTTCAAGGAGATCTTGTAGATCTTCAACACCAAGGCTCAGTGCTTCTTTCCTTGATGTGTACTTCATTTCAGCATTGGATCTGATCAGGGTCAATACATGGGTCTTTTGATCAGAGAGCCACTTTAGTATTTTTAAACCCAATGGGTTTCTTGGGAGAGTTTTATTTTCTGATGAGCTTGGAGATTTTGGCCTTGAGAAAAATTGTAAAGCAGTATCCTGAACTTCAGACATTCGTTTAAAAGCCTCTTCTATGACTTCATTTGCTGCAGCTATGTCTTCTGCAGCTTCTTGTTCAATCAGCTCTTGCCTTTTTCTTTGTTCAAGTTCAGTGTCTAAGATATCTGCTGCAGGTTTGGTTAATACCTTTTTGACAAGGTTTTGAAGGCTCACTGAGCTCTCTTCTTTTAGATCCATTTTATTGATGGCTTCTGTGAAGTACTCAGCTTCCTTTTCTTTTTCTTCTTCACTGGTCAGCAGTTTTCCTTTTTCTTGGTTTTCCACAAGGATAGGGTTATCTGCTGATGTGAGCAGTGTTTTAAGATCATCAATCTGCTGTTCTAGCTTTTTGTAGTCAGGCTTCTTAGAAGTGTCTGAGACTTTTATCCTTCATTTCTTGAGCCTTTCATAAGCTTCGTCGGTATACTGCGTTGTCCATTTTGCTATGACTTCAGCAGTATCCACCTTAGCATCCACCAGCTCTTGCTTCTTTCTTTTATACTCAGATGTAAGGTCAGCAATGAGCTTTTTGTATTTGTTCCAATTTGGAGCTGTCTTCTTCTTTCTTAGATCATTTTTAATCCTTTCAATCCTGTTTGCCTCATGCTTTAAAGCAACCATTGGCCATTCTTCAAATTGTTTTTCTTCAGTTGGATAAAATTTTTCTTTCATGATATATGCAATATATTCTTTTCTCATCTCTTTTCGTTGATCTGCTTTTTCTTTGCTCAGATCTTGTGCATAATCTTCCATCAGCTTGACTTTTGTGAGCAAAAATTCCAATTTTTCAGAAATGGCTTCATCACCTTGATCTTTGCATTCAAGCTTAGCTCTAATCTTTGCTTGCCTTGCTTTCATCTCAAGATATTCATCTATGTTTTCTGGGACTATGAAGCCTATGAGAGAAGGAAATCTTCTTTTTGAAGGATCATCCTCGGTGTAAAATTGTTTCATCTCATTTTTCACAGCTTCTAGTTCCAGTGGATATTTAGCAGCAACAGGATCATATTTTTCATCAGTTGCCTGAGTTGTTTCTCTTTTTCTTTTGTGAAGCTTTATGGGTGGAGGTAATTTTGGTTGTGATGTAGGAATGATGAGAGCAGTGGTGGATGGTTGACTAACAGCTGTTGAAACAACTGGTGTCTCAACCTCTGTTGTCACTACAACTACTGATTTGTCAGTAGATGTCTTCTGCTTTTGAGCAGGGGTTGAAGGTGGTGAAGTAATTTTTGATGGTGATGATGGAGAAGCATCATCAGGAATGAAAAACCTTCTCCTTTTTATTGTAGGAGAGGCTGATGATGTCTTGGGTGGATCAGTGGTTTGAGTGATGGAAAGTGTCTGACTAACAGGTGTTGAAACAACTGGTGTTTCAACCACTGTTGTCATTACAACAGATGTTGTAACATCTGCTGTCTTCTGCTTTATGGCAGGAGGTAATGATGGTGATGTGATTGTAGATGATGATGGTGGTAAGGCAGTGGTTTTGGTTGTGTGTGGTGAAGTTGTATGTGTTGATATGGCAGCTTTAGTCTGGCTATCTTTTTCCGGTTCAATATAAACACCATCCTCAATTCCCTTCTTCTTCAACTGCTTGATTTTCTCCCCCTTTTTGGCATTATCTGGAAGGGGGTTATCCATGAAGAGGATAGTGGGAGGAACTTTTCCAGTGGTGCTTTGGATATGAGCCTTGATAGCTTTGATGTCTGCTTGAGTATCTTTAAATCTTGACTCCACCATGTTTGTCAGCATTTGTACATGTATTGCATACTGCTGATCAGCCATTTGTTTTTGTTTTTCAAGCAAGGGTTGAAAAAGATTCCAGAGCTCATTTGCAGCAAGTGCTTGTGGTGGAGCAGGTGCTTGAGGTGGAACAGCAGTGGATTGTGCTTTTTGAGCTTTTAACAGCTGTTGCACCATATCCTTTATTTCAGTAACTGATGTTTCAAGTTTTTCAACTCTGCCCGTCAATTCTTGATATTTTGAATCATCACCCAAATTAATGGGATCACCTGAATCCCCACCAGCAGTGGTTGTATCAATGTGTGACTTAGGAACTAAGTCCCAAAAATCACCCATTGATGCCCCTTGTTCTTGGTTCTGGGGTCTTCTCTCTTCAACACTTGATAACCCTTTGATGGTACCAGTGGTTAAAACAAACTCACTGGTGGTTACCGAAGGTGCTATAGAAGAAATTGCCTTCAAGGGAGTCTTATTAATGAAACAACTGTCCAAATATAGATCTGTTGATCCAACACTTGTAGTTGTTGCTCCGCTTGAACTACCACCAAGAGTTACTTGTAACTCAAGGGGTGTAACCTCCTCAGTTGTTGCTGGAATAGCAGAGGTATAAGCATTAGACCCAGTCACTTGTGGGAGTATACTCTCAGTGATAGGTGATAGAGAGGAACTGGTTTGTGTCTGAGCTATATCAACTGCATGCAATAAGGGTATTATAGATTGTGGTAATGTGAGGGATGAGGATAAGGGAGTTGAAAGAGACATGTCCTTGGGATCAGGACTGAGGAAGATGGGTCCGATTGGGTCCAGAGCTTCATATTGTGGGGTCCATGTGCTTACAACCTGATCCTTTTGTGAGGATGCATGAGGAGTTTGAGGAAATGGTGGAGATCTTTCTACCAACTGCTGTGAGGAAGTAGCAGCAGTGGTTTGTGGTGACAGTTGTTTTGTCACTGGCAGTTGCTCTGGGATCTCATCTTCCAGAGTTGCCTTTTTCTTGGGTTTGGTGGGCTTTTTGTAAGATTTCTTTTTGGTCTTTTTGGTGATGTCAGGTGTGGGTTTCAAAGCAGTGGTTGTGCTGCTATGATCACCTGGAGTAGTGGGCTCAGCAGTAGATGTCTGAGGAGCAGTGGTAACTGCTAAATTCTGCTCAGGCACCTCTGCTTTTGTTTTTATTGGTGCCATCATTCTAGAAAATGTTTCAGTTGTTAACCCTTTTATTTGAAAATAGACACCCTGTTTGAGAAAATTTTCATTTTCTTTTCCAAATTTTTGTTTAAAATATTAGCTTAAAAACCTTGGAAAAAGTAAAAATGCTTTGCTATCAACGTTTTTCACCAAATCATCAAAGATCTCCTGGGAATAGTTAAAATTTTCATTGTTTAAAATAGCATAACCCAGGCACTGAATCTTTGAAGGTATTTCGTTAAAAGCAGTTGTTTTATTCGAGACACACATCAAGAGAGTGTGAAATAAAAACCTAGGTGCAGAAGGAAAGAAACCTTTTTGTAAGGTATCCTTTTTTGGTTGTTCTGCATATCCCCTTTTTAAGAAATCAGTTTTCAACTCGGTTTTATCAAAAGAAGTTTTACCTTTCTGATCATCGAGTTTAAAGAGTTCTGAGATTGATTGTGGAGTAATTTGAATCGCTTTACCCTGTATCGAGGAGTTGATGGCTATGACTTTATCGTCTTGTTTTTCAAGCGTAGCCTTTTTCCAAAATTCTCTCTGGGTTTGTTGATAAATTGGAGCATCTGCTGTAAGCAAAGTTTTGTACTTTGACTCAGACATAATGTCGATGATGGAATTGAAGGTGTGATTGTTTGTGGGTTTTGTGAGTAGACCCAAATAGTTGTGAGGAGATTTGTATGGAATTTCAGTAGGTTCAGCGGCCATTTGTGTGGCTTCTTTGGGAGATGACGATGAGGATGATTTTGATTTCGTCATTTTGATGAAGAAGGATCGAAGAGTGATTTGAGAAGAAAGGTTGGAAACTGCTTTGAGAAGAGAATTTTTGGAATTCAATTCGACAGTGTAAAACCCTGTTTAGGGGTTTAGGGCAGGGTTTTATTTAGGGAAAAAATGAATGCTGATGTGGCAGCGGTTACAAAAGATCTGAAGGCTAAAAACTGACCACGTGTCAACCTCTGATGAAAGGATGAATAATGGAGAACAGTTGTTTTGAGAGCCACTGATGAAACAAGCATCAGTGGTTACAATGGTAATAATGTGACAACAGTGGATGAGTTTTACTATCAGTGGATAGCATATCAGTGGATAAGACACTGATTTTGAGCATCAGTGCTTGCCAAGTAAAATGAAGGATCAGTGGCTGACTTTCCGCAGTGGACAGTATTTAGGAAACAGATGTTTGTTCATAACAGTGGTTAGGGTTAAAGTAATGGCAATGATTTGAGAGCTCATTATGTCAGCAAATTTTAAAGGAAATTTCATTCAAGGTTTTGCCACATGTCAATTACACATTTTGAAGCTTTTACAACTTCCTGACAGTGGTTTGGTATCCCAGATGATGAAAACTTTTTACTGTGGTTACTCATTTTTGTCATAATTTTGAATTAGGACATGAATACCCAAGTATTTTAAGACCTGTTTAGCAATCAATCTTTGATTAGCGTTAAAACCAAACTTGAGTTGACATGACCTTGACACATACACCATTTCCTTTTGATCTATTTTCGAGGATAATCTAACCAACAAAAAAAATAAAGGTTATATATCCTGACAGGAGATTGAAACTTTTACTATAAAAAACCAGTAAAAGTTCAAAATATATTATTCTTTTTAAAAAATGAAGAATGATATATCCTGCTTTATTCGAGAGAATCCTTTTTCAGAAAAATAAATAATGGATTTCCTGAAAACAACATCAAAAAGGATCTGGTATAATTTTCCAATGAAACTCCTAATCATATCAATCTCAACTTTATGAAAATGGTCAGTGGTTTGACAACAGTGGTATGAAATTTTAAATACATTTTGACCATTGTTTGGTACCATTCTCTTGTTGATTGATTGACAACAGAGAAATGAGGACGCATGTTCACATGAGTTTTTGAAAACCCTGTTATAGACTTTGTTACCATGTGATGATTCTGAACACTGGTCTAGTCCTCTTGTAAGTTCATTCACAGGTGATACTATTTTCACTTGAACTTCCCTGAACAGTTGCTTGATAACCATTCTTAACCCAGTTTTGGACTCTTAAGTGTTTTATATTTATACTCTTTTCTTTTGACTTCAAAAGTTTTGAGATAAACACACTTCTGAGTTTTTGTGATTTTTCTTCTTCCCTTTTTACCCTTCCTATTCATAAGTAATGAAATAATTACTGGGAGGTCTTTATTGAAGGAATACTTAATCCAGAATCATTTTGCAGTAATGCTTTGAGAGGTTTAGCCATATTTGCACAAATTTTTGACCAATCTCACATTACATATGATACGGACTATCTAGACCCCTGTTTTTCTTAATGTATTTTAATAGAGTTGATTTGTTCCTTTTGAGGATCTCAACCTGTTTTAACACATAAGATCTAATGACTAAAGTTTTAATTTCCCTCTCTTTATGTTAGCAAAAACACTAATGTTTTTATGAACATAGGTTTTGTTAATCTGAGGTTCATACTTTAGCATCTAATATAGTGAAAACATCACAAGTTTCATAACAGTTGAAATCAATTTTGAAAATAAGAAATAATACCATAGTTTAACAGACATATTTTCAGATCTGAAAACTATGAGTGACTTGTGCATGACATCACTTGTTGTGTGAAATTTGTGTGTCTTATGACATCTTGGTTGTTTTACAGAGTATTTGAATAACAACGTTAAGCATGATCAATCATTACTCTGTTTTTCAACTGAATACAACCAACCTTAGTATCAATGAATTTTGAGCTGAACTGTCGTGTCAAATTGATTGTTAGATCAAATTTGACTGTCCAAGCTCTGATACCAATTGTTAGGATCGGAGGCTCTTATGAGAGTGTTTGTTTGTGTAAATTGAACAATCAATGAATATGAAAAACATGTAAAGTGCAGCGGACATGAATAACAAATTTTGTAAACACAATTATAAAGAGAAATGGATTTGATAAACACATGAATTGCATCAGTCGAAAGATTACAAAGTAAATCAAATGATTACAAAACATGCTTACAAATAAACTCCCCCTCAGCCTGATACTCCATGGTTGGTTGCACAAGATGAAAGGATTGAATTGAGGAGAAGAACTCACTCAAAACGATCAAATGTAACAGTACAGAGTACTGTTCCATTTATAGACAATCCAAACCACTGAGACATCTCTGCTGATGTCACCATGAAAGCGACGTCTAACAGCCCAACAACTTGTATCTACTATTCTTATACAAACACTGCTAATCCTAACCATTGACTATGTATAAAACAAATGACAAGCTAAACTACTGTTCTCTTCTTACATCAGTGCTTTCCTCAAGGTTGATCAGTCCTTGATTGGGCAGTGCTTTGCCATCAGTAGATTGTACCAGTAGTGTTTACTTCTCAGCAGTTTTCTGGGCTTCATCAGTAGTTAGAAGAGCAGCAGCAGTTGTATACAGGCAGTGGTTATAAGACCATCAGCTGTTATAATCACTTTCAAGGGAGAAGACTTAGTGTAAACAGCTGCTTATTGTGAATCCACTGTTGTGAACCAGTTTTGGCTTTCATTATCTGTTCCTCTGGTAGGGTTCAATCCCAACAAGTTCCTTCAACTGTATTCGCATTGCTGGTGAGATGGCATGCCCTAATAAGATGGTCTGCTCTGGATATTCTTCGTTGAGAACCCACTTTTCTGGTTCATCCGGTGCAGAAGGTTTGGCGACCTTTGCTGGCGGCTCATCGTCTACATACATGACTTCCTTGCTTGAATACAGGATTGCTACTCCGGTTTCCGTTGGAAAACCGCAAGCAGCATGTGGAATGGAAGTAATCATGCTGAATTCTCGCTATGACCTTCTTCCTAGCAAGACATCGTGACGTGATGTTGCTGGCATGACCATGAAATTTACTGTGACTGTGCGCGAATGCTCGCCATCTGATAGGGTCACAGGAAATGCAATTTGTCCTAATGGAAACATAGCTTCGTTGCAAAACCCGGTGAGAGGAAAATCAACCGTCCAGAAACGAGCTTTATCCTCTGGATCAAGTTGTTTGAAACACTGTTCATATATTATATCCATCGAGCTTCCTGGATCTATGAACATATAATCCGATCTATAGTGGCCGAAGATGCCGGTGATGATTACTAGTCGTTCTTCCTGAGGACCTCCACGAACGACAGGAAATACGACTTGTTGCTCTCTCCAATGTTGATTATGGCTTCGTTTGTTTGTCCTTCGGGAAGGACCTCCTTGCACCATGTGTATTTGTTTTGGTTCGGCCTTCTGACGGTTATCTTCTGATTGTTGGATTATTTAAGTATGACTATTAAATTGGATGTCCCACTGACCAGGTGTCTGTGGGTCCAATATTACAGTGTCAATTTTACTTTTGCTTTCTCCCAGAGTATCAGATCTGATATTTGGCAATTCAGATCTGTTGATTTGTGTGAGAATCTGGTTCATAGTGATCTGGAATCTGTTAAACCAGTATTCTGGAGTTCATTCTGGGAGTAGATCTGAACAATTTCGGACTCCCAAAGAGTTATTTCCTTCTGAATGACTGTTGTTGCTTTCTTCAGTTCCTATGATTCCGTCAATCTGGGCATCTTGGGGCAAAAACCCCTTGGATTCAGATCGAGGACTTGATGGGTGGAATGATGAATTCTCTGCCATATGAAAACAGAGAATGAAGAAAAATAGACCGAAACGTGAAAAAACAGATGAAACAGAGAAATCGATGGGCGCCAATGAAGAAACACTGGTTATATGACCGGAATCAGATAAACCAGGGGGTTACGTTCTGCATAAAAATGGTTGGTTCCTTCTCGCTCGATTTAAGGGTGATGGATCTTCTTCTCCGAATGACTGCTGCAAAACAAAACACCGTCAGTCTTGTCACGGGGAGAAGGGAGGTTCTCTCCGTGACCACACTCCGGCGTGAGAATAAGTATGTGTTTATGAAGAAGGAGTAGTATTAGTGAAGTGAATGTAGCTTGGGGAATTATACCTGAATTACTCTTCTATTTATAGCCAGGAGTTTGAGCGGGAAAACCTGTTATTGAAATGTTAACGGAATGAGCTAACTCCGTAAGTGGTTATTTCCTCCTCCGTTAATCTTTCTTGATCTGACGTGAAGGCACACGGATCGTCATTTAGATCAATGGCCGGGGAGTTGCCATGTGGAAAGTGGGTAAGTGGTGGTTTCTCTCCAATTTCATGTCATCATCGTGATTTCAGGGAGGCCTGAGATGATGACACATGTCCCAGACGGTATTAACCCTCTGGTGGTGCATGATTGAGTCATCTAGAAGATTATTGCCATAATCCGGTGTGACGCCTTATCGTGTGGTATCAGTGGGGTAAATAATATCCAAGTTTGGTGTTTTATTTAAGCGGGAGTGCCTACTGGGATTCTATCCCTATTTGTTATGGAGAGAGGCACAAGGATTCATTGGTCCCTTTTTAACGCGCAGGTGTTGCTTGCTTTTTTACCTCTCAGCCCTCTTTGTAGGACCAGTGCGCGGTCGCGCAAGGTCTAAAGAAGGTTACATGTTGAGGTCATGGTAAGGCCCTAAATACTTGAAGCGAGGTTTTTGGGACCTCACCCCTTCAAGTTCATTAATGGTTATGTTGATAATAACTCGAGTACCGTACAAGACAGCTTCCAGATTGTTTTGCCCATCCCCAATGCCCCCTATCTAAGCATTGGTCATGATTTAAGGTCATTAGTTCATGCCCGTCCTCTAAGGTATGGTGTGAGGTTGCCAAGCCTAATAGCGCTATCAACTAACACACCGTTACCTCTCAGGTAACTATTCGGTATAAGATGGGACTTAAATGATAGGAAAGACTGTATTATCTAACATTCCAGTTTAATCAAGAGTTGTATTCCTCTCAGGAATACCCAGTGATTTACCCAAAAACCCATCCCTCTCAGGGATACCCAAAGACTGTCCCAACCACCGGGACGCATGCTCAAGAGATGAACTCACCTTTGGTTTACTCGGTAAGATTAATTACTTTGTTTATCGGTTGAAAAACCACGCACTAAAAGGGTTACCGATAACAATCAGTCTTATGCACATAAATCACGCGTTCCATACTCACATTACACATGTAACATATAGGTATTACACATAACGACATGCCAATCGTAACAAGGAATTGTGCTATATGCCAAACATAACATCCATTGTGATACTTGATTTTTGTATACCATGCTATCATATAATACGTGTCTTGGATCCCTACATAGTTAATTCATATGACTTTATTTCCAATACAAGTTGACATGCACAACATCTATCATATAACAAATGCTTAGGCTATTTCAAGGACCAACGTCATCGGCCTACTTCAATCCTACAGCCCATAAGGAAAATGTAGTCCACTAGAAGTGTGCACCCTTTACCCGGTCTGACCCGAATGTACCAACCCAAACCAAACAGCACTCCATTCCCACCCGAGAACATCAGCCGGCGTGCGGCCCAACTCAAACACATGACCCAATTATCGCCGACCCAATACCTATGCCGCTGAAGCTGATTTCACAGCCCACACGCACCTGCTCGGCCCATCTTTTGTGCGGCCCACTTTTGAGCCCAAGTGCATAATGTTTTTCTAAATTAGTTCCAAAGCCCGTTGCCCAGTTTCCAAAACACAACCCTATCACCAATGAAAACTAGGTTTTTGCATGAACTCTAATAACCCACAATTGTTTGTATGCTACTGTATTAAGTTTCGTAATCACCATGCTTCTTCAAATCAATAATTAGTTTAACTATATAAACAACTCTTGTATAGACATCACCAATAATCATGCGATCTGACCAAGAATATTGTATCATGCAAACCACCAAACCCTATTATCATGCATTACGGATTTCATACAATATCATTCAATTACGCAAGGTTTTTCTAAATCATGCAACATGCTAATCTAATTCTTTAATCCACACAGACTCTAATCATGTAACCAAGGTGTACAAGCAATTAACATCAAAAGTCAATCACGAATAAACATATTAGAAAACCAAGATGCTATAAACTAACCAGGTGATGTATATAGCTAGGCACAAAGAACGATCTCTCAAAGAAAGGGACTTCGACCATGGGGGGTCTCCAGTCGCCAATTACTGAACCAAGGGAATGTGCTTGGGTTTTTGTTTCTTGTTATTCGTAAAAAGTGCATGGAAAACAAATACATATATTAAATCGGATTAAGTGGGCTGCCGAACCCACTTGTGTTTATATCACTTGTTTGGGCTTTTAAGGAACTGGGCCGGAGTATAACAACTCTAAGGTGAGCCGGTTTTAGCAAACTCAGGTCCATAACATGAAGTGTGGGTCGGGGGTATATGAACAAGGATGTTTAAGAGAGATGGGTTGTAACCAAGGAGGGTGTGTGTGTGTGTGGCCCAAACATGCGCGTGGCCTAATGCAAACATTATACACATATAAAAGTCTAACTACACACTCAACCGCACGCGATTACATTTACCTATAACAAGTTTAACACGGTTATGAATATGAACGACGAATAATGAAGATCAGAATTACAAGACTAACCTTGGGAGTTCGTGTTGTGACATCATCCCCAACTTGAAAGAAATTTCGTCCCGAAATTTGACAAGTAAGCACAAAGAAGTGAAGTGATAAATCAAGATGGCTGCAGATTTTCCCCAGGTGCCACATCATCCCCAACTTGAAGAGGAATTTCGTCCCGAAATTCACCAGTGCCATTAGATTGGTCATCAGGAATAAGTTGAGGATACTTGAGCTTCATCTGATCCTTACGCTCCCACGTGAACTCCGGTCCACGTCTTGAGTTCCAACGAACTCTCACAATCGGGATACGACTATGTTTACGCACCTTTACCTCCCGGTTCATGATCTCTATAGGTTATTCGACAAACTGTAACTTTTCGTCAATCTTGAGCTCTTGAAACGGCACAATCAGTGTTTCCTCGGACAAACCCTTCTGTAATCGCGAAACATGAAAGACATCATGAATGTTACTCAGCTCAACAGGTAACTTAAGTTTGTAGGTTACGTTACCGATTCTTCCCAGACTGTTGAATGGTCCATCATGACATCAGTTAAGCTCACCACGCTTCCCAAGCGTTCCACACCCTCCCAGGGTGAGACTTTCAACATGATACGATCGCCTACAGCGATCTTCCAGTGTTTCCCAAGTTTATCAGCTTTCCTGACGGTCACGTGTTGCCGCCAATCAACTCCCGATCCAAACAACCCTCCCAAGAGTTTCGAGTACCAGTCCTGGACCAGTAATTAAGTTGTCAACCATCTCAGTCTAACAAGAAGGTTGGCATTATCGTCTATGTACTGCCTCAACAGAGCTGTCTGGTTACCAAAATGATAACTGCCGCAGTAGTACTCAACCATAGATAAGAGTCCTTCAAATTTGCACCAAAGCCAGCCGCACACATGCTCGCAGCATGTCTTCGAGTGCAAGGAGAGTTCGTTTACTCTGACCGTTTGTCCAACGGCGATAAGCAATGCTCTGGTCCTGACGTGAGCCAAGGGTGTTGTGTATTGCCTGACATAGATCATGCATGGGTCAAATTCAGAGGTAACAGGAGTTGGCACCTCGTGCCTAAAAGCCGTCTCTCTCAGAAGAACATTCACAACTGAGAAGACCCGTCAGTTTTCTTGATTGCAAGAAAGTGTGCTGGTAACGTGAGTCCATCAGCGATCACCCAAGTGATAATGTTTCCGCTTCGAGTTGTAAGTAGACCAGTGACAAAATCCATGGCAGTCTGTTCTCATTTCCATATATGTGTTTCTGGTTGCTAATATCCCACCTTGACTTCCCCACAAGTCAAACATCGTTCCCATGCGTTGCTATGTGGGCCTTCAGGCCCGGTCACCCATACATGGTCTTCAGGTTTTAATACATCCTATCAAAACTCAGATGAATAGGATATCGAGACCCGCGTGCTTCGCCTGCACCAGTTCCCTAAGGTTGCTGTATAGTGAGGTCCATATTCGTTCCATGAAGTAGCAAATATCATCCGACCTGCCAAAGGTTGCTTCCCCATTCCCCGCATGGGTCAATCTTGAGAACTCTCTTCCTTCAGTTCCTCAGTTTTAACAAGGCGAGTCTGATCAGGTATGTTAGAGTCGATAACGAGCTGCAAAGTTCGTGCACGTCCAGGTTTCATGGTCGTATTCATTCAACAGCTCCATCCAGCGTTGCCATCACATGTTTAGCTCTCTTGAAACAAGGGTACACGGGAGGCCCTTGTGATCGGTCTAAGTGGTGCATTCGGTACCGTCCAAGTAATGCCTCCAATTTTAAATCCAAAGACTATGGCTTCCACCGCAGGTCGTGACTCGTGCAGTTCTTCCTGTAAGTCCACCACGTGGGCCATCTCTTTCTCGTGTTGCATCGATGTGTAACCGGGACTCTGATTCGAACCATCATAGTATACCACTAGATCACCCGTACCCTCGGGTAAAGACGATACTCAGTACATTGTGGTGTTGAGTTTCAAAAGCTTGAAGAGACGTTCTCCTGTTCCGTCTCCCACAGATACACAGCACACTGCTGTGTTAAAGAGGTTAGAGCTGCACAATCTTTGAAAATCCTGCGATGAATCTAAGATTGTATCTTGTGAAACCAAGGGTTTGTCGTACCCCCAAAGGGATCCTTGGTGTCGACCAGTTTCTAACAGAATGGATATTAGCGAGATCCACGTGAATTCCCTCTTTGTTGGCTACGTGACCAAAAAGAGTATGTACTTCTCGAATCCATAAGTTACTCCTAACGAGACTTTACGTGTAGTGGCTCATCCCTCGGGAGCTCTAAGAGGGAGTGCAAATGCCGCCCACGGTGTTCCTTTCTCCTGGAAATGATTCAAGACGTCCTCAATAAACACGGTCGATTCATGTGATCCATAAAGCTGCTGGTGTGTTGTTTATCCCAAATGGTCATGGAATAATTCCTCCTGTGTCTCCTGGGAATGGCCGCGTTGCGTTCAATACACCGTTTTTAGGAACATCCTCCCCTTAGACTTCCATCTTATGTTAGTTCGTTCGTTAATCAATCTTCGAATAGGGGATTGACCCTTGCAACTGGTCAACAGGTTATCAATACATGATCGAGACAAACGGTTCTGGACTGTCACCTTGATGAGTTCTTAATAGTCAGTACACATATGAAAAGGCCCATCTTCCCTAATATAATTGGGGCTCCCCTAAAGCGAAGAACTAGGTCCAACAAAACTCCTGTCCAACAGTTCTTGTAATTGATTTGACAGTTCTTGCGACCCTCCTGGCACAAAACGGTGGAGAGTACGAGTAATCAGGGCTGCCTCTGGTGTGAGATCAAACTGAGATTCCGCTTAACAGTTGTGAAAGTTAACCTGAAAGTTCCTTGGGTAGTACACCGGGAGAAATCTTGAACAATTGGTGGATCCTTGATCCCCTTTTCCTTAGTTTCACGTCGGTAACAGTTGTTATCGTAGCAGGGTAATCCCTCCGTAGACACTTCTGGGCCTTCATTGCTGAAATGGTGCTAATTTTTACACTACTCTGACACCTTAGGTCAGGCGACTATTCTCCACTAGGGAGAGGGATACGCAAAATTTTCTCCTTACTAGGTGTATTTGCGCGATATCTGGATAACCAATCCACACTAACTACTGAGTCGAAACCATCAAGGATAGTAGAAAGAAGGTCGATGTCGTACACTTGTCCCACAAGGTTGAGTTTGCATTCCAACGAACATATAAGGTTTCAATTGACTTGCCATCAGTCGATTCCACAACAGGTTGGTTTCAAGAAGTATCGGGGTTAAACAGAACAGGAACGAGGCGTTTAGTTACCAAGAACGTGCAGGCCACCGTGTTGCTATAATCCTGGCATCGCTCATGCCAATCCTAAATGCCCTTCCATGAACATCATTTCCAGTGTTGTTGTTTTCGTTACAAGAATTTCCAGTACTACCGTCGTTCCCTCGGTTGTTGTCGTCTTGATTTAGCAGCAGCCAATCCACGTCGTAGGCACCTTCATCTCTATACTGTAGGCTACAATTACGAGCTCCTTGATGTTGCCATGACTGTTGCCTCTGATGTCGTTACCTGAAACAGAGCCCTACGATCTTTCACCAACCAAGTCCATCTTCTCACCTTCTGTGCCACGTCCTAATGTGCTACTCACTATGCCGGAAGTCTCACCTTCCACACTATAATTAGTTGTCATTGCTTATGTCCTGATTGATTCGTAAGAGTCGACTCCCATAAGTTGCTGACTAAGGTTAAGAATTCGATTGGAGTCATTTTGCTGGTGTTCGTTTCCGGTAATCATGGTCGTCCAAATACTGAGGTCGGTAAAGTACTACGCTCCTCCTCTTGTCTATCGATGTTGCAAGTTGTTTGAGTAATACACGGTCTGTTGCGGAATGTTGCAGAAGTGATCGCACTTTGGAGTCTAAGACGTCAATACAGAGTTCCAACAAACAAATAGGAGTGAAAAAGGTATCGACCAATCATTCGACGCTGCGACATCCAATTCAGGGACGTTCGTACAAGCACCTAACACTCTACCCAGTTTGCTAGGCGTTCAAATGGGTGTACAGGTAATACTCGATAGCATCGAGATTCGTAAGAATTCAGAGAGGAGTGAGAAGATCACGTTCAAGTAGGAGACAATCACTGCTATGACTCCTAAAGATTTGTTACGTTTCACACTGTTCGAATAATGGGACAGAACCCCTTTTCCACTTGTTAAGGCTCACTGGGACTCGCATGCACCCCACATTATTATTATGTGTGCACCCACAATAATATTTTGATTTGCATGCTCATCTCAGATCCTCCTAACTCATGTCAAATGGTTCCTCAAACTCAAATGTCAAACGGAGGTTGTCAAGGTAATAAAATCACAGAAATCCAAAGACTATGACATTGTCCGCTTTGGCAGCCAGCACGCTCCCAGCGTCTGCCCCTCACGGTTTTCAAAACGCGTCGTAAAGTAAGTAAGCAATTCACGCAATCATGCTATAGTGACGAGTCTGTGTTCGTATGTTACATCATAAACAAACGTGTACTAGTCATGTAATGTATGCAACAAGTGAGAAAGACGAACCTTGCAATCTGGAGCTGAGTGTCATGGTCGTATTCACGTATTCAGAACTGTTCGGTTATAGTCTGGTTTTACAAAAAACATTTTAAAACCAAGTTCACTATAACCAGTGGCTCTAATACCAAACTGTCACACCCCCAAAATACCACCTAGGGAATGTCCCTGCTAGGCGTGTGACGTACCAACAACGAGCCACTAATTACATTGAACCCATACAAGTTTATAAATAAAATCCTCAATTATTAATGAAAAATACAATCAACAAGTTTAAATGAAAACCAACATGTTCAGCGGAAGCAAATAATAAACCAAAGTTAAACTGTTTCAAAACCAATGTATAGTATCAAAAATTCAATCACATGAATCCCTCCAGTCGACCCATGACCACTCCAGCTACTCCAGACAGTAAGTTCCCAATCCAAGTAATCTAACGACCTGCGAGCATGCAACAAGTGTATCAGACAACGCTGGTGAGTTCATAGTTTTACGAAAACGTTAGTTACCAAGTGTTTAGTTCAGTTCATTAATGGTTATGTTGATAATAACTCGAGTACCGTACAAGATGGCTTCCAGATTGTTTTGCCCGTCCCCAATGCCCCCTATCTAAGCATTGGTCATGATTTAAGGTCATTAGTTCACGCCCGTCCTCTCAGGTACGGTGTGAGGTTGCCAAGCCTAATAGCGCTATCAACTAACACCCCGTTACCTCTCAGGTAACTATTCGGTATAAGATGGGACTTAAATGATAGGAAAGAGTGTATTATCTAACATTCCAGTTTAATCAAGAGTTGTATTCCTCTCAGGAATAACCAGTGATTTACCCAAAAACCCATCCCTCTCAGGGATACCCAAAGACTGTCCCAACCACCGGGACGCATGCTCACATTTGGTTTGCTCGGTAAGATTAATTACTTTGTTTATCAGTTGAACAACCACGCCCTAAAAGGGTTACCGATAACAATCAGTCTTATGCACATAAATCACGCGTTCTATACTCACATTACATAGGTAACATATAGGTATTACACATAACGACATGCCAATCGTAACAAGGAATTGTGCTATATTCCAAACATAACATCCATTGTGATACTTGATTTTTGTATACCATGCTATCATATAATACGTGTCTTGGATCCCTACATAGTTAATTCATATGACTTTATTTCCAATACAAGTTGACATGCACAAAATCTATCATATAACAAATGCTTAGACTATTTCAAGGACCAACGTCATCGGCCTAATTCAATCCTACAGCCCATAAGGAAAATGTAGTCCACTAGAAGTGTGCACCCTTTACCCGATCTGACCCGAATGTACCAACCCAAACCAAACAGCACTCCATTCCCACCCGAGAAACATCAGCCGGCGTGCGGCCCAACTCAAACACATGACCCAATTATCACCGGCCCAATACCTGTGCCGCTGAAGCTGATTTCACAGCCCACACGCACTTGCTCGGCCCATCTTTTGTGCGGCCCACTTGCGAGACCAAGTGCATTATGTTTTTCTAAATTAGTTCCAAAGCCCGTTGCCCAGTTTCCAAAACACAACCCTATCTCATTATTCGTTTAATTATCTAAACATTATCACCAATGAAAACTAGGTTTTTGCATGAACTGTAATGACCCACAACTGTTTGTATGCTACGGTATTAAGTTTCGTCATCACCATGCTTCTTCAAATCAATAATTAGTTTAACTATATAAACAACTCTTGTATAGACATCACCAATAATCATGCGACCTGACCAAGAATATTGTATCATGCAAACCACCGAACCCTATTTTCATGCATTACGGATTTTCATACAATATCATTCAATTACGCAAGGTTTTTCTAAATCATGCAACATGTTAATCTAATTCTTTAATCCACACAGACTCTAATCACGTAACCAAGGTGTACAAGCAATCAACATCAAAAGTCAATCACGAATAAACATATTAGAAAACCAAGATGCTATAAACTAAGCAGGTGAAGTATAGAGCTAGGCACAAAGAACGATCTCTCAAAGAAAGGGACTTCGACCAGGGGGGGGGGTCTCCAGTCGCCAATTACCGAACCAAGGGAATGTGCTAGGGTTTTTGTTTCTTGTTATTCGTAAAAAGTGCATGGAAAACAAATACATATATTTAATCGGATCAAGTGGGTTGCCAAACCCACTTGTGTTTATATCACTTGTTTGGGCTTTTAAGGAACTGGGCCGGAGTATAACAACTCTAAGGTGAGCCGGTTTTAGCAAACTCGGGTCCATAACATGAAGTGTGGGCCGGGGGTATATGAACAAGGATGTTTAAGAGAGATGGGTTGTAACCAAGGAGGGTGTGTGTGTGTGGCCCAAACATGCGTGTGGCCCAATGCAAACATTATGCATATATAAAAGTCTAACTACACACTCAACCGCACGCAATTACATTTACCTATAACAAGTTTAACACGGTTATGAATATGAACGACGAATAATGAAGATCTGAATTACAAGACTAACCTTGGGAGTTCGAGTTGTCACATAGAGCGTTTGGGTTTCTAAATCTCTATAGCTTGAAGGGTTCAACAAAATCGACTGAAAAACAAATTAAATACCTTCATATTTCCATGGATTATGTCGATCTAGTTTTATATTTAGGCCAGTAAAATACCAAAATGGTCCCTGAGGTTTGGTCATTTTTGCCACTTTAGTCCAAAACTCAAACCTTTTAAATCTGGGTCCCCGTGGTTTCAATTTTGTTGCTATTTTCATCCAAAATCATCCAGGGTTTTTTTTTTTTTTTTTGGTCTTTTTCCTTCCTTTTAATGAAGGGCAAAATTGTCAGATTTTTTTAATTTGTTATAATAAAACGTTAAAAGACCATTTTGCCCTTCATTAAAAGGGAGGAAAAAGACAAAAAAGCTGGATGTTAACTGAAAAATCTGACAAGATTTTGATTTTGGATGAAAATGGCAACAAAATTGAAACCACATGGACCCAGATTTAAAAGGTTTGAGTTTTAGACTAAAGTGGCAAAATTGACCAAACCTCAGGGACCATTTTGGCAGTTTACTCTATTTAGGCAAACAACGAGGGATTTGGTCGTTGGTTTGCATGAGGTTGGGTTTTTTTTGTTAGTCTAAAACACTGTTTTTTCACATATTTTTGAATGGCCAACAGAATCAATCCCGAGCACTCGCGGGGCACCCATTGGACAAACGGAGTACTCTGAGAGTAACCCGAGTCCACCACCAATTCCGGAGAAAACCCGGTAACCCACTTGCCCATAGGCACGACAGTGAAATTACCGGTCAAACCGGTTTGGCTCAAGGATCCAACCCAGGTTTTCCTGGGTCTCCTATCATTGCCCACCAGTGCCTCACTCTGCACCAAGTAGAAGTTGAACCTGCATCTATCAAAAGAAATACAAACCCTCCACCACTTGATCTAGAGATCATTGGCATTGTTTTTTCATTTTGAATTACACCTTTCTAAAAAACTATGATTTCAAAGAATATAATACCTAAATTAATGAGAATAAAATTAATAATTTTTGATAAAATTATTTTAAGGTCCAAATGAGACAGCACTACCTATGACCAATGATTGTCGCCATGACAAGCACCATCTTCGTCAGCCCCAAGATGCCACCTACATTGCCATAGTCGTTGTCGCCGTCACCACGTCTAGTGTCTTCGCGAAGGACTATGGCGACAACCTTTTCTATCACTCCGTTGCTACTAGTGGATTGAAAAAAATACAACTTGTAGACGTCTTTAAATACTTTTTTTTCTAAACGATTCATGTTAACCCGAGGAAGTTTCAAAACTCGTTATGATCATAACCAAATTGATATTCTCTTAGAACAACCCATTTTGACCCGGACACAGTTTGGTCAGAACCTGTTTTGAGCCATTACCAGACCCAATCAAGCCCGTATGTTTTGTAGGCTCATTGATTAGCAATATTTTTGACGGCTTCAAATTCATACTCTATTTTCTTGAACACATGGTTTGGACCTTTAGGATTGTTGATTGGTGTGTATAAACATCAATATCATATCCTAAGTTTAGCGCATTGTAGCTGATTCACCCATTTGTTATAAAGTAAAACCTCGATAAATAAATAACCTTCTAGACATATATTAGGTATAATTTTGACTAATATTGTGACTTTTTATTTTTATTTTTATTTTTCCGGTTGTTGTAACGATGCAAGTACCAATCGAATTCCAACAACGCATGGGTTTAAAAGCAATAGTTATAATAATTTAGCTTTGTTTTTTAGCTTGCCTTGTTGTGTTTTGCTAGCTTCTTGCTAGTCGTTTGGTTAATGAAATTCGTTCTTAAAAAAATAGTTATAATAATTTAGAATTGTATCCATAAATATCGTATGCGCGCATTTTCACATTACAACAATATGATATACCTGCACGTGTATATATATCTTGAGACAACTCGAATATATGGGGTCACCAGAGAAGTAAATAGATAATTGCATGTGAAAACAAAGCTTTCAATCAATGAGAGGTTGACACATGGAAATTAGGGTAAATCTTAAATAAATATATGCATTCATTAGCATGTTACAGCATTAACATTGAATTTCTTATTCCGTTCATTGACGGAACTAGCCTATTAAACAGAGTCGTTTCTACGTTTTCGGAGGCTCTAAGCAAACTACAAACTGGAGGCCCAATTTCGTTATTGACTAACATTAAAGGTGCAAAAATCAGGTTTTTCTAATACCCAATTTCGGGAACCAAACCGTGTTTCGATATGATCAGGTATTATAAAATCGGGTTTTTTAGATACATAGACATTAATACCCTATTTTCTATTTTTTACACAATATAAATCCATTTTATTTTTTAATTTGATTTGTATTTGATAAAAATACTAGAAATAATTACAGTATCACAACTTTATTTAATTATATATCTCAGTCTTTCTTTTAATGTCACTAGAAGGATGCGCCAAAAGGAAAAAAAATTATATTGCTTATGAGTCTTTCGTTTAATGTCACCGGAAGGATGCGCCAAAAGGAAAAAAAATATTTTGCTTATGAGATTTGAGCTAGGGTCTTTACAAGAAGACTAGGGCAGGACTAATACCACTAAACTAGCAAAGTTAATAGATCTATAGAATCAAAACAATTATATATTATATATCATTTTTATATTAAATGGAGGCCCTAAAAGTTCGGAGGCCCTAGGTCCGAGCCTAGGTTTTGATAAGTATTGGGCCGGCCCTGCTATTAAATCAGGGGTATCTCAATTTTTTTTACCGTGCATTCATATAATCTTAAAAAAATAACAATAAATAAATAAAGTAAAATAAATATCTACTGTAATAGATTTGTTCTCTTCTTTTTTTCGTAGCTTGAAATCGTTCCATCACGTCGTCCACTTTTACTTTATGAAAAAAAATCATTTTCCACTGCACAAACCATGAGATTGTTCAAAAATTCCGGGCCAATTCGATTGCGTATAAAACAGGCCCATTGTCGCCCCCATAATCAATATATAAATGAGTCTGTTTTATTATTATTTTGGGTCTTGGGCTAATGGGCTAGCTTAATAGGCTATTAACAATTATGTTTGAGCTTGTGAAAAGAATTAGATTCACACTGTTATACTATCCTATTTTTATGGTTAGGGGTATCCTCGTATTTTTTAAGGGTATTCTTTGTATAAAAACGAAAAAATAACACTGCGAATACGGGGTTGAGCCGTAGCCCGTGCTACGGCTGCTTATATGGTGGTTCCGCCCCTGATCCCGTTCCTATAATTACACTCAAAATCATTATTTCTTTTATCTTATTTTTAATTAAACTAGCAATAAGACCCGCGCGCGTTGCGGCGCGGATACATCGAATGGATTAATCCAAACATTATGTGATGTGTTAACCACATGAAAACGTGCATTTCGACATATCATAGAAAACATAACAGGTATAACAGAAAAACTGACATGTATAATCGAAAGAGATTAATTAGAACTTTTGGAAATAAAGGGAAAAAAAGAAACCATAATTTGACTCCACTCGGTTCGAAACAAAATTTGCGAAACATTCATATAATAAGCAAGGAAGCATATTATATTTGACCTCACTCATTTCTCAAAAAAAAGTTTACGTTGAAACATACACTAACTCGAATTTATACCAAAACGTACATATAAGTATGGATGTAAAAATGTTTTTTTGAACAAAAAAAATATTATATTTGATCTGATTTATTTCCAGAAAAAAAGTTTATGTCGAATAGAGAAAACCGAATTCATACCGACACGTACATAAAAATATGCACTTAAAAATAGTTTTTTTAAGTAAAAGAAGTATAGGAGTAAACTTGAAACAAATTATTTTTAGTAAAAAAATTAATAGGCTAAACACGTGTGTAAAATCGTGCCAAGTAGCCCAATGCCACATCACCAACAACAGAAGAGCTCGTAAAATAAAATAAATAAAAAGAGTAAAAATAACTCTGAACGAAAAACATATGTAAATTCATTGAATCTTGCACACCCGTTGCGGTATGTTAATGCGAAGAAATTAGACTGAAACATAAAACGTAGAAAGAAAAAACTAATTCAATTTAGGACCCGCACATTAGAACGAACTTGTCAAATGAAGAATAATAGACGTGTTCAAATAGGAAAAGCAGACAAAAAACATTGAACCATACACACACACGTTGCAGCGTGTTGACTCGCCAAATTTTGAACGAAACGTAGAACAAAAAGCTTGCAAAAGATGAAAAGTATAGGGGACTAAAGTTGAAAATAAAAAAGTATTGAGGTTAAATTGTAAAATATGAAAGTCTTTGTGTTAAAAGTAAATGAATAAAAAAAGTTAAAATGAAAAGATAAAAACTTTAGATGAAAAATGAAAATGAAAAATGAAAGAAGAATTTTTTTTGAAAATCACCCCATGCACATGGTACAACTAATAATGCAAGAAAAACTTGCTTATTTATAGTATAAAAATAAATAAATAAAAATAATATTTCTTTATATTTATCATTATCTTTTATATCTTCTTCACAGAGAACCACTTTTCAATTGAACATAACTTTTAAAAAAAACGTATATATGTGAACTAGTTATATGTTACAATAATTTTGGTTTTCGAAAAAAAATATTGGTCCAACCAATTTTATAATTAAGGCATTGCTTTGGATTGAAATATTCTTGTTCTTAGTTTACAACACTTGGAATAGATCTTTCTACACAAGGGATCCATATGATATGAAGTGGCGGACTTACAATGTTAGTAGGGGTAGCACGGGTTACCCCTCAACCTCGTCTTTGTAGTGTAAAAATACCACTTAACTCTGTTTTCGTAGTGTAAAAATACCCCGCAACTTCGTCTCCGTTATACAAAGGATACCCCTGGTCTAAAAAATAAAAAACTGGGATACCCCTAAATGTTTGGGCTAGTTCCGCTTATTTTTAGGGTGGTGGAAACCACTTTACTATGTTTGATAACTAGTTAGATGCCCCGCCCGCGTTGCGGGGCGGTGGACGAATAATGAGCGAGTGTTAGGCAGCAGCTCATTGACACGAAAAACAACTAAATCGAGTCAACCAATAAAAAAACAAACTTTTATATTTTTGAAAAAAAAACTAAAACAATGGCAACATTGTAATTTTTAACTGAGGGAAAATTGTATTTTTTTACTGGGGTAAAATCGTAAATTGCCAAAACCTAAAGTGATGGCAGTACTGTAAATTTTAAAGGGGGGGGGGGGAATTTGAAATTTTAATAGGGACAAAGTCGTAATTTTGCACCTAGGGTAACAGCGTAATATAAATTTCAACTACGGGCACAATCGTAATTTTAAGCTGTAGGCAAAAGCATAATTTTATTTTGCACCGAGGGCAAAATCGTAATTTTGAGTTTGGGGCAAAAGCATCATTTTATTTTGAATGGGAGAAAAACGTAATTTTCAACTAAGTGCGAAATCCTAATTTTTTTAACGGGGAAAAATAACATTTTTTACCTGAGGGCAAAATCGTAAATTTTAGCTGGTGGAAAGAAAATAATTTTATTTGGGACAAAACCGTAATATTATTTTGAGCTGGGGGTCAAAACCGTCATTTTAAAATGGATATAAAATAATAAACTGGTTCGTCCAATGGGAGAGTGGCAGACCAAATCTTAATTTTGACTTGAGGGCAAAATCGTAATTTTGAGATGGAGGCAAAAGCGTAATTCTAGTATGAGCTAGGGGCAAAACGGAAAAAAAAAAATTTAAAATAAATATGGCAGCCGCCCATTTTGGCCAATGGGAGCAGGCTGCCGACATTGTCTTTTGTAGTGTATATAATGTTAACAAGTGTGGGACCAACTTTTATAGCAACTTCAATGGTACATGTTGTCCCAAACTATTCTTCTACACTTTTCTGAGATATTTTATTGTAGGGATGTCAATAATTATAGCTTCATTTTAGTTTTGATTTTCAAGTTTGGATCTTTATATTATTAAATATGATAATACCTTGTTGATTTTCTTAGCTTATGATAAGACGATAGCGTTTGTAAATCAACAACATATTAAGGTAATGTTGTTTGAAGGATTAATCACCATTATCATCATCATACTCAGTAAATCCTACCAATAGCAAATCAAAGGTAGGGTCTGAGAATGGTAAAATGTAGACAGTCTTATCTCTACCCCGTAGGAATAGAGATGATGCTTCCAGTGAGACCTCCGACTCGATAGTAGTTTTGCATCAAGCCTTGGACATAAGCCACATAACACTCAACAATCAGGACAAAGACCGATTAGTGCATGTACCCTTTTGTCTTTCAGCTATCAACGCCACCACATGATGCATGGTTAACCATCCTCAGCTTTTAACGTTATTTCATGAAATTAGTAAAATAACGTTAAAATTAGTGTACTTTCACTTTTGCCCCCCGATGGCTCACACATATATGCATTATATACGCATACCGTAAGTGGGACGTTGTTTGAAGGATTAATGATGAAATTAATAGGTCTAATAACTATATCGGTATTATGAGAGGGAAATGTTATATAATTCAAGGTATTTTTGACTATGATAGGTTATAATGATCTTCCAATAATGAATACAAAGTCGATGTGATACTCATTTATCCACATGTTTTTCATTTAATCGGTGGTGGCAAAATATCTTACTATTTATTTGATTTACTAGAATTTAAACTTGTTATCAAATTTATTTTTTTATGAAATATCTCAATTCAATCCAAAATATAACACAATGTCGAGCAAAATATAAAACAATGTCAAAAAATTTAACACAATCTCGAAGAAAAAAGACACAATGACGCAAATATAAAAAAAACACAATGACGTAAACAAAAAGTCTAAAATCTACAAGATAAACATCTAAAACAAAAACCTAAAATCTTACATCGTAGAGTTTGATAAAACGGTTTTAATGCCGCTTACAAGGTCAATTGGACCTCTTAGGCCACTTGGTATACTCCAACATTTACAGGTGTTAATCCTAGTTGGCATATGTTAACACTTGTTATACCATTTTTTAAGGGTGTTAGGAGGCATTAAAAGTCTCACATGTTAAGAAGTTAACTAGGAGAGAGAGGGAGGGAATCAAACATTGCAAAATTTACACACACACAACATGCTCTCTCTATATATATTTTTTAATTAATTTAAGGGGCGTTAACGAGGGTTAAACCATTTCCTTGTTGTGAGGTAAAGAGAAAAAGGGTCAAATAGATGATGTGACGCCTACGTATAGTTAAGGGGCATGAAAATATACCTCATAGCCTTATTTTTAAGAGACTTTGTGTTTAATCTAAGCTCATAGTCGATCGCATTAACTCTTGTTACTATTTTTAGACTTATAGTACTTTAAATAAGAATAATTTTTTTAACAAAGTATCAAAAGTTTTATTATTATTATTTTTGTGCAAAACCCAATCTTCTTGCATGTCTTGTTGTAATCGGCCAAAAAACACTCCCCATTTCATCTTCATACTTTCTTGATCACTTTCTTTTCATGCAATTACCCCTTTTTGTTTCTTGATTTTTCATCAAAACAGACTAATTCTTTTTCCCATTCCAATTTACCCAAAACTTTTCACCATCAAAATCAAATCTTCATCTCACAATGGGCAACAACAACAGCTCCAACGGCCGCCGGAGACACAACCACCACCACCACCCAACACCGCCACCACCACCGCCGCCGGAGATCAACGCCAGCCGTTACATATTCGCCGCCGCCTCACCATACCCTAACCCTAATAATTCTCCGTATTATGAATACCCAACCGGAGCATTCTACCAGCCGCCGGTGACGCCGGCGTATGACCACCAGCACCACCGGGTTCCGGTGGACGCCGCCGCCGCACAGGCGTGGGTGGGTAGGCGGTACCCTAGTGGGCCTGTGATGCACACTCCTACACCTTATGTTGATCATCAAAAGGCTTTCACTATAAAGAATGATGTTAATATCAAGAAAGACAGTTTGAAGATTGAAGAAGATAATGGCAAGTTTCTTGTTGAGTTTACTTATGATGCCACTGTTGCTGGCAGGTAAACTTTTTTTTTTTTTTTTGTATAATTATAGCCATTTAAAAATAATTTGTGTTTTGACTTTGTCAAAATGGTGAGGCTAAAGGTACCCTGTATGTAGTAAAAGTAGAGATGATGTGACTGATTTAGTAGACGAGGGGTAAGTCTTAGCACAACCGTTAATCCAGTGGTGGATCTAGCCAAAAAATTTAGTGGTATATCTAGGGCTGTAAACGAACCGAACGAACACGAACAAGGCCTTGTTCGTGTTCGTTCGTTAAGGAATAAATATGTTCACGAACGGTTCACGAACACTTACCGAACGAGATTTTATGTTCGTGTTCGTTCATTAAGGAAATGAGTGTGTTCGCGAACGGTTCACGAACACAAATAAATTTGGCGAAACCGACGAATGATAAAGATAGATGGCCCAGAGAGTAGCACTCGAACTTGAATCCCTTCTTGTGGAACGGATGTCGATCGTATTCGACGATGTAAATAATGAGAAATGAAAGGGAAATAATGCATAAACAAGGTGAAAGTGGGTTTCCTAGTTTAATTGTTAGGGTAATAAAAATAAATAAAAGTTTAATAATATAAAAAGTACAAATAAAATATAAGAAAGCACAAAGATCTTCAATTAAGACACAAACATACGAACATAAACGAACGCAAATCAACGAATGTTCATGAACACGTTCACGAACACCTTACCGAACGTTCACGAACACAATCGAACGAACGAGAGCTCTGTTCATGTTCGTTCATTTAACTAATCGAACGAAATTTCTTGTTCATGTTCGTTCGTTTATTAAACGAACGAACATAAACGAACTTCCCGCCGAACGGTTCTCGAACTGTTCGCTGAACGTTCGGTTCGTTTACAGCCCTAGGTATATCAATATTTTTTTTGGGGGATTCGGGGTATCATTTGTATAAAACCGAAAAAAAAATACAATTTTTACAATACGTAGACGGAGTTAAGGGGTAGCCTGTGCCACCCCTGGTTGTACACTACCTCCGCCCCTGCGTTAATCCGTTATGCATCTTGTAGATGTTTAGTGTTATGGGTATGATTCATATCTAATAAGGGTGGCTAAACGTTCCCCTCATGTACTGAACGTACTTCCATGTGAGAGGGATAGGGATGTTACTTTTTAATGGGGAAGGGGCCCACTAGGCGTGTGAGAGGATGATTATGTAACATAGAAGGGTGTTTCCATACGGACACCACGTGCAAAGGGGTGTCTAGCGATTTGTTTTGTACGGGTGTTTAGTCCATTATGGTTCATTGTGAACAGGCAAAACGGCCATGGAGGGGTGCAGACGAGCCGAGCCGAGCCCGAGCTTGACAAGGCTCGAGCTCGATTAAATTATGAGAGTTTGAGCTCGAGCTCGGCTCGGTTCGTGCTTTGTATTCAAAGCTCGAGCTCGACTTGTTGGAAATTTCCCAAGCTCGGGCTCGGCTCGTTTATTATTGATTAATTAAAAATAATATAAACAATAGACTCGTTTAGGCTTACGGGCTCGATAAGTGAAGCTAGGGCTCGGGCTCGGGCTCGTTTACTAAACAAACTTATTTTTAGGTTCGGGCTCGACTCGTAAACAAGATTAAATAACCTCGGCTCGTTTACTAAACAACTTTAAATATGGGTAAATGTTTTAAAATATCAACAAAAACTAATATTACACTAAAGCTCGATAAGGCTCGATAAATAAACGAGCATTATTTTAGGCTCAAACTCGGCTCAGACTCGACAAAGCTCGGCTCGTTTCAAGCTTTTTCTTGAGCCGATCTCTAGCAGCTCGCAAGCTGCTCGACTCGTCTGCACCCCTAATCATTGTAAACCGGCGTACAGATCTAAAATATAATCAATTGGGGTGTTGATTAGTGAACTAGCTGGTGTGGTGTGTGTATAGCCTCACTAATTATAAATATATGTTGCAGTATGTTAGTAATTGTGAAGCATGTCTAATAACTGTGGCTGCTAAATCTATATATAGCACAAGATCTGTACATCAGATTTGAACCTCAGCAATCTGCATATCATGAATTGGATCTAACAGTAGTTTTCTGTTTGTTTAATGCTATCCTATTGGCAGCATTACCCTTTATTTCTTTGCAAAAGAAGGAGACTACTGCAACATGACCGCAACAAAACAAGACACGCTTCCACCGATCACAGTGAGCTTCGAACAAGGTTTGGGACAGAAATTCAGACAAGAATCTGGGACCGGTATAGACCTCTCAACGTTCGAGGAGTCGGAGCTTGTAAAAGTCAGTGAAAACGGCGTATATCCTCTAGTAATCAAGGCAGAAGCAACACCACACGTATCATCAGACTCGACTACAAACTCCAAATCTATTAATTCCCAGATAACGCAGGCGGTGTTTGATAAAGATAAAGGCGAATATCACGTCAGAGTCATGAAACAGATCCTGTGGGTGAATGGAATAAGATATGAACTTCAGGAGATTTACGGGATCGGTAATACAGTAGACGGGGATGATTTCGATGGCAATGATCCGGGTAAAGAATGTGTCATTTGTTTATCAGAGCCTCGGGACACTACGGTCCTTCCTTGCCGTCACATGGTAATAATTTTATCTATGTTAATCTGTACATGTTTGTGATGTAACTATGTAAGATGTTTTAATAATGATATGCGGGTTTGGTTTGGTTACAGTGTATGTGCAGCGGATGTGCGAAAGTGTTGAGGTTCCAGATGAACCGATGCCCGATATGCAGGCAGCCAGTGGAGAGGCTTTTGGAAATCAAGGTGAGTAGTGGAGGTGAAGATTGATATCACCATATATATATATCATAATCATGTTATGTACTTATGTTTGAATGTTGTTTTCTTTATGTTACATGTTTTGTGTGTTTGAGGAATTCAAGTATATGATGCAGAGTTGAAAGATGTACAAGTTTTTCATCAAGTATTGTAGATAATTGATTAAAAGCAAAATAATTCTGTTAAATTAGATGCTTACCGGAGTATTTGACCTTTTTACGTTTTTAATCAGTAGAGATTACATTACACACATGAATTGTTTTGATTAAAATGCGTGTGAAATGTAATCTCTACTGATTAAAATGAATTGTTTTGATTTCACGCGTGATGGACTTCACATCTTGTAGATGCGTAGGTAGTGAACAAGTATGTGTCATAAGAGCACCCACAATATGAGTATTTTTGGAGAAGTCCGGATAATGTGGTAACGTTTGCCAACATTGTGGGAGAAGTTTGTTGGGGAAGTTTGCTTTTGAAGTCCCAAATTACGGATTTGTCCAAATTCACCCCACGCGCGCGCGCACACATAAAATATTTGTAAATGAGATTTGTGAAGGTTTGTAGAGGTTTGTCATTGTGGAAAGCGTGGGGGGTTTTAAGACCATGTGTAATAGGCAATATATAGGCGTGAAGGGGATTGATAACGCCCCAACATTGTTCCCTTAGGGGTTTGTAGGGGTTTGAAGAGGGAGGGGCGTGTCTAGTATAACGACAAATGAGGAGAAAAAAATGGAAAATAATGAATGAAATGACATTAACCATTACATATTTTTTGAAGGTACATTATGAGGTTGATGTGGCGGAAATGCCCCTTAGGAGACATTAAACATTACAAATGATAAGGAAAGTTTGAAAATCTGATCTAACATTGAGGTGATAGTTCATGAAAAACCCACATTGTGGATTCACCAAGTGGGAAACAAATTGGATGGAGTTATATTTATTTCATGTAACTAAGAGAACCTAATTCGCCTACATGTAAAGTGTACCTTATATATTGTGTAATGTTTAAAAATAAAAATACTAAAATGTTCACGATAATAAGACCATCCATAATGGTTAATATCTTGTAAGGGGCATTTCTAACATATCATCATCATAACACCACTTTAAAATATGCGTAATGATTAACGCCTCTTAACACCTTTTCGATGATTACTTTTCATTTTTTTTCTCCTCGCTTGGCGTTATACTAGAAATGTCTCTCCCCTCCCTCTTCATGCCTTTATGACGCCCGAAAAGACAGTGTTGGGGGCACTATCAAACCTCTTTACCTCCTATATTGCTCGTTATACCCTATATATTGCCCATTATGTAACACCCCGGTTATTCGACACCTCGGGCGTGCGACCACTCGGTTGGTACCTGTTTTGATAAAACGCAACGGAAAATGTTTATATTTATTTTTATTTATTTATACAACTCGGAAGTTTAATAAAACATACTTTTTACATGTGGAATTAAACACCCTTTTTTCCATACAAAACGTTTCATACATACATATGGTAATCAAAATTTGTCTAACGACAGTTTTACAAACATATTAGCCACAAGGTTTTTCTGTGCCTAGGGAATCGTCCTCCTTTCAGCATTAGCCCTTCTATTCATAATTATTAGTGATTACCTGAATAAACGTTTGAAAATAATACATCAGCGACAAGCTGGTGAATAACATTTAACGGACACCAAACAAATTTTTTACAAGACATAAGTAATATTAAAGCTATTTACACTTATACTAGTAAGCTACACATTCAGCGAGTATCCTTACCCGTGTGTACTACCGTAAATACATACTGGGTTTTACGTACAATTTACCTACCTACCGTGATTACATACTCGGTTTTACGATTTCGCAACATGTATCAATATGATCAAATTCGAAATACACTCACGTGTTCCAAATGCTTCAGTAAACTTACTATACATGCTAAACATATATTTAATATAAACTCATGCCATATTTGAAATTTAAAATATTTCAAAATTTGTAAAAGAGTTGAACATATTCATCTGAACGTTTGCTACTTGACTGTATATCATGACCAAAGTTTGTCACTAATCGAGTCCCACTATCACCGTAGAAAACCGTTATATTTTTCTGTTTCACTAAGTTTATGTTTCTCACTTTACGAACCTTCTTTATCTCAACATTGAGATATAATATTTATTTTATATGAGACAAACTTATTTGACAGAATGACATTTGCCCTCTAATACTAATATATGTGGCGATAGACCAAAAAGGTGGCAACATAATAGTTTGCATATGCATATGCATAAGCTTTTAAGATAACTCTAAACAACATATTATACATATATATGTTATACGTATATTATTATTATTATTTTATTTTTGTTCATCAATTTACTTCAAGTACCTATGGATCATATCATTTGATAAATCAGATCTCAAATAATTTTTTGTTTAATGTACATCTACCCCATAATATTATTAAATTGTATATTAACTATACTATACACACATATTTTCAACTTTCATTTCTAACATTTGCAAATTTATTAAAATTAAAGATATGTGTTATATTAGAATGATTCAACGTACACATATATATTATATGATATATCTTAATTGTTATACATACATCATACGTATAAATATGCATAAATAATGTATAAATCACACATATTTGTTGTATATTTATTGCTAATGGGTAGTTAAACATCCACTTAGACATATCACATCTTATTAGTCGTTTTACATCTTACATACTTGTTTATAACCTATAATTGTAATGAAACGACTAATATATTTTTATATTTGGTAAGCAACTTTATGTGTTTATATAAAATTAATTGTTATTATTGTTATTATTATTATTATTATTATTATTATTATTTAGTTTTATAATACTAACTACTCGTCAGGATACCTCAATTTCTAATAATCATCTTACCCATTATCCATTCTTTTAATAATATAAGTCTTAGATATTTATTTTAGTGCATAAAACAGAAATGTTACATCCTCCCCACCTTTATTTAAATCTCGTCCTCGAGATTTAGTTGAACAAGTGTGGATATTTCTTTTTCATCTCTTACTCCAGTTCCCAAGTATATTCCGGTCCTCGTCTGCAATTCCATTTAACCTTGACTAACACAAGTCTTTTCCTTTTTAGTTTCTTGATTTGTCAGTCCTCGATTTGTATTGGTTGTTCCACAAATTTTAGTTTTTCATTTACTTTCACGTCCTGAAGTGGCATTACTAAATATTAAGCTTGCATAGGTTTGACACGTGGAACACATCATGTACACTGTTCATTTCTTCTAGTAGTTTTAATTTATAAGCTACTGGTCCAACTTTCTCGATAATTTCAAACGGTCCAACAAAACGTGGACTTAGTTTTCCTTTCTTATCGAATCGGACACCACCGTCGGTCATATTTTGAGGCGATGCCTACTCCGATCGTTCTTAACTTTCAACCACGTTATATGTTTACCTTTTTCTTCGTTTAACCCTTAAATTTCTAGGGTTTATATGGTTTGTTTGAGGTTGTTTTTCTGGTCGACTTTTTGGTTTCGTTGTTTGATGTAGTCTGTGTTGTACTTTGAAGGGTTTGTGGTTGCATGTGATAATTTCGATGGTAAAGTTATGCGTAACTCCCTTGTGATGTTGTTGTCGTTGTTGTTGTCGTTGTTGTTGTTTGGGCTTTGGAATTTTGTGATGAAATTGTTGTTTATAGTTGGTTTATGAATGTGTGTTTCATTCTGGTAGCTTAGATTTTACTTATGTGGTTCTGTCTCTGAACCTTTGTCTTATGGTGACTGGGTTGTTTGCTTTATAACTTGGTGTCGATGAAGATGACCTCAGGGTTCAACCGAGACTATTTAGGTCAACAAGATCTGATTTATTTGTTTTTGCTTGAGTGAATTTTTATATGGTAACACATGCTTTTTTATGGTAAAAATGTTACTTTTTGTCTTGATGAAGATGGTTTGATGCTGAATTGAGAGTAATGGGTATGATCGTGCTTCAAATTTGGCATGGAAATGTTTGTTGCGGCCTTCTGGAGCTGCTGAGCTTGATTTGTTTGATGTTATGTGGTCGGTTATGGCTGTGAGGACATGCATTGTTATTTATATATTATCGGTTATCAGCGTTTGTTTCCCTTAGAGTGTTGTGCATGTGCGTAAGCCGATCCGATTTATTGATATACTATCAATTAGCAACATATTAAGGCATAAGTAGGTTGTACCACATGCTTATGTGTAGGTTTATGTTTATGTGAGTTGGCTTTACACTTATCAGATTTTATATGTTGTGGGTATTTAAATCTGTTTTATTTGATGTTTGGCTTCATTTTGAAGCCATATTGTTGGGAAATTGAGTATGGAAGAAGATGACTTTACCAACATCTGAGAGTGATTGTAACCTATAGGTATGGTAGCTATGATGGTACACGTCATTTGGCATGACAATGTTTATTGCAGCCGTGTCGTGTTTTTGAGCGTTGATAGTTTTTAAGGCACTTTGTCTTTTTACATGATGCCTAAACGATTTATTTCTAATTGATAATATATAAATATGCATATTTAAACTTGCTACTTAAGTGATTGGTGCGTAACGTGTATGCATTAATATTTTCATCAAATAGTTTGACCCTTTTTCTTTATATATGCTTTTTTCCATGGTCTTTGTTTTTTATATTAGGTTGACATCTTACGGTTTTCATGACTGAGTTAACATCAAAACGCGCAAGGCTAAACTGATGTGCATGAGCCTCTTCGAACGAAGAAATAAACGTTTAATTGAAAATTTGTATTGTGTTATTTTGTATTGTTGTTTTTTAATTGAAAAGTTATTATAATATATACATAAATTTATAGGTTGATGTCGACTTCGAATGAAGAAATAAACGTTTTCGAACAATTTAGGCGTGTTCTTGAAGATGTTGTTGAATTGGACCGTCAGATTACTGAAAAACTATACAAACTAATCGAACGAGTTACCAAGATACGTGAAAAAAAAGCTGAGCTCCTGATTGAAATAAACGCGGTTTACACGTGTTATGCTCAATCTAACAATGTTGATAAAAATTAATAGGATTAGATATATTGGGTAGGGTTATTGTAAAAATGGGGTTTTTTCTAAGAAGTGTAAGAAGTGTTTTAAACCCTTAGATCTTGTAGTTAATGGTTGAGATCAAAAGGGCCTAAATGTAAATTATGTTTTATAATTTGGGACTGATTTGAAAATTATAAGGGTAAGAATGTCTTTTTTACTTTTTATATGATGGAAATAAGGAAACATATCAGCAAAAAGTAAACCACCATTAAAAAATTCCAACATTCATGCCATTTCCCTACAATATCAGAATTATGGAAAAAGATAAAAAAATCGGAAGCCTCTGTTGTGTTATAGACGTAATCGACACATCTTCTTCCTCTTTTTTCCTTTGAAACATATAGGGTTCGCTAATTTCAACGATCAGCGATTTTTTTAGGGAAACGATTGAAAAACAGCATGTTCATAGTATCTTATGGCGTCTGGTGAAGCTACAACTAACACATCTATAGCATCCAATGAAGCAACTGTATTAAGATTCAAGGCGTAGTGTTTTAACGTCTAGAAGACTTGTATTCAGATCCAAGGCGTAGTTTTTTAAACATTTGGAAACATTGACTGTGATTCAAGTCATGGTGTTTTAACATCTGGAATTTGGATGTATTGTATTGTGATTACAGTCATGGTGTTTTATCATTTGGAAATAGCAATACAAAAATTCCCAGATGATGTTAAAACACCCTGACTTGAATAGCAATGCAATCTTTTCCAGGTGTTAAAACACCATGATTGTATTATGATTCAATTCGTGGTATTTTTGGAATCAGAATGGTGATTTATACCTTCAACATAATCAAAATCATTCTAGATGTTAAACACTATGCTGTATTAAGATTCAAGTCGTGGTGTTTTTTGGAATAATCAAAATCATTCCAGATGTTATACACTATGATTGTATTAGGATTCAAGCCGTGGTATTTTTTTGGAATTCGTATGGTTTTTTATACCTGCGAATTAACAAAATGTTGATACTAGATTTCGAATAATACTTGATAAATTTTATTAGATTTTGAAATAATATAAAATATGGAATATATGGTTTCCTAAAATCCTTCAAAACGTTTTGGAAAGATTTTGTTAATTAAATTGATTTTATTTGAAATTACCTTATTACCCTTAAACTCTAATTTTAATTAAGGGTTATTGGATTTTATCACCCCCTAACTATCGGCCTTTGGCCGTTGCCACCCGCAACTAACACTTTGACACCCGGCACCCTCAACTTGACTTTTTGTTTGCAATGGCACCACCCAGTTAAATCTGCACTAACTTGGTTAGTTTTTTTGCTGACGTGACAATTTTTTGATGACGTGGCTTGTTTTTAATGATGTGTCATGATGAGGTGTCCAATTATATTATATATATAACAATTATGTGTATGTATGTATGTATATGCACAGGATATAAATATCCCAAATTCAATATATAAAATCAAATCATCATGTCATCTTCATCTTGAACCCCTTATCAAAGCCTATCTTCATCTTCATCACCGGCGATGATCTCTCCGACGACCTCCGACGATGATCTCTGCGACGACCTCCAAAGCCTCAGCTTCAACTCCTCCGCCACCACCGGTTCCGGCACCCCCCACTCCACCACTCACCAACAGAATCGCCCACGCAGCGGTGGCGGCGGACTGCGACAGAGTTACGACAGATGATGATGACCAAACGACGGAGGGGAGCTGATCTGTACGGAAGTTCAGATGCATCGTCGCCGGAAGATGATGACCAAACGACGACAGATCTCGTTGTTATTGTGGAAGTTCAGATGATGACGATATCTAAGTTCAGATCTGATTGTTGTTGTGGTTGTGGTTGTGTGAGGTAAGAGAGAAGTCAGGTTGTTGTTTTTTATGGTTGCCGGTGAGATTGATGATATATAATTTGTATGTTGGGTTTTGTAGATGATATTGAAATTATATTTGGGATGAAGATGATATAGAATCTGTATGTTGGATTTTGTAGAATGATATAGAAATTAGATTTAGGATTGGATTTAGGTTTTGTTTTCTTCTTGATTTTGCAGATGAACTTTGATGATGATGTTTGAAGATGTTTTTGATATTCTGGGTTTTAGATGTTCAACGATGTCTGAAGATGAATTGTGATGATGATGTTTAAATATGTTCTTGCTATGAAAATGATGAAATTGATATGAACATAGGCCCAGATCTTCAAAATGATGAAATTAGAATTTAGGATTTGTTATTGTTTTTTTTAAATATTTTAAAGAAGAAGATGAGGTTTAGGTACACATCAGCGCCACGTAATCATCTCCAACTCAGCAAACATGTGCCACGTCGGACAAAAAACTAACCAAGTTAGTGCATATTTAACTGGGTGGTGCCATTGCAAACAAAAAGTCAAGTTGGGGGTGCCGGGTGTCAAAGTGTTAGTTGCGGGTGGCAACGACCAAAGGCCGATAGTTGGGGGTGATAATCAAAATCATTCTAGATGTTAAACACTATGCTGTATTAAGATTCAAGTCGTGGTGTTTTTTGGAATAATCAAAATCATTCCGGATGTTATACACTATGATTGTATTAGGATTCAAGCCGTGGTATTTTTTTGGAATTCGTATGGTTTTTTATACCTGCGAATTAACAAAATGTTGATACTAGATTTCGAATAATACTTGATACTTGTTACCAGATTTCGAATAATACTTGATAAATTTTATTAGATTTCGAAATAACATAAAATATGGAATATATGGTTTCCTAAAATCCTTCAAAACGTTTTGGAAAGATTTTGTTAATTAAATTGATTTTATTTGAAATTACCCTATTACCCTTAAACTTTAATTTTAATTAAAAACACATGTGCTCACCATATTATTTCTTACACTTCTCACACAAACCACCTATTTTACAGGATCCTTAATCTAGATACATTAGTAGTTTTAATCATTGATTGTAAATTTTGTAATATCTTTTATTAACAATCAATGTTATGATCTATTGCCTTCGATTGTACTTTATACACTTTATCTATAAATTAGTGTAACTAGGTTTTACAACCCGCGCGCGTTGCGGCGCAGTAAACCATGATGTCGTCTGACACCGACATTCAGATTAAATTTGCGCCAACCGTGATGTCGGACAACCACATTCAGATTAAAGTCGCAATTTAGTATCAGCACTTGTGACGATAATATAAAGCACCAAAATTGATGGAAAGAAACAAACCCAAATCAATTTCTTAAAGAGAAGCACCTACAGCAACATCATTTAAAGTAAACTTCCAATGTGAACACATCTGATTTGGTTATATATGTGTACCATCAAAAGTAAACTTCCAACATGAACACAATTGATTTTGGTTAGATGTCTGTTCATAGGCTCAGATACCTCCTCATTGTGGTTGCAAATCATCATATTGCCACTCCATAACATCGAAGATAGACGATTTCTCTTATATAATCACGACCTATTTAATAATCTTCCTCTACGCCAAAACAACGAAGATAGACAATTTTTCTTAAATCACCACGACCTATATTTAGCCGGATCTGAATAGATACCTAAATGTGCAAAATCTGAACAAAAAACCGTACACAAACCGGTAAATGCAACCGATGTTGTAAAAATTTATAAACTACATGTAATATGTAAATAGAGTGGAAATGATTACACTCTTAAAAGCCCTATCTTCTCCTTCATTGTAGCTGATTGCAACAGGAATCATACCATCCCTTTGATTTTTGGCTCTTGTTTTACATGGATTTATCATCATCCACAACTTAGAAAGTTGAAACACCACCTTCAAGCCAACACGTCTGCAAATAAATGGCATAGCCTATATTATTTTATTTTATTTTGAGGTTAATATGATACACAATGAAACTATAAATACCATCTGTTTTGGTAGTTTAAGGGATACGATTTTTTATCAACTTCTCCAAAAAGTTGTGACACAATAAACGGAAACAAAATGAATAGGCTCAGATACTTAACTGTGGAATAGGAACAAAACATATCCGGATTAAACCATGGCTGCAAATACCCAGTTGCATAGTCACAACATATGAACTCTGCCACCTAGATTTTGCCAGGCCAAGGTACGAATCCGATCTTCAGTGTCCCGTTTTTTGTCGATCATCATAGCCTTTAAACACATTTACAGAAGAGCACTAATACCAGAATAATGACCCACCACAGGTATCGCCATCGCCATAGTAACGACATAAGCACAAAAACCAAAGCGACTCAGGTAACCACTATTGTACCATCATCGTCACCAAAGCAGTGGCAGAATACATCACGGCGGAACCCTAACCGCCGCTAGGGCCACTGATCAGAAACACCACCACGGCACCAATGCTTGACCGAGAAACCAAGTATCAAAGCAAATAGAGAGAAGGAGATTTGGGACATTTAAGGGCTTTAGTATTGTAACATAGGTGTCTACAACGACCAACAAAAGATCAGCCGGAGACAAACATGCGTACAAAAACCCCCAAAACAAATATGGTTACAAAAAAACCCCAAATGATTTAAGGTATAATCGATACATAAACATCACAAGCACCAAAACAAATCTGGAAACAAAAAACCCTAAACGATTCAGGGTATAATCAAATACATAAACATCACAAGCGCCTAGAAGGCATTGTATATCTATACAAAAAGTAACTTAAAGTTGCGAGTTACTACTACCCGACACACCGTTCCGGCATACAAAAAAGAATTTAAATTTGCAAGTTACTGAAACTGTTCTGACGCACTGTTTGAGAAATATAAAGCCGACACCGAACCATTGTCTCCTTTTATTATTACTATAATGCAAATTATTAACCGCTAACCGTGGTATCCCTACGGATCATCGCATTCCCCCAAACAACCGTGGGATCCCTTCATATATTTATATATAACCCCATAACAACTCAATCACAACAACGAACAAGTGCCGACTATCTCCATTCGCCGGAAAATAAGGATCCAACGCACATCACTTGGTTGTGGTTCATGACTCATGAGGCAATTCAATTCAATTGACATAAATTTCAGTTGTATACAGTGAGTGTAACGGAATGACGAGAATGCGAAGGCGATGCTAGCGGTTTGCACCGGAGAGGGGTTGTCAGCCACAACCACGAAGGAAACGGAGTGTTGACGCACCGATAGTTACATATCCGGAGATGAAAGCAATAGATCTGAATTCACCGATAGTTACATATCCGATAATACAAAAAGTTTATTAAAAATGGTGCATAATCACCAGTCAGTGAATTCTAACACCGTTTCAAAACGGTGAATTCTGTTTGACAATAAGTTAATTATTTAAACACCACAAACATTCTCTAATCATCTGAAACGAGATAACGAATTCCGTTAATACTCCTTCAAAAGTCATCATCTGAATCGGTTTCATCTTCATGGAAGGAAACTGTCGAAATGCAGTTTACGCCTACCTAATCGCACAAAGATGAAATATAAAGATTATTCATCGCGTATTTTGCCTACACACATTACCAGATCTGAATGGAATCTAAATAGGATCCGAGAAACATCTCCGCCGGCCACGAACCGCAGATGCCTCCTCAAACACCGCCAACCACCCAACGTTTGAAATGGTTACTGCATTCCCAAATTTAGGATATATCATTAAGGTTCAGAGAGAATAGAGAGACAGGGAGGAGGTATAGAGAGATGTGGCAATGGTCTGAACAGAACGCACGGGTTGGTTAGACGATATGGACGTTGTCACTGTATTTTCTTCAAATTTGATTTGTAAGAATTTGTGGATTTGAAAAAAAAAAAGAAAAAGAAAACAGAAACTACTGGCGTAGGAAAAGTTTAAAAGGATTTGTAGAACAATGTAATACCATTTAAAATTTTTAATTAACTCACTTTTTGGAAAAGATAATGTGAATTGATATCATCATCAAAATATCTATTTGGTTATTTGGTGTTTTAAAAATAAGAAAAAAATCAAGTTTTTTTATTTGGTTACTTGGTGTTGTAAAAAAAAAAACTTAGATATCATTTTTACTGCTTCAGTATCGTTTTGAATCTTAGTATTATTCCACACCTTTAAAGAATTGATATCGATTGAGTTTTCCGTGTCGTAAGGATGCACAAATTTGTTGATTTCTGCATACAATGAATTCCCATCGCAATGCACGGTGAATTCCAATAAGGATTTTGAATAAACCTAACGAATTTTTCATCTGATATATTGACACCAAAGAAATCTATTATGAGGATTCCCGCCGCAACGCGCGGGTTTGCATTAACTCGTTGAAACACAAGAATCAAACGATACTCAACTTCAATCGCCGGAGAAGAAAGCAAGACAGAGATAAAGAAACCCACCGAATGCACTTACAAAGAGGTGAGAGGATGTGATAAGTCAGGTAAATAACACTCACAAAACAGGTGTCACTTAGAAAACGTGGCATACCCAGAGAAAACCAAAAGGAGGAGGTAGAAAGGCAGGTAGGTGATTCACCTACCTGTCACTATTCATTGAGCTTTGCTATTATCATATACTAGGGTTATTCATCCACGCGCGTTGCGCGGGGTAACCCGGGTTAAAAAGATAAAAACAAATAACAGAACTGGTATTAATAAGAATTGGTATCAATATTGTTCAGACTGTATAAGCATGGATCATCACAGTTCCGGTACAACAAAAAGAACCTCAATGCAACACCATTTTAAACAAAACTTAATTTAGAGTCTCTTGGGTACAATAACAAAGATAAGTATAAGCAGATGAAAATAGCTTGGCCAAGAGTTGCTACATGTTGTCACAATCAAGTACCTAAAAAATCACCAGCTTAGGCTAAAAATCAAAACTAAACAAATAGTAGCTTAAATAATCAAAACTAAACAAATAGCAGCTTACATATTCCAGTACTGACTTAAGGTTATACATTAGCTAATATTGGCTTAAGCATTGCATATGGAATATTAATTTGAAAGAAAAATATAGAAAAACAACAATTTCTCAATTACATATGGGTCAAGTTTGATACAGTTATAAAGCTTTGGGTTTTGAGACCAATAGATGGTAAATAAAGAAATGTCAAAAAGAAATTTAAAATTAATAATGTATATATACATATTCATGGAATTTGGCTGACCATAGCTCCAAAGGCTCCATAAAACCATCCATAGGAGCACCAATGCTTCTTAGTCCATTTTATACACTCATATAAACCAGAAGATAAAGAATCAAACTCTACAAAAACCACTTTATCATGGATTCCATGCCATGCTATGTGGGGACATCACACATGCCACTAAGCACTTGTATGTTAGTAAAAAGCCTGCAGACGAATGCCTTAATTTTATTGATAAGATTCACCATCTACATCAGCAAAAGTATACCAAAATGAGATTTTAACCACTGATTAAGGTTATGTATATGTTAAGACACTTAACTCTACCAAGCAATTAGTTGACATGTGTCGATATACATACCCTTAGCTACCAGCGCGAGTAGTAACCCTAAATCCTATACTGCTGGATATGTATTATATTGGTTTCAAAACATCCCACAATGTAACCAACTACATTCATGCATAAATTCAACAGTCAAATTGCTATAAAACAATTAAAACCAATCAAGCTAAGACCAAAAATGTTAAGCACGTTAACCTGTTTCCGAGAGCGTGATTTAGCCGCTAAGCCCAGAACTTCATTCCTGATCACAAACTGATTACCGTCAGTATAGCCATAGGTGGACCTCCAGAAGCCAAGAAATATAGTTAAAGACTAATTACCGTCTGGTGACCACCTCCTTTTGTTCATTCCCATCTTGAATTAGAGTATTCTGTTTCTATCGGCTCTCAAATCCTTCAAAGAAGTTCAGAAATATGTTCATAAAAAGAAAGTCCAATTACCTATTGAACATTAGGAAACTCAAAGAGCGATGATATTACAAAATTACAAAATTACTAAATCCCAAACCTATACCATAGAGCGTAAAGGCTGAATTCTAAGTTCATGGGCTGCATTCAATTCTACCAAACGCAAATAAAAATTAATACCTACATAGACATTGAAAAAAGTGTCAACAACGTAAGTAAATCTCAATTATAGATAACACAGGTGCTCAGATCGTACTCTATAGCAAAATTAAGCATACGCATATATAATATGTACCTGTTCAATAGACAGTTTAGTGGCTATTTTGCAATCCGATTCTGGACTTAAAAACACACATGAGTTGTTAAATTAAAGAAAAAACATGTAAATCCCATAACTTTTTACTGCTTACCATGAATTTAAGGTAAACTTTTTACTGTTGTATGTTTCGTATTTTATTGTTTCATCAATTTACCCCTCTACAAGACATGTTTATATAAATAAACAACACCGGACCATAAAAACAAATACACATCAAAATGCACAAAACAAATTTTATCACCAGTAGTGTCTCCAGTCAGTCGTCTTCAATCATCATCCTCACGGCGTTGGTTAGTAGCTAACAAACTCGTCAAGCTTGTAAACAATGAGTGATCAATTTTTTTTTAACCACAACTAAAATACGAATACATAAAACATCAAAAAATTGTAAAGAAAATGAGATAGAACAAATATGAGGCTCAGATCTGTAAACAGTTGAACAAAAAGGATACATCTGTCATGGCTGCATACTTACCGGTTGCCATGTGAAAGCAGAGTCAAATCAGATTTTCATTTTTTTCACATGACTGGCCCAGTTGCCCCGGCAAGATGGAGCAAAATCTCATATTTGCTCATATTCACTAAGGAGCATTGAAACTCATCATCATAGCCCCTTTAAAAATGGATCATATTTTCATCTTCAAGAAACATCATATGATAACCTGGAACTTAATCCATGATTTTTATCTGCCACGGTAGGCATAACAACAACAACCACTTATTTAACTGAAAGATTCCGAAAAACAACCATACACATTCCAGATATGGGACCAATGAGTAATCAAAATTTGGGAAAAAAAATATGAGGCTCAGATGTGTAAACAATTGAGCAAAGAGGATAAATCCGCCATGGCTGCATACTTATCGGTTGCCATGTGAAAACAGAGATGAATCACATAACCATCCGGTTGCCCCCCAAGATGCGAAAAATCTCACATTTGCTAGAATTAACTCAGATGCATTGAAACTCATCATCATAGCCTCTTTCAAAATGGATATTATTTCCATCTTCAATAGACAAAATATAAAAACTTTAACTTACCCATGTAATTTATTCTAATAAACAACAATAATCATATCAGCAACAACACACTAAATCTGTGTGATTTTGTGTGTGTATCAGATGAAGGGTTGTTGGTGAATTAAGAAAATCATGGGCGTCAAAGAAGGATGGTTGACTTGAATTAAGTCAAAATCGGGCTAGATTGAAAAGGGCAACCACCCTAAGAAACCATCCCCTCTGAAATCGCCTCATTTCTTTGTTCATCTGAGTGAAGGTTAGATTACATAGTAGATCAATGGCTGCACCACAATCCGTGTTGCCAACATGCAATAGAAATAGGCTTACCGGAAGTGGATCGAAACCCTAACCGCTTGACCACCGCCTCATCGCTCTCCGGCTCGCTTTATCTTTCTCATAGATGGTTCTCCCTCTCATCTCTTATCTTTGTCTCTCTCTCTAACAGAGCTCCTCTCTCCTAGGGTTCTCTCTATCATATTGATTCTGGGAAGTGTGAGTGTTTGAAAGGTTACATCCTTGTCACCGTACGCGTGTTTCGTTTGGTGACGAGGATGGATGGCACCGCCAAAAGGCCCAATCAGGCCCAACCACCGTAAAACCTACTGTTCATTCCCTTTTGTTACTATCATATATTAATTAATAATTAATTGGTAACAAACCTGCCGCTACCTGACAAGATCTAGTGTATAAACCATTTACAATTTTATTAGAGCATTCACATCTAGCCCCCTAAAATTATACATACATTCCACTAAACAACTCCTATATCAATATATTTCCACTAAAAACAAATACTTTTTCTCTCTCCTTTTCAATTAAATAATATTTTTATACCTTTATCATTACATTTTTCTCTCTTCTTCACTCACAACCACTTTCAATATATATTAAAAAATTATAATGGGTGAATAGTGTCCCTCAAATATACAGATGAACAGTAACATTTTCTCTCTCCTCCACTCACAACCATTTTTTAGGCCATGCGTAGTCATAACGCCCCTTTGTGGGCGTTATGCGACACGTGGCACGCCACGTGTGCGGGTGGGCGTTATGGGGCGTTATGCATTTAAGCCCGTAGTCATAAAGCCCCCGCCTAATCATTACTCAGTTATTAATTTCTAATTTTTTATAATTATTTTCTAAGTTTATAAAATAAAATTCATTTCATTAAATTAAAAAAACATTACACTAAAATAAAAAAATAAACACTACACTAAAAAAAACGGCTCCACTAAAAAAAAAAGTTGGACTAAAAAAATAAAAAAACCCTACACTAATCAACTCAAAACACAAAATCAGCCCAAACCCCATATAAAAACAAAACACAAACCAGCCCAAAGCCCATAAATTAAAAACCCTAAAATTCTTCATCTTCCTTGTCTTCCTTCTTCTTCGATAGATACCTGCAACACAAACACAAAAACAGAGCAGAAAAAAGAAAAAAAAATTCAAACAAACCCACACATCACGCCGCTATAGACATCGCGCCACCCCCTCATTTTCGATTCATAGCGCCCCGCGTATTGGTGTTCACCGGCGCTATGCGGCGATATGCGGCGCTATGGGGCATACCGCCCTCACATGCCGCCCCATAACAGATACTCTTATACTCTTTATAAACCATTGTCAAGTCTCTAAGACGATAGTCTAGTGGTAAAGTGGTGTATTCTCTAATCAAATGTGTTCAAATTCTGCAAAGACAGGTATACGGTGTGATTTAATTGTTAAAAAAAAACATTGTCAATATTAATGAGAGTTAATTATTACGTCATCTAAAGAGCAAGAAACGCCATAATGATAGACCTTTCGATATTTACTTAAAAGAAATCATTAACATAAAGAAAACGAGTTCCCAACACGAATTAATAATGGATGAACTATTGACATCCACTTACTATTCCCATCATGTTATCAAGAACTCATTGCTTTATATTGTGGAAATGGAACCAAAACAATCATTTATTGAGTGCAACATAAAACAACAAAATCAGGATTTGATTTTGTATTATATAACACACAATAAAAAACAAACACAAATTGAAAACTTCTAAATGTAGAAAGTGAAGTGATTACAATCGTAGTCCATACACTATTTCGGGAGTTACGTTTAAGGTGGCGACTTGATTGTAAATAATATGAAGTTACAAATTGAAGAAACACAGAACTAATTAGGGGATAATCAGTTTTGTTTATGTTCCTTGCATAGTGGTTAATCTTCTCTCGGATTCCTGAGCTCCTTAATGACCGTGTTTAACTGCAAAACAAAACACCGTTACTCGTTAAGAGGGGAATGTGGGGGTTTCCCTCTTAACCGGGCTCCGGCGTGAGAATAAGCGACTGGGTTTTGGAGATAATTAAGTATTAAGTGAGAGAGTAGAGGGAATGGAATGTTTAACCTGTGGAGTGAGGTCTCTATTTATAGCCGGGGTATGGTCCCAAAAAGCCGCGCAATCCTCCTGCAAGGTCGCGCGGGACCATACTCCTTAGCCAACAATTTTCTTATTTTTGTCAACCTCGCGCGAGATACACCACATCGTGTAATGCGGCGCGAGGTCAGAATAACAAGAAGCTCCAATTAACAACACTTAGCATTATGAAAATAATGTGCAATAGACCAATACCACGCGCGAGGTTTTTACGTGCTCAACAAGGGCCTCGCGCGTTAACAGCGCAAGACTGTTCCAAAATAGTACACAGTACAAGTGGCAGAAAAAAGAGCCAATAAGCGCCCTTCTGACCCTGCTCAATCGTGCTCCACGATCGTCTGACATGCAGGAGACAAAAAGTACTCAAGGACGCCTACATGGCACCAATCATGAGGCAGAGATAACTGCCCCACGATCTCCACTTACCTGCTGATGGCAGGACGGCGGCCAGGCCGACAACTATGACACGTGGCTCCAATCACTGTGCGCCAGCACCAAAGAACTCTCAGAAACCACTAACGGTCGAGACAAGTGAGACAAAGAGCATATCGCCCAAGTTGTCGACTTCCGGCCCAAGGCCCATCAGCCCATATCCTCTTACACCTCTCCGGCTATAAATAGAGACCTCACTTCACAGGTTAAACATTCCATTCCCTCTACTCTCTCACTTAATACTTAATTATCTCCAAAACCCAGTCGCTTATTCTCACGCCGGAGCCCGGTTAAGAGGGAAACCCCCACATTCCCCTCTTAACGAGTAACGGTGTTTTGTTTTGCAGTTAAACACGATCATTAAGGAGCTCAGGAATCCGAGAGAAGATTAACCACTATGCAAGGAACATAAACCAAACTGATTATCCCCTAATTAGTTCTGTGTTTCTTCATTGGCGCCCACCGATTTTTTCTACAAACCACTTTCATCTTCTTATTTCCTGAGTTTTCACTGCTTTCCGTCCTTCGATCATGGCTGGTCAAGGAATCATTCCCGAATTTGTTGGTCTCGGAGCAGACCCTAACGCAGCGTTTGGGGTGGATAATCAAAACATCCAACCCCAAAACGTTGAAGAAATCGGCGAGATCGAGATGGCCAACACCGGGGGTCCTTGCGGGAGCTTCACCCGCATCAATCAAACTACCCCAGGAAACAACGGTGCTGGACCATCGAACCCAGCTCCACCTCAGAATATCTCAGCGCTATTGGGGCTACCAGAGGGCGAAACCCCAGCCTCATGGTACGCCAAGCAACTCGCCACCATTAACGCGGCATATCAATCCTTGAGCGCGCAACAAGCAGTTCTAACGGCAGAACCTTCCTTGGTTACACCAACCGGCCCAAGTCACGGGCCGCGCCCGATGCCACCACCGCAACATATCCAAGGAAGAGCCAACAGACCTCCCCCTACCCGAAGACTAAGCGTGCAGGACACGCGCGATACGCGGGGGGAGACAGAAAGCTACTATGACGAACCGTCAAATTCCCGAAGAGGCCCAGTTCATAGCCGGCTCACGCCGCGCAACATGAACGATGAGTGGGAAGAAACTGACCCGAATGATCCAACCTGGGAAAACGATGACGAATCTTCGGTCTTCAATCGTTTGCAAAGAAATCACGAGTATTACAAGCCAAGGCAACATGTTGGTTATACCGAGGAGGCGGAGCGTGACTTTCGCCTAGCCTATCGACCAGAAGAAGCTATAGAGCACTCAAAGTTCATCCCAAAGATAGCACTAGCGCCGCTCAAGAGAGAAAAGTTGCCTCCGACCGTCGGAAAGTTCAACGGATTGACTGATCCAGACGATCACGTCAGAGTGTTTACTAGCGTGGGCTGCATGGGAGGTTGGAACATGCCCATGTGGTGTCATTTGTTTATCCAAACATTAACGGGGGCTGCTCGCGCCTGGTTCGACAGCCTCCCTCCGGGAAAAATAAAATCATGGGTAGATTTCAGGACTCAGTTTCTGAGTCACTTCAGTCAGCAAAGGCGATACCAGCGCGACACAGCTGAAGTTGAAGATATCTGGCGAAGAGATAATGAGGGTTTGGAAGATTTCATTACGCGCTTTAACAAAGAATGTTTGGAGATCGGTGGCGTGAGTGAACAACTCATGCGCTGCCATTTCAAGAAAGCAATCCGTTGTGATAGCCTGATTAGAACCATCACTGGGAAAGATGGAATGCCAAAGGAGTGGGACAAACTCATGGAAGCCGCGAAGATAGTCGCGCAAACGGAAGAGTCTCTCGCACGAAACAACAACTATCGTTCTGAAGATAGATTTTCCAAAGGGGGTCACTCGCGAGATGACAATAGGCGCAACAAAGGCAAAAACCCTGGGTGGAAGGCCAACCACTCCAGCGGTTATAGCGATCGACCCCGTTACGAAGAACGATCCCGCTATAAGGAAGACGCGCGTGACACCATTGACCGCATTGGTTATAGAAAGGCAGTCCGAGACGATAATCGTGAAAAGCATTGGACTCCGCTCATAAAAACACCAAAAAAGGTGCTAATGACGGAGAACCATGACTTCAAGGCTCCCAGGCCTATGACGAACAAAAAGGGACAAGACCCCAATCTGTATTGTGATTTCCACAAGGATACAGGCCACTTAACAGATGATTGCTACAGCTTGCGACAAGAGATCGAGAGAGCACTAAAGAGTGGAAAGTTGAGCCACTTAGTGAAGAATGTGCGCAAAGAAACGCGACAGCTCCATCGCCACGATGAAGGAAATCACAAGAAGGTTCGACGCCTGGAAACACACATGGTCAATGGACCAAGGTATAGCGCAAGAGAAAAAGGCAAGAGACCTTATGAGCCTTCATGGCAAGAACAGCAAGTTATTTTCCCGGTGGTGCGCGGGGGTCCCCGAGCCACACGACCCATCGTCATCACCGGTATCATCGGCCATTATGAAACTGAATACGTCTTCATTGACCCGGGGAGTACAGCAGACATCATCTATGAACAATGCTTTAACCAGTTCGACGAGGAAGACAAAGCGAGACTCGAACCAGTTGACTACCCACTGTCTGGGTTCTGTAATGAAATGGTCTTCCCGTTAGGCCAAATTAGCTTCCCCGTCACACTCTCTGACGGGAAGCATTCGAGGACAACAAACGTCAACTTCATGGTGATGCCTGTTAAGTCAAGACACGACGTGCTAATCGGGAGAGAGACGCAAGGTGAGCTGAATATGATTACTTCCACCCCCCACTCAGCGATTGGTTTCCCAACCAAGACGGGGGTGGCAATCGTTTATGCAAAGAAAGAAGTGATGTCAACTGAAGAGATGCGCCCAACAAAAGCGGCGAAGGTTTCAGCATCCGAGCCCGAAAAATGGGTTTTAAATCGCAAATATCCGGAGCAAACGGTGACGATAGGTCACGCTATCTCACCAAATATCAGAACTCACCTTAAGCAGCTCCTATTCAAGAACATGGATATTTTCGCCTGGACCCCGGCCGACATGACCGGAGTCCCGCGCGACATCACAGAGCACTGTTTAAACACCTACCCTTCGGTTCAGCCGAAGGTCCAAAGAAGGCGCAGCCTAGGGGCAGACAAGACAAAAGCAATGAATGAGCAAGTTTGCGAGTTACTTAAAGCCGGCATCCTGCGAGAAGTACGTTATCAGAGTTGGGTTGCGAACCCCGTAATGGTAGAGAAGTCTAGTGGCGGATGGCGAATGTGCGTCGACTATACCGATCTCAACAAGGCATGCCCTAAGGATTGCTATTCCTTGCCTGAGATCGACAAAAAGATAGACTCTCTCGCGCCATACAGGTGGAAGTGCTTCTTGGATTGCTACAAGGGGTACCATCAAGTTCAAATGAAGCTCGAGGATGAAGACAAGACAGCTTTCCGCACGGATCTGGGGATTTTTTGCTATACGAAGATGCCATTCGGTCTGAAGAATGCTGGCGCTACATACCAGCGATTGATGGACAAGACCTTCGCGGGTGACATCGGAAAGCATATTGAAGTTTACATCGATGATCTAGTGGTTAAAAGTCCCGAAGAAGACCAAATGTTGAAGGACATCAAGAAAACGTTCAATTCATTGCGCAGCGTAAACATGAAGTTGAATCCAGCCAAGTGTTCTTTTGGCATGGAAGAATGGAAGTTTCTAGGCTTCATAGTCACCAACGGCGGCTTTAAAGTGAACCCGGAGAAGGTCCAGGCAATAGAACGGATGCCATCGCCGCGAACAATCAAAGAAATGCAGCGGTTGGCCGGCCGCCTCGCCGCGCTTAACCGCTTTTTGTCAAATCATGCCGCGAAGTCGTACCCTTTTATCAGCACACTGCACAATTGTGTGAAGAAGCAAGAGTTCAGATGGACCCCTGAAGCAGAAACGGCTTTTCAGCAAATGAAAGAATGTTTGATCGAGCTTCCTACCCTGACTGCACCTTTTGAAAAAGAACCACTTGTACTGTACTTATCTTCTTCAGATAAGGCAGTAGGATCGGTATTACTGGTGGAAAGAAATGGAGTTCAGACTCCAATTTATTACGTCAGCAGGGTGCTCACTGACCCAGAAACAAGATATTCCACGATGGAAAAATTAGTTCTTGCGCTACTACATGCTTCCCGAAGGCTGCGCAGATATTTTACAGGGCATGTGATTACCGTACTTACCAATTTCCATATCGGCACGATACTTCAGAAACCAGAAACATCTGGAAGGCTCGCCAAATGGGCAATTGAGTTGGGAGGTCACAACATTCTGTACCGGCCGCGCCCAGCTATCAAGGGTCAAGTTCTAGCGGACTTCATCACAGAAGTCCCAGCTGATAAAATCAAGGATTGTGAGCTTGTTGAAACTCCAGTGAAAGACACGACAAACGAGACTTGGATGCTTTATACTGATGGGGCTTCAAACGAAGATGGCGCGGGAGCTGGATTGCGCCTCGTAAGCCCCGAAAACCATGAATTTACTTACGCCATCAAGTTGGACTTTAAAAACACCAACAACGAGGCGGAATACGAAGCATTTCTGGCAGGCTTGCGCCTCGCCATCAAAATGGGAGCTAAAAATCTACAAGCACATGTTGATTCACTCTTGATAGCCAGCCAAGTCAACGGTATATACGATGCAAGGGGTGAGGTTATGGCCCTATATCTAGAGCAGGCAAAAGAGTTGCTCCAACAGTTCAAGTCTCACAAGGTCATCCACATCAATCGCTCCGAAAACAAACCAGCCGACGCTTTGAGCAAGCTTGCTTCAACATCCTTCCAACATCTTGCCAAAGATGTAAGGATTGAGGTACTCAAGAACCCTTCAGTCTTGTTACGTCAAGTCAATGTGATCGAGTTAGGGAAGCCATCCTGGATGACCCCTATCATTCAGTACTTGAAAGAAGGAATACTCCCAGAGAATAAAGCGGAGGCAAGAAAGATTCAGAACAAAGCTCTGCAGTACGAAATGAATGGTGGTATCTTATACCGCAAGTCCTTCTTGGGGCCACTACTGCGCTGTGTGGACCCTCAAGATGCGAACTATCTGATAAGGGAGATTCATGAAGGAATCTGCGGCATCCATGCGGGACCACGCATGGTTGTTGCGAAGATTATGAACGCCGGGTATTACTGGCCAGGGATGCACGTTGATGCCCTGAAGGAGCTGCGCAAGTGCGACTCCTGTCAGCGGCACTCTCCTAAGACCCTGCGCCCCAAGAATGACCTGATCCCCGTATCAACTGCTTGGCCTTTTCAGCAGTGGGGAATCGACATGGTAGGACCCTTCCCAGACGCTCCCGGCGCCGTCAAGTTCATAATAGTGGCCGTCGATTACTTCACAAAATGGGTGGAGGCCAAAGCCCTTGCTTCAACTACCGCCATGATGGTGCGCAAGTTCATTTGGGAACACATCATCTGCAGATTTGGGCTCCCACTCAAGATTGTAACCGACAATGGCACTAACTTCGCGTCTGAAGACCTCCAGAACTGGATGAAAGAGATGAAGATCGAACACACTTTCTCCTCCGTTGCACATCCTCAAGGCAACGGGCAGGTTGAAAGCGTAAACAAGTGTATTGTCGAAGGGATTAAGGCCCGACTGGGCACGAAGCGAAGAGGCTGGGTGGATGAACTCCCGAGTATCTTATGGGCTCACCGCACCATGCCAAAGACAAGCACCGGCGAGACCCCTTTTAGCCTAGTCTATGGCTCAGAAGCGGTTATCCCGACAGAAGTCGGCCTGCCCTCTCCGCGTTTGACAGCAGTCAACGCAATCGACAACGAGGCAGAGCGTCGTCTTGACTTGGATTTGCTGGAAGAAAGGCGCGAAATTGCGCGAATTAAAGAAGCCAAGTACAAAACACAACTGGAGAGGTACTACAACGCGCGAGTACGCATCTGTACCTTCACTCCAGCGGAATATGTCTTTCGGGACAACGAAGCCTCAAACGCTGAACGCCCTGGAAAACTAGCACCCAAATGGGAAGGCCCATACTTGGTCCACGAAGTGCTAGGAAAAGGGGCTTACAAATTGCGCACCCTGGATGGACACATCATCCCGCGCACGTGGAATGCGCAACAACTGCGCAAGTGCTATATGTAACTACTATCGGCCTTGCGCCATTACCCACCCATGTTGGCCACGCGCCTTTGTAATTACTCATGTTGGCTAAGCGCCTATTTCGCTACTTACGCAATGTATCTTGGCCTAAGCGCCTACCTAATCAATGAAAGCATACGACATGCTCTTTTTTCACGACTGACTTCTTTCGTTACAAATGCATGTTAAACTTCTGATTAGCAAGAAAACACTCCAGTCATGCCTCCAAGGTCCTCCGCGAACACAGCGCGAGACCGGGCAATTGCTCACACAAGAGCCATGCTTACATTTATTCTCGCTAATTTAACCTAAGTTTCTAACAACAGTGCAATAATTGTAACGAAATGGGATAAACGTCATGTTCAAACAAAATCAGAACAATTGCATAAAAGCAAACGTCATCCATTAAAAGGCGCGACCGCGCAAGAAGTTACATCAGAAACCTACAGAAATTCACAAGGCACAAAGCCATACAAAACCTATCTACTCGAAACAATCTCAGACATCATCACCATCATGCTTGTCGCCACCATCACCTTCATCATCCACAGCGGCCTCCTCATCTGATAATTCAACCGTTATAGGTGGATCAAGAATGCCCTTAAGGCGCTGGCACCAGTCATCATGTTCCAAAGCCTTGGCAACTAAGTCCATCACAGGCAGTGACAAGTGGTCATAAGCATGTTCAGCGCGTGTCAGCGCGGCACTAGCCTGGTCAGTAACCGAACAATGACTGACGTCAAACTCCTGTCCAAGTGCTTCTTCAACATGTTGTGCGCATTCCAGGTACCCTCCTCGATGACCAACAGCGCGCGCAGCATCGGTCAAAGCAGCGACAGCACGGTCCAGCTCCCCAGCATTGAGAATGGAGTTGGCAACCTACAGCGGAGTTTGCGCATTAAAAACAACTTCTAACGATACACTTTGGAAGGAAAAAAGGATAAGCATACCAGCACTACTCCACGGCCGCGCATCCACTCGGCCTCAGAAACGAGAGTGTCAACAATGCCCTGAGCCTCAGCATAATTAGTTTGTGCTACATTGAGGGCAGAAGTGCTAACATCACGCGCTTCCTCAGCACGTTGCTTGGCCTCCTCAGCAGTCGCAGCCTTAACCTTCTCAGCTTCGAGGTCGATTTCCAAGGATTCGCATTTATCAACCTGCCCTTCCAGGCGACGTTTTAGCTCAGCGATCTCGACATCCTTGGCTTGCAAGTCCTTGTCCTTAACAGATAGCTGACCCTTCACTTCAGCAAGCTCAACCTAAAAAAGGATAGGACTTAGGATATATCGCAAACAAACCATACAAGAAAAAAGTGTTAAGGTGGCACGAGCCTCAAGCTGCTCCTTAGCAACCGTAGCAGCTTGCGCATCTTCGAGTTTAGCCGTCAACTCCACAACCTTAGCCTCAAGGTTGACAATCTTGTTACGATCCACAGCCGCGCGCTCATTATCCTTCGCGCATATGCGCTTGAACTCGGCTTTCTCCTTAGCCAGTTGCTGTTCAGCAGTATGAAGTTTATTTTTCAGGGCCTCGCGCCCCCACTCTTTAGACTTTCGGTCAGCCTCGAACTTCGCCTTCTGCTCATCAAACGCAACTCTAGACTTCTCCAAGTCAGCAGCACGCCTCAGTATGCGATCGCGATACTTCTCCCAATCATCCCTCTCCCTAACCATGGTTCGCCATTCCCGGACAATTTCTTGGTTAGCGGCGCGGGTGTTGGCTTCACCAACAACATAGGCATGATAGAGCCCGCTGTGAGTCCGCGCCCGTTGACGATCCATCTCCCCGGGAGGAATCGAATTCACCAGCCAGTCATGGCAAGGCGCGAACTCGAGGAAAGTATCCTTCTGCTTCAAACCCCAAGGAGGATTGTGCGGAGCGTCACCGCGACTCTCTTCGGTGTAAGACTTGTAATAAATATCCCCCACTGTATCCCGGGGGCCTATCGGAGAGCGCGGCGGCGCGCCAGTTTTCACACCACCCTGACCAGCAGATGAACCCGCGCCTCTGGTAATAGAAATACCAACAGGCCTTTCAGCAGCAGATTTCTCCTTCTCCTTCTCCAGGGTTCTCTCCTTTCCCTTCTCCTTCTCAGCATCAGCAAGAGCCTTCTCAGCAGCTCTTCTCTCCTGCTCAGCCTTTTTCTTCTCGTCATCGGCTTTCTTCCTTTCCTGCTCTGCCTTCTTCCTCTTTTCTTCAGCAGCTTTGTTCTTGCGCGCCTCTACAGCCTGGCGCTGGTCTTCCTCAGCTTTCTTCTTTGCCTCAGCTTCCTTCCTCCTGTCTTCATCAACTTTCTTCCTACGTTCTTCATCAGCTTTCTTCTCTTCGGCAGCCTTCGCCTTATCGACCTCAGCAACATGTTTGCCCTTGTCATGCTCAGCCCCAGCAGTCTCGGAAGATTTGATGATAATCTTAGGCCTTTTTGGCTCTGGCTCCGTAAAAACAACACCCTTCTCAGGGGTCTTCTTCTTGCCCTCTACAGAAATCAAAGGGTCAAGGCAAGGAAAGCCAGAAAAAAGAACTAAAAACAAACTTTACCAGGAGAGAACTGATAGAGTGAGCGCAAATTGCTCTGTTTACCAAGCACCAGAGCTCCTCCAGCCTTCGACGCCACAGTCACACCAACAGTCGCCCCGCTCCTGGTCCTTTTTCTGCTGATCAACTTTCCAGCAGCTTCTTCTTCTTCCTCCTCTTCTTCCTCTTCCGCATGCTCAGCAGAGGAAGGAGTAGCGCCAGCATCCGGGTTGCGAGAACCCGCGCCACCTTCACCTCTTGAGGCACCTGCTCCGCCTTTACCTCCGCCTATGCGCGACAAGCCCTCAAGTGAGTCACTAATTATCACATAATCTTTTAAGCCACTCTGACGAAGCCGAAGAGTACCTGTACCAGCAGCACCAGTAGCTGCGCGGCTACTCCCACCTTTCTTACTCGTGACTTCAGGTTCGCCAGTTTTCTTCTTCTTAGGGGGTTTCGTCTTCTTCTCCTCGGGGTCAATACCCAGGTCGCGCAGCACACCTGCAAAGATGGTAGACCAGAAACTTAACTCCCCGGTTGAAGACCCCACAGACTCTTCGCTGGAAAGATAGACAATCTCTTTCCCAGCAGAAGTTATGGAGCGCAAGGGACGAGGGTTAGGTATATGCGCACCTTCAGTTGCAGTAGGCGGTGCAGTAAATGCATCTGCCACAGGGTACATGAAATTCCCTTTAATTTGTTCGTACCAGAACTCCTCCCCAGCTTGGAGCGGGCGCACACTCATCGCGCCACCAAAGGTGGAAAATGCGGCTTGATACAGTCGCGCCTCTGCAAGACAAATTACATAAATAAACAGTAGACTTATAAGGAGCAAAACTGAAGAGGACAAGTAAAGTGCTAACCTTCATCCTCGAACATCAGAACCGGAACATCCTCGCTATCAGCCGGCCATCGGTCACTCATGCGCGCCGCTACTAACACGTTTTCCCCAAACACTCGGTTAGGAGTGGCGGTAAGCTCCCTATACCAAGCCTCAGTCTTGGGAATATGCAAGTCTTCTTTAACAATCGCTTCATTCCAAGCGCGGAACGTCATAGCAATGGGAATAACCTCCTCTCGAATATAAAAGAATTTCGGTTTCCAATCATGAAAACTCTTAGGAGGATTTAGCAATACCTTCTTAGCGGCGCCACGACTGGCAAACGAGTAGAAACCCATATTTTTCTGAAGCTGATAAAGGGCCCGAAATTTCTCAACAGTCGGCTCAATCCCATGAGCCCAACACAAGAACTCGAAGTGTCTGACACGGACCATCCCGGGTGGGCTCATATGAGAGATATGAAACCCATAATATTGAAGGATATGTGCCATAAAGTTCGTCGCCGGCAACCGGAAATTACCTTGATGAAAGAAGTCTTCGAACAAGGTGATGTACCCCGGCGGTGCATCAGCGGCCGTCTGGTTCTGGCCGGGGTACCGGGCATCCCACTCCGGTGGGAACCGGAAACTTCGGGAAAGCTGTTCAAACAACCCTAGATCCCACCGGAGAACAGGTACAGGACCTTCTTCTCCGGGATTATCTTCATGTTGTTCTTCAGCCATTGATAGTCAGCAAAGAAACTCTGAATATTTCGGAAACAGGCTTGAAGGTCTACTACGATACTTCTTGAAGACTCGAAGATCTGCTATTTGTTCTTCAAAAGGTTTGAAGGTGCAAAGAATTTGAGAAGAGATGGAGAAAAACAGTAGAAAGTGACGACCCCTCACATCTCTTCAGATATATATACCCATCGCATTTAATGCGATGGGTAAACGTGCCGAGATCGCCGCGCACGTGACCAATCAGAGCATGACACGTAAGGCGTACTTCCCGGAGTGACGGTTACCACGCGCGCGTGGACCTCACTCTCCTGACAAAAAGCCGAACCGTCAGCAACAACTTGATGACAATCGTGTCAGCGGTCAAATCGAACGTCACCAACCACGACACTCACCAACCTGTCAGAATTCAAATTTCGAAAACTTTCCCGCCAACAACACTACAAACTTCATGAAGAAGTTAAAACAGCAAAGACAGAGCCAGACATGGTAGCCGCGCCGTAATAACCAGCAAAGTTTATTCGCGCGCTGCCTACCATCATCAAAAAATCATTTTATACTTCTTATTTCTCTAAGTCCAGAGCTCCAACCATTTACCTCGCGCATGGTGCAGCACTGGACTGGGGGGACTTGAAGGGGTATGGTCCCAAAAAGCCGCGCAATCCTCCTGCAAGGTCGCGCGGGACCATACTCCTTAGCCAACAATTTTCTTATTTTTGTCAACCTCGCGCGAGATACACCACATCGTGTAATGCGGCGCGAGGTCAGAATAACAAGAAGCTCCAATTAACAACACTTAGCATTATGAAAATAATGTGCAATAGACCAATACCACGCGCGAGGTTTTTACGTGCTCAACAAGGGCCTCGCGCGTTAACAGCGCAAGACTGTTCCAAAATAGTACACAGTACAAGTGGCAGAAAAAAGAGCCAATAAGCGCCCTTCTGACCCTGCTCAATCGTGCTCCACGATCGTCTGACATGCAGGAGACAAAAAGTACTCAAGGACGCCTACATGGCACCAATCATGAGGCAGAGACAACTGTCCCACGATCTCCACTTACCTGCTGATGGCAGGACGGCGGCCATGCCGACAACCATGACACGTGGCTCCAATCACTGTGCGCCAGCACCAAAGAACTCTCAGAAACCACTAACGGTCGAGACAAGTGAGGCAAAGAGCATATCGCCCAAGTTGTCGACTTCCGGCCCAAGGCCTATCAGCCCATATCCTCTTACACCTCTCCGGCTATAAATAGAGACCTCACTCCACAGGTTAAACATTCCATTCCCTCTACTCTCTCACTTAATACTTAATTATCTCCAAAACCCAGTCGCTTATTCTCACGCCGGAGCCCGGTTAAGAGGGAAACCCCCACATTCCCCTCTTAACGAGTAACGGTGTTTTGTTTTGCAGTTAAACACGGTCATTAAGGAGCTCAGGAATCCGAGAGAAGATTAACCACTATGCAAGGAACATAAACCAAACTGATTATCCCCTAATTAGTTCTGTGTTTCTTCACAAATGGAAAAATGAGTTTGAATTTTTAACCTTTTGGGTGGTTGCAAATAATATAAAATTACAATGAGGAGTATCTACGTCTACGTAAGTTTTTTGTGCAAAAACATTTACGTCTACGTAAGTTTCTAAACACACATCTGCACCACTTAAACGAATTAAAAGTTATTTGAGTTAAAACAATGTTAGTGAAACTATTCTTTAGTGATAAAAGTACGTTAAACACATAGGTGAGTTCCTTCCTTTACCCTTGCTAGTTCCTAGTAACCTCTAATTACTTAGGGTAAGGGAATTGGAGCGGCGTGAGAGGGGGTGTCCCATGTGGACCCGCACCACCTCACCCCCTGGAGGTGTCGCACAAACCAATTCTGCTCAGTGCTAGTTTCCTATACTATATCATAACCCATGTGTAACGTACAACCAAAGAAACTCAGTGTATAACCCAAAAGGTTGAGTGATGGCTATGATCGAAACATAGACATTTCCATATTTTAAGGATGGTTAGGCATGAAATTGTAAAAAGAATTGATGAGATAGGAAAGGCAAAAACTTAATAATAGCGAATTACGTATGAAATCAAATTTAACAAAAGTGAATTATAATTATAATTACCAATAATAGTGAATTACGTATGAAATCAAATTTAAAAAAAAAATTACCAACAAATACAAAGTAAAGTTAAAACCCAAAATTATTACATTAAACAACATCTTTTGGTTGCTTGTGAGGCGTGGATATCCTTTAAAACATGACACGTGATATAAAAGGAATGGGGCCCATTTAATGTAAGCCAGTATAGTTGCATACTTTAAGAATGAAACACTTACAAGGGGTTGTGGTATACTACTATACTACAAGTGTGAAGGATTAGTATGTAAATAATAGTGTAGAACTTATAGGAACTTCAAGCGTGCGTATACTTATAAGAACTCCCGCACGAGGGGCACGATATTCAATTGATCTCCCACCTCCACATTAGCACTCCTGTGACACCAGGGCCGGTTATCCCCAAGTGCCGGATGTGCTTGAGAACAGGGCCCAAATAACTAAAGGGCCCAAAAATTTTTAAGTTTTGTTATATATATATAGCCCAAATTTTTTACAGGCCTAAACCTTTGTAACAAACCCAATCCCTTAACCGATTAGAGGCCCAAACCTTTGTCAAAAAAAAAAACAATTGTCGCTGCAGAAATCAAACGTCGAGGTTCAGGGTCCAGGGATTTCTAATCGAACACAAGTTTTGCCAGCCAGATTCGCAGTCTCGCAGATATTAATAGTCATCATCATCATCGCGATTCAGGAATCATCATCATCATCCGCAGATTCGCGATTCAGGAGGTATTTGTTTGTTTTCTTTTGATTTTTGTTTGTTGTTATATGTTACGAGTCGCAACCACGGTTCCGAGTTACATCTTGATTTCGACAAAGATTCAGAGTCCAAGTGTTTTCATATCCTGATTTCGAGTTTACGAGTCGCAAGTTATAATCATTCATGATTAATGATCTTACTGTTGTTTATTTAGACTGTTATGAATGATGTGAATTGGTTTTTTTTCTTTTTGCAGTTGATATCCGTCTTCCTAAGCCCACTGCTGCTCAACCGAAGCCTAAAGTGACTTCATCTTGAGGTAAAATCTTGATAATAACAATTATTTATGTTTTATTAATTATACTTTAAATGTATTAGACTTCGTGTGAATTGTGATTGAATGGATGTTATTCGTTAATATGTAGAAATTATGCCTTCCGTTCCTAAATAGAAACCCCTATCCGGCCATCAAAAACGTAAGAGGAAGAAGCTAGAGGAAGAGAAAAGAAAGGCGGACGAAGTAAAACAAAACTGAATACACAAGTTTTTTTCAAAAGAAACTCAAAGTTCTAGTTCTAACTTGGGTGATGATAATGTGGGTGAACGGCTAAACGGGTTGGCGACAATATCTATTGAAAGTGAAATATTAGATACTATGGATTACAAGGAGTTGATCGAGAGCTTTGCTTCAAAAAACGCTAGGAGAACCACACTGTTTGCTTAGCAAGTAAGTTCGATAATTTGATCATTTTTGCTACACTATTTTTGTTAATTTGTTTTATCTATTTCATAAAAATTATCGTATCGCTAGAATGAGAACCACCACGAGTTATGAGAACCACGAGAACCGCGCCCCGCGGGTGGCCGTCGGCGACGAAATTTTTTTTACACCTAGATCCGTATATTTTAGTGGGGGGTTTAAATTTTCGGTTCAAACGGCGCGCCCGAGGGGGTAGTTTTTTACGCCCAAAGTTTGGGTTTTTTTAATTTTTTCTTTACCAAACTTTGGGCGTAAAAAACTACCCCCTCGGGCGCGCCGTTTGAACCGAAAATTTAAACCCCCCCACTAAAATATACGGATCTAGGTGTAAAAAAAATTTCGTCGCCGACGGCCACCCGCGGGGAGCGGTTCTCGTGGTTCTCATAACTCGTGGTGGTTCTCATTCTAGCGGCTCCCTATATATATATATATATATATATATATATATAGGGTAAGGTTCATGCGAGAACCACCCTTATTGCGAGAACCGCAAGAACCAATGTGAACACAAAATAAAATCTAAAAAAAATCAAAAAAGCACTCAAAAATTTTTTTTTATTTTTTTTAACATTTTTTAATAAAAAATCGCTATATTTCGTTACCATAAAAAAAAAAAAAAAAAAAACATTTTTTTTCGAGTAACAGTTATCCATGCACATGTGCATATGTATCATTACTTCAACAAATTCGGTAATACGTTATCAGGAATAGACAATTGCACTTTAATTTACAATACCATTAATAATACACTACTTTTTACATTACCAATATTCAAAATGCACATGTGCATAATTAGGTATAACCATGATATAACGTGTTTTGGTACAAAAAGTTTGTGATTTTGAATGGAGAAGTAGACCCATATAAATGTTTTTTGGTTAGTTATATCTAGTGGTTGATGGTTTGGTTATAGTTGTCAATTTTTTATGTAATATGTTGATTGGATGGTATAAATGGTGTTTACATACATGTAATAAAGTGAAAATATTGTTAATGGTATTGTATTATGGATGGTAGGAGGTAATGGTATTGTATTATGGATGGTAGGAGGTAATGATAGTATATTATGGATGGTATGATATATGAAAGGGAAAGTGTATTCAAAGTGGTGTACCAAAACACCTTATTTCATGTTGATACATATAAATGCACATGTGCATTTCTAATATTGGTAATGTAAAAAGTAGTGTATTACATATGGTAGTGTAAATGAAAGTGCAATTGTCTAATATATGTAATGAATTACGGAATTTGTCAAAGAAATGACAAAAATGCACATGTGCATGCTTGTGTATTATGGATGGAATGATAGATGAAAGAGAAAGTAGTGTACCAAAACACCTTATTTATTGTTGATACATATAGATGCACATGTGCATTTCTAACATTGTTAACATAAAAAGTAATGTATTACACGTGGTAGTGTAAATGAAAGTGCAATTGACTATTATTTGTAATGAATTACGGAATTTGACAAAGAAACGATACATATGCACATGTGCATGGATAACTGTTACTCGAAAATTTTTTTTTTTTTTTTTTGAAATTTTTTTTTTATTTTTTTTATTAACAAAATATTGCGAATTTTTCAAAAAAAAAAAGTAAAAAAATAAAAAAAAAAAATTTGGGTGTTTTTTAGATTTTTTTAGGAATTACTGTTTGTGTTCACACTGGTTCTCGCGGTTCTCGCAATAAAGGGTGGTTCCTAACGGATCTTTGTCCTATATATATATATATATATATAATGTAAGTATCTATAGAAAACCCACTTTAATTTAGAAAACCTGGGAAACTCTAACCTCCCGAATTTAAAAAAATATATACACATGTTATATACATGTTTTTAAGGTATTTGGGCAAAAAAAAATCAAAAAAGCGCCGGGTAGATATTTAAAAAAAAAATAAACAAGTTTTGGTGTAACACGTGTTACAAATATGTCAGATGAATGTAACACGTGTTACATCAAAACTTGTTTATTTTTTTTTTAAAATATCTACTCGGCGCTTTTTTTATTTTTTTTGCCCAAATACCTTAAAAACATGTATATAACATGTGTATATATTTTTTTTTTAAAAACATCGGGAGCTTTGAGTTTCCCGGGTTTTCTAAATTAAAGTGCGTTTTCTATACATCCTTCCCCTATATATATATAGGGAGAAGATCATGCGAGAACCACCTCTTATTGCGAAAACCGCGAGAACCAATGTGAATACAACCAAAAATGCCTAAAAATAGCTAAAAATCACACAAATTTTTTTTTTTGATTTTTTTAATATTTTTTATGTTAAAATCGCTACTTTTCAAAGGCAAAAAAAAAAAAAACTTTTTTTAAAAAATTTTAATTTTTTTTAATTCGAAAAGTAGCGATTTTAACATAAAAAATATTAAATAAATCAAAAAAAAAATTTAGATTTTTTTTTAGATTTTTTTTTAGATTTTTTTAGGTTTTTTGGGGGTTTAGTTTTTAGCATTTTAGCTTGGGGGGGGGGGGGGAGGGGGGTTTAGGTTTTTTTTTTTTTTTGGGGGGGGGGGGTTAGGTTTTTTTTAGGGTTTTTTTAGCTATTTTAGGTTGTGTTCACATTGGTTCTCATGGTTCTCACAATAAATGGAGTTCTCGCATGAGCCCCTCCCTATATCTATATATATATATAAACATGATAAATAAGGGCTTATGTGTCATGTTATGAGGGCTTGGAAAATGAGGTGGCATCACCATAGGCAATCTAGAAATTGGTTTTGGCTCCAAAAACTTCCGTGTTAAATCTTATGAGAAAACGCGGGATCCGAACCCGACTTTGATGACCCGTTTGATTAATGTCGGGTCCTTTAAATACATTTCTATCCGACAAATTCCTCATTCCATCTTTCATTACCTAGATCAAACCCTAATTGCTCTCTCAACCGAACAGTGATTTCCTGTGAAATCCATCAACAAGACCAATCAAATCGTTCATCTTATTATCTTCTCCTATTTCTTAGATTTAGGGTTTTTAATGGAGATTTATATACCTGGAAATTCAGAAGATGTAGGAGGTGGATTCCATCTCTGGCATGTATCGATCTAGGGTTTTTTTTTTCATTCATTGCTCTACAATCTTTGATTGCTACCCAAATCGATTGGAGACAGTAAGGCTATTGATATTCCGTAATCAGGTTGCGATTTGCAAGATTTAGTTTATGTGTGTCCTTTAAATCTTGTCGATTTATGTTAATGATGTTAGGGTTTTCACGTGGAACAACGGTGGTGGCGTTATTGTGGCTATAGGGTGGTTAGCGGCGGTCAGGATCCAAATCCCGATTTAAAAATATGTGAGTTCCGGCTACCGTTATTTTCTATTTTCATTGTGTACTCTTTTTTATCAGCTTTTTTTTCTTATTAGTTTTATGTTTGAACTACATTCCTACAGGTCCCATTAGGTGAAATTTTGACATTTGGTGATGATAGCTTTATAAAGTATAAGGAGACTGGTGTCAAGCAAGTACAAAATTTTGCAATTGTTCTTGTGGCAGGAGGGCTTGGGGAACAATTTGGATACAATGGAATAAAGGTTTTGCCACTTTTTATTATTTTTGTATTTTAAGTTGTAATTCATTAGTATTTGTTTTCTCTGTTTAGCAACACTTGATAAAACTTGATCCATTTTGTAGGTAGCACTTCCAATGGAGATGATAGGAACCTGTTTCTTATCCAATTGATTGTTTTAAAGCATGAACAATTGTTGTTTTAACGTAGATGGCGGTATACTAATCATATATGTGCTGATTATAATGTTCATGTTTTTTTTGAGTTTACAACTGCTATTACAAACCCTAGCCTCCTTCATATCGCTCTTCTGGATCACCGGGAGTCGTATATTAATAAAAAAATCTGTACATAAAGTAACTTTGTGCGATTTATTCAGGAAACCTGTATCTGGGCATAAATTAAAGGAGATAACCGGGAGTCGTATATTTGCAGCTAGCGAAGAGAACGGTTCAGAAGAGACTGGTGCTGCAACTCGCACCCCATCGAACCCAACTAGCATACACATGTACCAGGTTAACCATTTGCAAGTTTTCATAACGAGTAGACACATTTTACTATTTTTCTCTAATTCTAATTATGTGTTTATCAGCAAGCGATTGCTGCGATTAGTCACATTTCATTTGGTGAAGAAGAAACCGTGTCTCCTAAAAAGCCAATCTCCAAAGCTAAGCAACGGGAGCTAAGTGGCACATTGGATAGTGAATCAGTCTCAAGGTTGAGGAAACAAATTTCGGATGCAAAGAACAAGGAACTTAGTTGTCATAATACTTTTGCAGCGTCGCCTGAAGTCCAACCTCGCCCGTTGGTTGCTCGTGCATTGGCAGTCTATAACCAACGGTCATCCTACACATAATGTAAGTATTTACTTCCGTCATAGTAATTACTTGCAATATATGCGCATAGAAATAGCACCGATGGTGTAGATCATCTACTACCACGGATATATATATTAGAATCATTCTTATTGAGACCTTTCAAATGATCTAATATGAATATATGATTTTTAAAATTTCTCATGGGTAAAATGCCATTTTCGTCCCTGAGATTTGGCCAGTTTTGTGACTTTCGTCCAAAGGTTTATTTTTCCGCATTTGGATCCAAAAGGTCTCCGTTAAGTCAGGGGTACTTCGGTTTGTTTTTGTTAGCTTAAAGGGCAATTCGGTCTTTTTCACTTTATGTACAAGTTGTTAAAGTACCTTTACTTAATAAAAAAGACGAAAATGCCATGGCTTAGCGGAGAAAAATGGATGGCGTTAATGAGCCGGATGAAAATGGCAAGATTTCAACTCTTCTGGATCCAGATGTGAAAAAACAAACATTTGGACGGAAGTCGCAAAACTAACCAAACCTCAGGGACGAAAACGGTCAAATGATGATGGTGATTTTACACCTTTTACTTATAAATGGGTCAAGTTTTGGTTAGTTTTAGTCTTAAAAAGGTTTGATATATGTTTTGTAATTTGAATGGCATTTGGTTTAAACGTATATAATAGATATGATTTAGTGAAAGAAATCCGAGCATTAGTATAGTAAGTTTAATTAAAATTGCCTACTTGTATAGAGAAGGAACCAGAAGCTTCCAGAAGAAGCACCATCACCAGCATTAACCATAGAACTGGGAAAAGCCATGGGTGATGCAACAGTTACGGCGACAACATCAATTGGCTACATCGGTGTTGGTACTATAGAGTTTCTTTTGGATGAAAGAGGTGACTTTTACTTCATGGAAATGAACACTAGAATCCAGGTTGGTTAAATATCTACTGAATATGTACAATTACCTAACTGTAAATTCCATCTTATTAACTACAAGCGTTTTGACAATTTCTTTCTTTCTTTTTCATAATAAAGGTTGAGCATCCTGTGACAGAAATTATATCGTCGGTTGACTTGATAGAGGAGCAGATTCGGGTAGCTATAGGAGGTATTATACATTTAAAATTAGCCTTTTGCAACTTCCAATATGTTTAACCCGTTTTACCCATTTCATTTTTAGCTCATTTTATTTTATTTTAAATTTTACCTTGATCTGAATGCTATAGAATAGTTTAATGTAAAGTTTAGAAAGTGCCATCACTATATTATTAATTTATTTTTGTTACATTTCTTCTTTGCTACATAGTTTTGATTTTGAATTATTTAATAGATGACCTCTTGATTCCTTCTGTTTATGAACATTAGGAAGAATAACATCTTACTTGCCTCTCGAGGTCCATTTGTGAGAATGGTGTTCCATCAAGCTATGATTCCCTACTTGGAAAGGTTTGTAATATTCTCTAGACTTCATTAAAATTTATAAAAGTATAAAATCAAATGGTAACGAGCTTGCTGACTGAAATAGGCAACTATACTTAAAAAAATTTAAGAAAATACTTTCAAGTTTAAATGTTGGTATTTGAATTTCGAATGATTGCGTAGCTGACCTATTTTTTTATTTTTTTCCTTTAATCTGCATAACTTTTTTTTTTTCATTTTCCAAAGAAAACAAAGGTTTAAATGTTTAATTTGAAACAACAAGAAAGGAGGTACTATCGGTTTGATATTTGATTACATTTTGGTTGATTCAACCATTTTCCAGTTTAATCAAATTTTAAGGTTCTACTCATTTGATCCCTGTTAGAGACGAAATATAGTCCAAAATTCCAAATCGACCAGTTTTCTCATAAATTGGTCAAAATTACCACCTCTAGGGTTTACAATCCTTCAAATGACTTATTGAGTTGACATTTTCTAAAGTTTAAATCAATAGTATTATATCTAATCAAACCACTCAAATATGAGTTAATTTCGTCTCTAACCCGTAACTTTTTTTTAATCATGGTTTTAGCTTATTGTATAGGCCTAACAAGAGAAAAGGCGATTGAACGCATGAAAAGGGCTCTTGATGATACCATCATCATAGGTAAAATAAAACCTTCATTTCATGTATTATATTTCAACCATGATCCATTTTCAGGTTTTGTAAAAAGATCTGTTTTTATATTATTTTGTATGCCTCTCTCAAATTGCCTTTACTTGTGCAGGTTAGAGGTAACTTTTGGTTATCTGTTTTTGGCAACAATTTTTGGTGGGTTTTTAGTTTTGGCAATCATGGGACTCGTGTATTAGTTTTTTTTTTCTTTTTTAACTAGCCATGTATATTCAATTCGTGTGCTACCATTGCTCACATAATACCGTCGGCCATTCGAAGATGAAACCATAGTTACGAACAAAGGAGAAAGGGCGAATAGATGTATCTCAGGTATGAACATGCTCACTTTAGAAACAGGTCAAATGTATTTATATTTGTCTCTTACGATGGTAAAAAAGACAATGCTTAAAAGAAAAACAAAAGATTGGGTAGATGGGCAGAGCCAAATTGTTCGTTAAAGTGAGTATGTTATATGTGCATTATTATACCCGAAGCTATCATCTTGTGATAATTTGAACTTTATATTCAAAGTTATATGTCGATATGGGTTTAGATTTAATATTAAATGAAATTCAATAGGGCAAATAGGCTGAATAAAAAGATAAGAAAAATATATTGAAAGCTATGTTCATCTTTGTTAAAAGGTATATGTTTTCATAATAATAATAGAGTTAAATGCCATTTTAGTCCCTGTGGTTTAGGCTATTTTGCCAGTTTAGTCCAAAGGTTTCATTTTTAACCTGTGGATCCAAAAAGGTTTCACAGTTGCCATTTTAGTCCACTAGGTTAACTTCATCCGTTTTTTCTCTTAACGAGAAGGCCAATTCGGTCATTTTATATGCCTGAATTGCCTTTTTAGTTAACACAATTACATACAAAATGACCAAATTGGCCTTCTCGTTAACATAAAAAATGAATAAAGTTAACCCAGTGGACTAAAATGGCAACTGTGAAACCTTTTTGGACCCACAGGTTAAAAATGAAACCTTTGGACTAAACTGGCAAAATGGCTCAAACCACAGGGACTAAAATGACATTTAACTCATAATAATATATTCATTTTGAATCAAACTTGCATGTTTTTTTATGATATTAATAGATGTTATGGTACTTTCAACTCATTCCACAAAATGTATTGTTTTTATTCATCTAAAGTTTTCTTGATGGTAGAATATGCATATCAAAGCCAAAAACAATAGTTTGTTTTGATTATAGCAAACTTGAAAGTCACAATATGGTATACGCACTTGCCTCATCCACTCACGAAAGACAGGTATGGTGATTGTCTTTCCTTTTTGAGTTTTATAAATTTAACATGTTTATAAGTTTTTCATCTACTTTTTTCTTCATTTTTATCTTTTAATTTGATGAATAGAAATGTTATAAACCTACTATTCACCGACTTATATGTATGTAGTGGTTAGAAATGTTATAAACCTACTTTATAGAAAGACCAGAATTGGTGAATTTTGTAATGGGTTATTGAATGTTTATTTGCTGATAGGTATTACTGATGGTAAACCGATAACGCAGACATCTATCGTGGTTTACAAGGAGATATTTGGTAACTTATGATGTAATTTTCACTTTTGGTTTGATGTATTTGAAGTTTTCCTTTAAGTTATTTTGGTTTGAAATAAATTTTTGTAAATTGTATCGACTACTTTATTGTGTCTTATATTGACTACTTTATTATGTTGAAGTTGGTATTAATTAATACCAGTTGTTTCAATAGTCACATGTTATTTATTTTAGAATCAAAGATTATATCCTCAAACAGTAAACCAATAATCTTATCTGATAATTTATATAGGATATCAGTGAATGTCTTCACAAATTAAAAAAAAGCCGTTATACTAAAAAAATATACATGATTAATAACTTATAAAATAAAACAACCCGTGGGTACCACGGGGGATAACCTAGTATATATATAGAGAGAGAGAGAGAGAGACCGGTTAACGTACAATACCTCTTATCCTACATTATGTACGCGATGCCCTCAGCCGTACGATCTTCAATCGATCAAACGCGGGCGAAACTAATTTAAATGATTAAATTAATCATTTTAATATATCTAAATCATACCAGGAAGGTTAAAAACGTCATTGCGAGGTCATAAATCTCTGTAATTGACCGATGATAGTTCAAAATCAAACCCTAAATCAAATTCAAAAACCTGAAAATCTTCTTCCCCAACCTCCCTTCGTTCCTTTTAGTGCGATATCGATAATAAGAACTACTAATTTGGGAGTTGTAAGGGTCAAACGGAAGAAGACTGACAATGATCGACCAACAATCGAAGAAGATGAACAGTAACACACACACAGATTTTTCACATGCGATATTCAATTTTTCACATACGATTCTACACACCCCATGCCATTTTTCACATTTCCCCATGCTAGCCATTTTTTCACATGCGATATTCAATTTTCCACATGCGATTCTACACACCCCATGCCATTTTCACATTACCCCATGCCATTTTTTCACATGCGATATTCAATTTTCCACATGCGATTCTACACACCCTATGTTATTTTTCACATTACCCCATGCTAGCCATTTTTTCACATGCGATATTCAATCTTCCACATGCGATTCTACACACCCCATGCCATTTTTCACATTACCCCATGCCATTTTTTCACATGCGATATTCAAATCTTCCACATGCGATTTTGTCCATTTACACACCCCATGCCATTTTTCACACTACCCCATGCTAACCATTTTTTCATATGCGATATGTATTGAATTCGCACCAGATCTGCACCTGATCGAACGGCTGGGATGATCGCGTACGTATCGTACGATAAGCGCATTTGTATTTTACTCTTTGCCTATATATATATATATATGATTGAATGATTGATGAGTTTATGTTATATGAAGATTTGCGAATAGGGCCCGGATTTTTTATCTCGAACAGGGCCAAATTTTTTTTTGTGATTTTCGGAGACGGCCCTGTGTGACACCATCCTCAATCCACAACCCATAACACATAGCGTTAGTGTCCTCGTGCAACTACCATGTCTGCTCGAGGGCTAGCCATTCCATCCCTTTTATTGTTATGAGTCGGTGGTTTCATCCTATCTTGAACTAATTACGGGAGTAGACCCAACTTCCGACAAGGCGACAAATGGTACGTTGGAAATGGAAGCACTTTCGTTACACGACCGATATTTTAATTGTTGAGACTAGACCCAAAAAAAAAAAAACGCATGAGCAACCAGTAAACTCAAGAGTTTCAGTATAAACCAAGTAGCTGTGATCTTTAAACATTTGACACATCACATTCTCCTAAGTCCTAACTTCAAAACATGCACATCTTCATGCATTGCTAAATATATTATTTTTGGAGTATTGGATTTTAATAATCACAACTATTCGTCGTTGGCCGCCAATAGTCTCAACTTCAAAAATAATCACTGACAGTTCTAAGTATTAACATATTGGCTTCTAATGGACCCTGACTAACAGAACCCTAACGTCGTTAGTTGCCAGAAAAACATTTTTGGTCGGAAAAAGATTCCTAAAGGTCCGATCTAAGGTTAGAAAGAGGTTTGGAACGAAATTGATGATTTTTCCAGGTAAAAATGAGTTTTTGACGACCTCAATAATTGAGACTTTTACTAGAAAAAAAGTTCCTAAAGGTCCGATCTAAGGTTACAAAAAGGTTTGAGTCGAAAATGTTGAGTTTTCCGGCCAAAAAGGAGTATTATGGTGACCTCAATAATTGAGGCTTTTACTAGAAAAAAAGTTTAATAAAAGTCCAGTCTAAGGTTACAAAAAGGTTTGGGATGAAAAAGTTGAGTTTTCCGGCCAAAAGGAGTTTTTGGTCAAAAACGTTTTTCCAACGATCGGTGACTAACGGCGTTAGTGCCCTGTTAGTCAGGATCCATTGGAGGCCAATATGTTAATAGTTGGGATTGTCAGTGGTTATTTTTTAAGTTGGGACTGTTGGTGGCCAACGACGAATAGTTGAGATTATTATAATCCAATACTTCATTGTTTTTTATTGCTCGTAAATACTTAGATACTTATTTAAAAAGGGGATATTGACCTCTAATAATCCCTACTAGACGTCATTGGTCATTGACAGTCTCACATTTTTTTTATCCCCCCCGACAGTCCCACATTTCAACTATTTTTCCTCCACCGGTTCTCAGTTAAAAAAATTTAACGAATTACATACTGAAATTTTAGCGCTTTTGATCAGAACGAGGATACGAGTCGAATGATGTAAAACTTACCTTGAAATTGTGCTCCAAATGACGAAAACGGTGCTTCAATTCGGGTGTTTAAACTTCCAGTTAACAAAAATTAAGTCGTTTGGAGCACCGTTTCGAGGTAAGTTTTACATCAATAGACCCGTATCCTTGTTCTGATTAAAAGCCCTAAAACGTCAGTTTGTAATTCGAAAAAAAGTTAACTCGTTAAGTTTTTTTAACTAAGAACCAGTGGAGGAAAAAATAGTTGAAAGGTGGGACTGTCAGTGAGAATAAAAAAAGATGAAAGTGTCAATGGTCAATGATGTTTAGTATGAATTATTAGAGACCAATATCCCTTTAAAAACAACGAAATTTAGAAGGAAAAATTATAAGTTATGCAAGCATGAAAAAATTGACCAAGCAAATTATAAAATCTTAAACTTTTTATAAACACTGATTTTTTTTATAAAACAATTACACGTGATATCTTTAGAAAAAATAATGAAATTTACGCCAATAAAGTGGATGACTCAGAGACTAACATGGCACCCTTGATAGAAAAATGATGTCCCATGTCATGTTTTAATTGGCTCTCTTTACATATTGTTGACCATGTGTCATTTAATTAATCCATATTATATACATAAACTACGTATTATAGTACACATGTTTTTTTTAACGATTAATTTTTCCCCTTAAATACTTACACCTTTGATGAAACAGTGGTTAACCAATGGAGGCTAATTCACTGGTCTCGTCAAGTAGGGTTAATCCCTTCTTTCCGAGGATCGGTGGCTGGATCGTCCGCTGGTTGATCTCCTGCACAAGGAAACAAACCGTGACTCGTAACAAGGAGGAAGGGGTGGGGGTGCTCCTTGTTACCACTCTCCGGCGTGAGAATCAGTAATTTGCTTGTGAAGCAAAGTGTGTGATAGTAGTAGTGAGAGAGTTGAGAGAAGATACCTCAAACCTGGTTTGGGATGGGTATTTATAGCCGAGGAGTGAAGGAGTGTAATTGAGTGGCTAGACTGACAACGCACAGCCTCTTGCAGGTGTGTCAGGCCTGTCGGTTACGTTAGTGATGCCACGTCCTACTGTGGTGTCAGGCTGTTGCTTACATGTGGGCTGACAAGCGACTGTCCTCAGTGCCACTTGCTCTGTGGTGTCAGTCCCACTTGTCTTATGGGCAGGATGCGGTGCCGGGCCGCATCGCTGCTTGCGGTAACTGCTGTTGTCCGCGTTCTTGTTCTGGCCAAGACATGTGCGGGATGCGGTGCTAGGCCGCATCTCCACTCGTAGTGAATGTTGATGTTTTCCAGATCCATTGTCGTGATGAAAATGTTCATAGGATGCGGTGCCAGGCCGCGTCGCTATGTGTAACACCCGTTTTCATACTTAGGGTAAGTCTTCTCAACCCTTGACCGATTGGATTCGACCGCTGTGTTCGTGCTTGCCCGTACGGACACAGATAAGTTTTTGCTGGTGGGGGTTTTTGATAAGGGTAATGGTCACTCGCAGCCATGCTGGTGCGAGATCTGGGACCATACCCCTTCAAGTCCCCCCAGTCTAGTGTTGTTTCCTCATGCAAGTTGCATGTGGAAGGAATACTGGACTATGAGGTCGAGAGGGTACATTGGAAGCTAGAGAAGATTCTAGGCCAGGCCGATGGCTCCTGTTTCAAGTAAATCAAGCCGTGGATCTGGTTACGTCTCTTCCATACCGGTGAGCAAGTTCCATCTGATGCGAAATTCTCAGCCGAGGGTTTTGATCTGGTAGTGTGGTCTACCTTTTCTGATGTCATCGGGGTTGGTAGCCACTTGTTGGTGTGCCGAACCAACCTTTGAGACGGTGACCAAAGATGTCAGTGTCTGCAACTCTAGTTGTAACCTCTGCGGTTGCATATGCAATGTTGTAAGTGTTTTGCTATCGCTTTATGTTTATCAACTGGACATTGAATGATGATCCCTCTTTTGTGGGGCGTTCGTGTTCGTCCAGTTTAGCTCTCAAGTAACCGCACGTCCTTTGCGGTTACCTCGTTGCCGCATATCGTTGGCCATGTTTGACCGATCAGTGGGGGTCTTGCGTCCTTGTTGGCCGTGTTTGGTCGAACAATGTGAATCTGAACTATGGGCAAATAAACATGGTCATAGGCAGGGTTGTGCCCACCAATGTTTATTCTATGCGGCCCATATGTGAGCAAACAAAGTCATAAGCAGATTTGTTACCACTGTTCCTTGGCCTGTTGCTCAAGGAGGTCACTTTAGATTGTTAGGAATCTGGGTGAAACTCGTCCGCATTCGTTCTGTAGCCACTTTCCTTCACGCTTAGGTGGAAAGTAGTTTTCCTGGAAGTAGCTTTGCTCATTTGTGTGATGACTTAGTCGTGGCTCTTCCGTAGCTACCGTTAGCATGGTTATGCTTAGCTGCAGTGACTCATGAGTGTTTGCGATTTGTAACAAAAGACTCGCTTTAAAAGAGCTTTATGCTTGGATGTGGCTCTTAAAGGATCAGGAGTCAGGGTTTCTGATGTGCGGTTGCTTAACATACTTGTCCTTTTTCCTAAGGAGAAGCTGTTTGCGTCCCCTCTGTGGTTGTGAACCGGACACGAGGGATTTGAAGCTTGAAGAAGCTCTTAGTTGAAGCGGTTGCCTGTTCCTGAGGTGCGGTTTTCGCAGTCCAAATAACAACGGTGGTTCTGAGTATCTGACACACCTATGCGGGCTCGTGTGTGTCATTTCCGAATATTCCACGTGTGCTCGTGGATATATGAGGGTATTGGTTGTACCCCTTTAGATAGTGTAGATATATATATTTTTCTTTTTTTAGGGGTATGTAAAAAACGACATGCGGTATGGGTTATGGTGCGGAATACCAAAGAAACCGCAAGCCGCTTAATTTTGAATATTGTCGTCGCTTTTTTGTTGCATACGTGGCAGAATGCACGTGTGAGTTGGTAGAAGTTGGTAGGATTTCCTGGCATGTGCTGAAACGAAAGGACGTTTGCACTGCCCGAGGTAATAAATGCATTGTAGCAAGATTGTACAAAAAGTCTCTTTTGTCAGGCGCGTGGGCGGCTACTCGCGAGTGGTAACCGTCAGCGGAACTGTTGCTTGTACACGTGGCGCCGCATAATTCGTTCTTTTTGCACATGACGTTTTGGTTATTATTTCGCATTTATTGCGATGACTATAAAAGGGGGAACCGTTGTGGGGTTTCCCCTCACTTCTTCGAAATTTCAAAATTTCCCGGTGAGAGTAAGAATTCTTCGTCTTCTCCGATCAAGTATTTGATTTTCCGGTGAGGTTTCTGAGTTTCTAAACTCATTGCTACATTTTCTTTCTTCAACATTGTGATGGTTGAACCATCTAATCCCCATTCCACTGTGGGTGAGAATCCTGAACCGTCGTCGCCGGTGGCGGCAGAGGAGGAGGAAGGTGATGCTCCCGGTGGTGGTTTGCTGGTTCTGAGGTGGTCGAAGACGATGTTCGACAATCTTTTGAGGGACACTCAGATGCCGTCGGAGTATGGGGCCATTTATCCATAGGAGGGTGAGACCGGTGCCGATGCTCCGGCGGGGTATGTCACCATGTGGGCTGACTTTTTCGGTGACTGTAACCTGCGACTGCCGTTAACTGTGTTTGTCGCCGAGATTTTGGAGTGGCGTAAACTCCACATCTCCCAATTGAGTCCTTTTGGGATGATTCGGGTACGAAACTTTGAGTACACGTTTCGTGCTTTGGGTATAGAACCCACCGTCGGAGATTTTCGGCGGTTTTATCAGATGACTGTTTCGTTGGTTTCTTCTCTTTCCGTCAACGGGACGGTAGTCCTAAGCAGATGGTCCCTCCCAAGGGTATGACGAAGTGGAAGGCAAAATTCTTCTATATTAAAGCTGCTGCTGTTGCTGCCAAGATGACCTTTCGGAATGTGACGGACACGATCATAACGGAGAACATTAGTGTTCCCAAGGTGGATATGGTGGACTGGTTCCCGAGGTTGCGGATCATCGGGTGGAAGAAACTGAGCAACTCGCAGTTGTGGGTGTTGCGGATGATGCTGGGAAGGATGAGCATGAAAGCAAGGCCCGTTTTGCGGGAAAAAAATGGTGGTAAGTGTCCCTTTTCCCCCGTGCAGTTTCTTGCTTTCTTGTTTTTATCACTGAGTTTTTAATATATGCGCTATCAGAAGATGCTCCCCTTTGGAGAATGTTTCACCCGGAGTTCAAAGGCAAGGTTGAGGTGCTTGCTTGTGCGGATGGTGGGGAAGGGTTCAACTTTACCATTCGTGACAATTTCCGATTGCCTAATCGGGAGGCAATGGAGGCAGAATTGCCGCAAGGCAAAGGTATAGTGGATATTATTTCCTTGTTTTGTAAATAAGGTGGCCTTGCTGATTGTTTGTTGATGAATGAAACGCAGGTGATCTTGGGGCCTTGGGAGACCCTGATGCGACAGGTGTTCCCAAAAAGCACGTGGAGAAACATGGTGATAAAAGGTTTCGCAAGCCGAAGAAAACGCATGAACCGGCGGTTATTCCTCCTTTGGTGCCGCAGGTGTCAGGTATCTCTCGTACTTGTTTACGCAAATACGACGATTACGTGGTAGTGTCTGACACCCTTGAGGGTTTGGGTGTTCCAGGTTGTGGTGCGGGTGCAGATGGATCCTCCACAGGTGTAAACCCTGCTGCTGAAAGGAAGAGGAAAGGAGATGCCGCTGGTGCCGGTGGGCAGAAAGCTCCTAAATTGAGGAGGACCCGTACGGCTGCCATCTCGGAGCCAAAACCTGTGGTTGTAACTGGTAAGCTGATCTTGAGTTAACAAGTGTTTGTATATCCTAACTTATAACTTACAGATGTTTTTTGTTTTGTTGCAGAGCCGCATGAGGAAAGTTTTTCTCTTTTTGACGTTCCTCCTTCTCTGCCGCGTGACGCGGCCGCGGATGCGGGAGTCAATAAAGAGTTTACAAGAAGCCCTTTATCGAAGTGGTGATTCCGCCGTCTGCCCGTGCGAAGGATACCGGGAAGAAGGCCGCTGGTCAAACGATTGTCGATACGGTGGATTCATCTGACAATCTAATTGATCCGCGTGATGCTGATGTTGAGGGGGGTGAGAAACCGAAGTCCCATGATGCCAAAAAGCCAGACTCCCCTATTTCCAAGGAGAAATCATCTGGTTCGACTGCTACGGGTACAGGGGTTGAAGATCATCCGTCCATTCAGCCTGGTGAGACTGAACTGGAGTTTTATTACCGCTCCTATGCGAAAAATCGAAGTGTTAATTATCATCGTCCCCCTTTGACTGTTATGCAAGGGGATGATATTTCTGATGATCCCTCCACTTGTCGGGACATTTTAAGTGGTTTGGGCACTCCGTTTGAGGTCCTTCGAGCTCACGGTTTGCCTCGCGAGAACCGGATAAATCAACTCTCCTCCATGCTTGTTGAGAGTTCTATAATGGCAAATGCCATTATAGAAGACTACAAGGTTTTGGGACGCAAGGAGGAGGAAATTGTTCGCCTGCGTGCGGAGGCTGAGGCAACGGCAAGGGCTGCTCGGGAGGGTGCAGAGCAGCTGGAAAGAGATAGGGTTTCTTTTGAGAAGTTAAAGCAGACCGAAGCTTGGGCTGCAACTGCCGGCCTTAAACAGGTTCGTACTCTTGCCAAATTGCTTTCTGATGAGCGAAAGGGTTGGAGGGAAGCTTGCGCTCGAGAAAATGAAAAACTTTTCTGTGTTCGTCAGGAGCTGACCAGTCTCAAGGCGGCAAATGCTGCTTTGATGAAGGAGAAGGCCGCAGCTGAAACGGCTGCCAAAGAGGCCAGAGAAACAGAGGCACACAGTGCCAAGGCTCTTGAAGCGGCGGATGCTGACCGCAACAATTTAAACAAGGCTGTTGAGGATCTCAAGGTATGACCTGCGTAAATACTTGAGTTTGTTTCTTTGTTTTACAAGTATCATTGATTATCCTTCTATACTTGTGTATGTTTTGTTTGTCGATAGGTTGAAGTGCAGAACCGGGTGACCATTCTTGAGGAGGTCACTGCCCGTGCGACTGAAGCTGAGGTGCGGGCAAGGGAGGCTGCTGAGGTCAGAGATAGTTTGGTTACCTCTTTGGATCATCTTAAGGCAGACCGTGACTGGATGCGTGATCACGACATCGGGCATGTAAGTAGCCGATGCCTTTGTTACCTTTAGGTTTTACTTCTGTTTAACCTTGTTACTTGTGTTTTGCAGATTGTTGGAACCATTCTTGACGCGCCTGAAAACGCAAGTGTTGTTAATGAGCTTAAGGAGCGTGCGCGGGAGGCGGGGTTCAAGGCTGGTTACAACGAATGCCTTAATCATGTGAACCCTTTCTACAAGAGCAAGTTTACTGATGAGAGATCTGGGTTTCATGGTGTAGATACCGAGGCTCGTTATGTTGCAGCTATTAACGCGTACAAAAGCTTGTCCATTTCCGCCGTTGACGATATTGAGAAATGCTTGGAGGCGGAAGATTATGTGGACCGGTTGCGGTTGTTGTATGATGATCCTGAAGAGGAGGAGGAAGAGACCGCTGGTGGTGCCAAGGGGGATGCGGGCACCAGTGGTACAAAAGAAGATTAGGTTGGCCTGCGTGCCTTCTTTTTTGTTTGACTTCCTCATTGATGTAAATGTTTGAAAAACTTATGTAAATTTCTTATGCACATCATAGGTGTAGAAATTTTTTGGAATATAAAGTTTCTTTTTGTTCAATTTGTACAATTGTTTTTATTCCTTGCGTTTGAACATATGTGAGTTAATGTTAGATAAGGCCAATGCTTAAGGCGTTACGTAACATTAAGTCTAAATTTGCCCTTTGCCTGTCTAGGTGACATGCAAGTATACGAATGACTCCGTTGGCTGTAAAGCGCGGTTGAGTCGTAGTCAATTTCCATCTTGATCCCGTTAGGGATTAGGAATTGTATAGGTTTTGTAAAAACCGTATGTGCGTATCCGGTCGGATAAGCATTTATATTTTGCTTTTGCTGGTCTATTACAATAGTTGTGTGTGGTCACCACTTTGTGTGGGTATCGCGAATGAAGATTTTGCCAATCTATTTTTGCAGATACCGCAAAGTGGAACACGCATTTGTAATAGAAAGGATAAACAATATTGCATTGAATTGTTCATTTATTTGTTGTCAAATGGCCTGCGGCCCATTGGGTTACATAGAAAATGTAAAACATAACTTACATGTAACAGCGTCGGAGTTGCTATGCATTCCATGTGCGTGTGATAGGTTCGCCTTCTAACGTTTGTAGTTTATAGGCGCCTTTGCCTAGGACCTCTTAGATGAGGTAGGGTCCTTCCCATTTGGGGACAAGTTTCCCTGGGCGTTCTGCGTTAGATGCCTCATTGTCGCGGAGGACGTAGTCTCCTGGGTTGAAGGTACAAATGCGAACATGTGCATTGTAGTACTTTTCAAGTTTGGTTTTGTACTTGGCCTCATTAATTGCTGCGTTTTCACGCCTTTCTTCTAGGAGGTCCAAGTCAAGCCTGCGTTCGTCATTGTTGTCCACCTTGTTGATAGCCAACATTCGGGGTGAAGGGAGACCTATTTCAGCGGGGATCACTGCCTCAGAGCCATAGACCAGGCTTGTGACAACTGCCACTTTTCGGTAACTTTCTTACACTTAAAGTACTCATTTTTAGCTACATTTTTATGCGTTTTGAACATCCGAACTGCTTCTTTCATGAAATACACTTAGAATGCTCATGGAATACTTACTTATGATGTATATGATCCATTTTGTTTAAGTACATTTGAAACAATTTAAAAAATGCATCGAAACTACTAGAAAAGCACCTAGTAAACTAGTATTCTGACGAAAACGCAGGATCCACAGAAACCATGTAGACGACATCTTTAGGACTCAGACGAAAGTCCAACATCTAATATACATTAAACCCTAACTATGAATGCAAGGATTTGGTTTAAAACCTTTCCAAAGTCCGATAACACTAAAAATTACCCGAAAAGCACTAAAAGCGACGATTTCAACACTGTTCCGCAGAAATTCTGCAGAAATCAGCTTTTTAATATTTTTGCAACATGTAAAAATGCTATTCAACATAGAATTCATATGAGGATACCTTCGGGTATCATCCGAACCAATAACTACATCAATTCACACAAGTTACACAACTTAGCGTTCAGATAACGTCTAACCGAAACAATTCGAAACGAATATCCGAACACTATCAAATCTTTTTTTAGTGACCATCTAGTGTTAATTGGATCATTATGGTCTAGTAATGGTCATTTAACACCCTCTAAACACTTAAACACTTACCCATACAAGTTTCCTAACTTTTCACCTAAAGTTCTAACACTTAAACAAAAGAAACCAAGTTCAAAAGCAAGGGTACCCCCCCCCCCCTTCATTCACGGTTATAACACCATGTGGGACCCATTTTTTTTACCTTGTTTCCAAAAATATCTTGCTAGTTACCCTTGATGCAAGTTGGTGAAGCAAGTGGGCCTAGTGGTGAAGTTAGTGAAGACTTATAACAACTACTTACCATAATCACTAACCACATTCATCTCATTTTCACCTTTACTTTCACCTAGTTAAGAAAACTCTCTCAACCTTCATATCCTAGCCAAGAACACCCACCAAAATCATTCACCATTTTAACACTTTTTGATGATCAAGATGGAGCTTGAAGTTACTTAAGGTGATCTAAAGCAACAACAAGAAGAAGCAAGCCATTCCATCCATTACATAGCTTCCAAACACCAAGATCAACACTTTTCCTTTTCTCTAATCATCATCAAGATCATCCCTAGCCATTAGTGCTAGAAGTAAGCTTCTAAAATCTCTTTTTCATACTTATTTATGTATTATTTGTTTAAAGAACATGTAATAAACTAAATAATCATACAAAATAATATGAAAATACAAAGAAGCAAAATAATAATCATGATATAAAAGTGTGTTTATGTTGTGATTTAAGGATGATTAATTGCATATTTGATCTAGTCTTGATGATTAGCATATGAATAACTTGTTAGATGATGTTTAAAAACATAATCTAACAAGTATACATGTTAATGTTTAAGGGTTTTGTTAAACATAAATGTTTAGATGGATGATCATAATCTTGGATTTTGTTAAAGTATAAGAGGTTTTTCACTAAAAATAATACTTTTACAAAGTTATAAAAAGAAATATACAAGATGGGTTTTTATAAAAAAGTTTGTTAAAACTAGAAGTAAAGCATGGATTTTGAACTAGTTAACTTATGTTATGATCATACCAAAACCCTACATGTTATTGATTTCATTTTGTTAAGATTTTGACATAAATCTCATTTGTTTTTATTAAGAATAACATGAGATTATTGTTGGTGATTTTTATAAGAAAAATATATGTTTTATTAAACATGGCTAAGTATATATTTCAAAGGAAATATGACCATTTTTCTTAAAAATCATAAGTTTTAAAAACTATTATTTTTGACAAAATCTTTATTAGATTAAAAACATTTTAAAGAATAGTTTTTATAAAAGCAAAAATTGATATAAATATATATTTTTGAGAAAATATATATTTAGTTAACTTAACAACTTATGTGCTATGTGTTATTTGTTTGTATTAGTTACATGTATGATGACTATGAACTTGAATACAATGGTACAAATAAACACAATGTACATTTCGACTAAAGTCTTACAAGACTACATATAAATACGCCTTAAAAACAACTTACGGACATTCCGAGCCTTCGGACACAACTATTGGTCAAATCGGACGACGGGCGAATCTATAAACATATCGCCATTCCGAGGAGTTACTACGACGCTTGGGTGATCTTTCGACGCGGATATATATATATATATATATATATATATATTACCGTTAACAAAAGTCGAAATTTTAGAAACTTATAAAAACTTATATGTCTTCTATTTTAACTAAAAACTCCATGTATGGTGATTTTAATAAAATGAAAGATGTTTTATAAATGGGCTTATATTTACAAATGGACTTATTTTTATAAATGAGCTTATATTTACAATTGGGCTTATTTTAATAAATAGGCTTATATTTACAAATGAGCTTATTTTTATAAATGGACTTATATTTACAAATGGGCTTATCAAAATACTTGGGCTAAGCCCAATAACATGAATACATGGGCTAAGCCCAATATCAAAACATATGGGCTAAGGCCCAATAACATTTAGGCCCAATAATAATTAGGGCCAATAATATTAAGGCCCCAAAACATTTAGGCCCAATAACATTTAGGCCTAATAATATTTAGGCCCAATAATATTATGGCCCAATAACATAAATTCATGGGCTAGGCCCAATAACATTAAGACATGGGCTCCGCCCAATGACATATAATTGATGAAAATACAATTATACAATTTATCCATACAAGACATGAAAACAAGAGGACAAGACCTGATGATACAACTCACAAGATACAAGATTATATATATATATATATATATATATATATATATATATATATATATATATATATATATATATATATATATATATATATATAACAGTTTAACAAATCATACATCTAATACACAGTTCAACGAACAACAAAGACATACGAGTCTTACACACATTGAAGACAGAAGACTTGTACTCAAGTCATTTACAAAGACCGAAGTGTCTAACAAATATAAGAACATTTGTAGGTCGCAACATTGTTCGAGACTACCACGCGTAAGATCACAAACACGTACCATTTAGGACACAATATTGTGAGTTCATGTCCCCTATTCATCTTAAATGCTTTATAACTTTATAACTATCGGGGAAAATACATGTTCAATTGCATGTTAAGTCATGGAATGAAACACCTTAGATCATGTGCGATTAGGGTCATACATCTAAGCACCATTAATCCAGTTTGGACCTAGGTACAGAGGGTTAGATCTAATGGGTTTTGGCGAGCCCCACTCTTGGTCGTGGACCCATACAGAAGAGTGCATTTGTGTCTGTCACACCCCAACCGATGGCGGAAACATCGGGATGAGACGAACAAATTGCTCAAAACATCATAACACTGTTGTGACAATATAACTTAAGTCCAATTTCATAAAATACTAACATTCAAATACATCTTTCAAATAAAAACAAATTGCATCAAACATTGTTTATTACTGGAGTGAGTATCTAAGTCCATCCTAACTTGATTTCTTCATAATCTTGTCTATCAACCTGCAACATGTATTAAAATAAAATCAACAAAAGTTGGCGAGTATACAAGTTTAAATACATAGCATAATAGTTTAAACGTTTAAAAACTCATATCCAACATGAACATAATAAAATAGTTTCAGCCATGCTATTTCACGCAGTCCAAGTGATAGCCCAAATTTCCAATGCGTTAAAGTGCCTACCCCAAAGTTTCACGGGAGGTTAAAATGATACCTCCTAACAATACCCCTCGAGCACAAAATGGGGGAGGTGCATTACTCCTATAGCATATGCATAGTACTACTAATTGTTAGGGCGGAACTACACACAAGGATTAAACGTTCACATAGCACAAAATAGTATCCCAAGTTTCATGTTTCATGTTTAAATGGATAGAGTATGTTTCAAATGAGTTTCAAGTGTCACGTGTTTGAATATAGAATACATGTTGCACCCAAAGTGTTTAAAAGTAAAATGGGTTCGAGTATACTCACAATATTGCATATGTTTTCCGATTATCCAATGTGACGAAGTTGATGAGTTTAGAAGGTTGAATGTGTAAGGGTTAAACTTCGAGTAGGTTTAGAGTCGAGATTCGGACTTAGATTCAAAGAATAACAAAGTATGTATTTGGAAAATATTCACTATGGTATTAGCACTTGTCTTGACACTATGGTAATCCTTAAGGATTATATATGATTTCATAGGTTCAAGACCTATTAGAATCGTGACAAGGAACGATACACATAGAGAGAAACTTATTAACTTGGTAGTAGATTTATATACTCACTATCAAGGTTTCGGTTTATAATATATATACATAATAATATAGTTATATAATCACTATCAAGGGTTCGGTTTATAATATATATACATAATAATATAGTTAGCCACGTAGGAGGCGGGATGTTAAACCTTCCACTTTGGTACCTCTTGGTGTCATATGAGTTATGTAGGAGTCGGGAGGTTAAACCTTCCACTTGGTTACCTCGATTGTTATGTTAATATATAGGTCATGTAAGAGGTAGGGAGACGAATCTTCCATTTAGGAACCTCATAGTTATATTCAAGAAATAAAGGTACAATCATACTAAACAAAACATCAAGTGATGTGTGGACTTGTATGTAAGTTAGCCTAGGCTAACTAAGTAGTCACACCATCTTCAAGTTCAAGACTTGACACCACTTGCGAGCAAATAACTCGATTAAAACAGAAAGTTTGGAGTGTTTAGACACTTCTATTAAGTGTAAAACAACCTTGGTTTGGCTTTACTAATCATACAATAGACTAGAAGCATAAGAACACAAGTTTGTTTGAAGTATACAAGAGTTTAAGAATGTTCAAAACAAAACAGAAAGTTTATGGACAATTTCGGGGCAATTCCAGGTCTGATTTCTCCCAGGAGAAGTCAAGGAATCAAACCCCATGATTATACAAGCAAGTAGGAAAAAGAATCAAGTATTTTGGTTGAGTTTTGAGCAAGTTATGCTCACTTTTGTAAGGAGTAGTGAATCTGTCCGAATTTCGGTTTTGCAAGAGATTTGAGAGTGATTTAGGAGAGATTTGAGAGTTGTGCAAGAGTCTAAGGCCTTGGGGAAGGTGTGGATTTATAGGGGATGAGTTTGGGGTTGGTGTAGAGGTGAAATGACTGCTCAAATCCCGTCTTAGAAGTCAAAAACGAGTTATTTGCGTTCAAGAGAAGTTGCTGAATGAATAGTGCCTGCAGGGCACTGTTCACACTATTCACCCGTTTTTTTTTTTTTGAATACTATGGATTAAAACAAACACTTTTTATAAAAGGGACCCATGATAAAACAATTTCTAAAAATTATTAAAATCCTTTTGTAAAGTTTTATGCTAAAAATTATTAGAAAAATATCTTTGTATAGTTTTTCGGTTTCTTATAAAAATCTTGTGTTTATCCATTAACAATGTGATAAAAATGTATTACCATTATGATTAACGCCTCGAAAAGCAAAATACAAATATGAAAATACGAGGCGTTACAGTGTCCCAGTCGATAGTAGTCGACACAAAATCGTCTAGGTTTGGATTGCTTCCTATTTCGTCACACATAGTAATGTCCTCGCGAAACATTAATGATCAACGATTTCATTGACGCTTTACATACTACATCTTTACATACAGATACATTTTATACAACTCACATTTTACAGATACATTTTATACAACTCACATTTTACAGATACATTTTATACAACTCACATTTTACAGATACATCTCATACAACTAAACTGCATGAACTCGCCAACTTTTGTTGATGTTTTCAAACTTAATATGTATTTCAGGAAATTAGTGGACCATGCAAACATTTCAGTCAAGGAAAGCAAGTATCAAGACTCCATGCCACCATTTGAATGGTTTGCCCGTTATATACCGCCTCTTTGCGGTGATATAGTGGTCAAAGCCTTGACATTTTAAGACTTACATTTTGATGTATAAAACAATGACAACTTATTTTCATTTGATGGTTTGTAAACAATACATTTAACTTATGTTGCGTTCTTTTGAAACAATTATGACAATGGCATTGGAGCTTGTTTTTATTCATTTAGTATGTTCACTTATATTGTTATGCAATGAGAACCGATCAGATCACACCTCGCGCTTCCGCTACGAGCGGGTGTGACAAGGCTGAAGGGTGTCTCACCGTGACTTGTCTTCGGGCTAGTCCTATGTGCCCATAGGATACTAGGGAGTTCATCGACCCAGCCACGCCTGGCTGTTCCCAACCGTGCCTTAATGCCTTCGACTAAACTTTTATTGATACTCTCTACTTGGCCATTCCCTTGCGGATACGCCACTGAGGAGAAAATATGCTCAATGTTTAGTTCCTTTAGCCAGTTTTGAAAATCTTCGGCGGCGAAGTTGGTGCCGTTGTCGGTTACAATGAACATTGGTAGACCAAAATGGCAGATGATGTGTTCCCAGATAAATTTCCTTCTTATCATAGCGGTGGTAGAGGCTAGCGGTTTTGCTTCTACCAATTTGGTGAAATAATCGACAGCCACTTTGATAAACTTTACCGCCCCTGGTGCGTCTGGAAATGGTCCCACCATGTCGATTGCCCATTTTTGGAAAGGCCATGCGGTGGTGACAGGGACGAGTTTGTTCTTTGGGCGCAATGTTTTTGGTGCGTGTCGTTGACAATTGAAACATTTGCGCAAGACTTTAACCACGTCCAGGTGCATGTCGGGCCAGTAGTACCTAGCATTCATGATTTTGGCCACTACCATGCGCGGGCCCGCGTGTATGCCACATATTCCTTCGTGTATCTCTCTGATTAGATACGTGGCATCTTGGGGGTCAACGCATCGTAGGAGTGTCCCCAGGTATGATTTGCGGTATAAAATATTCGTCTGCCATCTGATAATGACATGCTTTGTGTTGTAGCTTGCGTGCCTCTGCTTTACTCTCGGGAGTAACACCTGATTGCAAGTATGCAATAATTGGTGTCATCCAGGATGTTGTACCGTACTGGATGACGTTGACCTGGCGCACGGGTACTGAGGGGTTTTTCAAAATCTCAATACGTATCTCCTTTGCCATATGTTGGAAGCTGGTGGATGCGAGTTTTGAGAGTGCATCCGCGGGTTTGTTTTCACTCCTGTTGATATGTCGGATATTGAAGGATGTGAACTTTGATTTCAGTTGCATGGCCTGTTCAAGATAGAGGATCATGATATCCCCCTTTGCGGCATAGTCGCCGCGTACTTGCCCTGCAACCAGTAATGAGTCGACGTGTGCTTCCAAATGTTGGACGCCGAGCTTGACTGCCAAACGTGATTTCTTAAAATCGAGACGGATTGCATAGGTGAGTTGTTTGTGCTTTTAAAATCGAGACGGATTGCATAGGTGAGTTCTTGGCCATCAGGGCTGACGAGTCGCAGACCTGCACCTGCGCCATCCTCATTGGATGCACCATCAGTGTATAGTGCCCAGATATTTGATGAGGATGGAGGAGGTGTAGGGTTTTGTTCATCTTCGCATTCTTGGATGCGATTTGCCGGTACCTCGGGGACAAAATCAGCTAGGACCTGTCCCTTGACTGTTGGGCGCGGTTTGTAAATCAACGTGTGCGCGCCCAGTTTAATAGCCCATTTTGCAAGTCTCCCAGAGATTTCGGGTTTAGAGAGGATTTCCCGATTCTGTAGTTGGTTAACACGGTGATTACGTGGTTTGAAAAGTAACGGCATAACCGTCGAGACGCATGCACCAGTGCGAGTACCAACTTCTCCATGATGGAGTATCGTGTCTCTGGGTCATTGAGCATTTTGTTGACATAATAGATCGGTGTTTGAACTCCCTCTCGCTCCACTATGAGTACCGCGCCTACCGCGTTGTTTGCGGTGGATAAGTACAAGATGAGTGGTTCTTTCTTGCGTGGTGCGGTTAGAGTCGGGAGTTGGATCAAACACTCTTTCATCTCCCGGAAAGCATTCTCAGCCTATGTGGTCCACTGGAATTGCTCTTTCTTTAAGCAGTTTCGCAGAGTACTGATGAAAGTATAAGATTTAGCTGCATGATTGGCTAAAAACGTATTTAGCGCGGCTAGCCGGCAGGCCAGTCGTTGCATTTCCTTCATTGTGGAAGGCGATGGCATGCGCTCGATCGTCTGAACCTTTTCCGGGTTTACCTTAAACCCATCTTTAGTGACGATGAATCCAAGGAACTTGCCTTCTTCCATTCCAAACGAGCATTTCCCAGGGTTGACCTTCATATTGATGTTGCGCAGAGTTTAGAATGTTCTTTCAATATCGTTGAGCATGGTATCCTCTTCCATGCTTATGACGACTAGGTCGTCCATGAAGATTTCGACACTCTTACTAATTTGATCACCGAAAGTGTCGTTTATCAACTTTTGATAGGTTGCGCCCGCGTTGCGCAACCCAAATGGCATTTTTGTGTAAAAGTAGTTTCCGGTAGGTGTGCGGAATGCCGTTTTATCTTCGTCCTCGATTGCCATCTACACTTGGTGATAGCCTTTATAACAATCGAGGAAACACTTCCATCGAAATGGGGCGAGGTTATCGACTTTTTCGTCGATCTCGGGAAGTGCATAACAATCTTTGGGGCAGGCTTTGTTGAGATCTTTATAATCGACGCACATGCGCCAGCCCCCGGTTTGTAACAACTCGTATCAAAAGTCTTATTTATTCTATATTTTATTCAATAGGAAACCCTAATTAAGAAACCCAAGTGATTTTGCATAAACCCTAAAATTTTCAGAACATTAGGAATCAGGATTAGGGCCCCTAAAACTCAGGGGGGGGGGGGGGTAAACCCTAGTTATAATTATCTACATAAAACGCTGTCAAAAATGAAATTTCATGCAACGTCGACTCATCAGGGCTAGATAGGTGACGAAGCAGGCCTAGTCTATTTTGACACCCCAGGCGATACGCAGCACGTACCGCGGATTCTTCCGCAACTAGCGGGAGGTGCAAATTTTGGGTATAAATAGAAGGGCCTGGCACTTGCATTCTGTTGTCCGTTCGACGATCAAATTACAAATATACGCTGAGATATACGTAGATTACTATAAACACACACGAATCACTAAACGCTGCCGCAAAACAGGGTAATAACTCGATCGCTATTACGATTCATTGTTCGATAGATTAAAATATCCAATGGATGTTTAAGTGCTGCCCAGAATAGGGTTATGCTTTGGCATTCGTCGTTAATTCGATGGATGTTTAAGTATCGCACTTTGTCATTCGTTGTGAGGGTTTAATCTCGTGAGTTATCGTAAATGCTGTGTTGGTTACTAACCCAGTTTTGTGTGCATTGTTATTTAAATTAGGCTAACAAGGCTAATCCATAGACTAGACTCTGTCCGTGTTAAATCTGCAATGTGAGTCATTCTCTTTTTATCAAATTACTTTCAAAAGCAAGTTTATTTTCAAAGTTATAATTACAGGGATTAAGTCTTTGTAGTCACCAAATTACAGCCGGTATGTGGGGTATTGTATACATTACTTTTTCTCGCCACCATTGGACAACGAGTTAGCCAATGGGTGGTCTGACCACAGTCACGTAAATAAGTCGAGTGACAAATACTGTGGGTAGTTGGTTGATATAGAAACAATGTAATCACCCTTAATACTGTAACTTATAACAAACAGGTAGTTTTTATTAAATAGAATGATTCACTCAGTATTTCCCGCTGACAAAACCTTTTTCAAACATGTTACAGGTGATCTGTTGTGATTCAGGAAAGGTGCTGTGGAACACTGCAAGCTTAAGAAAGTGGCTCATTATAAAATAAAGAAATATGTTTTGTAAAATAAAGATTTCTCCGTGAAATCATAGTATTGTAAATTACTGGGGTTTTATCCCGAATTGTGAAATAAAATAATCGGGAAAAATTTAAGCTTTAAAAAGATCCTGAGGATAAACTTCCGCTGTTAAACTCAATTAAATAAAATACCACGGGATTTCTGTCCCGCGACTCCTGAAACGGGTCAAACCGGGTCGGGGGCCGTGACAGAAAAAGGTGGTATCAGAGCCACTGAGTTAAGCTAATTAAGTATTTAGAAATACATAATTTTTCCTGATTACTATTATGTGATTATGTGTTTTATTAACTGATTATTTGTTAGTTACAGTATGGGTAAGAAAAAGCTTTCAGATATCTATCTTAAATTAGATAGGTCATCAAATGAAAAGGGAAGTTCATCCCAAACTCCTGAAGAAGGAATATTCGTTCGAAAAGCCCAATACGAGGAACCACTTTCTCCTGATAAAAGAAGTTTGATTATTAGAAAGAGTCAGGAGAAATTAAAGAAATTTCGAGAAAAGAAAGTTAAAAAGGAAACTCAGGAATTAATCAGTAAATCACCATGGGAAGACAATTTAGACGAAAAATGGGCAGATCTGTATATGCTAGCTACAGTAGCAGTAAACGCAAATCTTTAAATAATTTGTTTCAGTTTTAGCAAACCATATCACCTACAAGCTAGAAAATCCATCCAGTAAATAAATAAATTTACAATAAAACATAGTGTGTTTTAAAATTCAGTTGTTTTGTAGTCATATGGTATGCAATAATATGTGAAGGTTATTTTGAAAGTTGTTATAAAATTTTTAATTTATTTTAAACAGCATGAATGAGTTATCTGGAGCCCTAGAGAATCTCAACCTTTACCCCGTAAACATAGAAGTTTCTAAAGAATTTACTGGGTACTTTCCTGATGTGGAACAACCTATAGAATTCAACGCTCCACCTTTGGAAAAGCCAAAACCAAAGAAAAGAAGGAGATACGTGTGGGGAAGTCGTATACGTAGGAAAAATCCAGCTAAGAAACTTCCTAAAATAAATAATCCCTTAGAAAAAGGAAAATAAATTGAAACCGGAGAAAGTTCTAGACAGCCGGAATTGGAGACTGAAGTCAGGGAAGAATCTAGGCAAATGGGAATACAATTTGAGGAATACTCTAAGGAAATAGAAACGGAGGTTGGAAAAGGTACTAGACAAACTCAGATGGAAATTGGAGAAAGCTCTAAACGAAACCAGGAAATGACATTTCAGGAGGAAATAGATTTTATATTGGCAAGCTGTGATACTATTCAGCCTGTCAATACAAATGTTTTTACTCATCCTATTGAAACCCAAATCCCTATAAATCTTGAACCAACAATTTCAGAACCCATAATCCATACCCAACCTTTAGGAATGGATGAATGGTGGACAAATGATTGGCAATTCCAAAACATTATCAACAGTCCTTATTCCTTTCTTCCGCAATTCGATCCAGAACCCCTACCAAATCCCCCGATGAGTAACGAGAATATGGCTGAACTTCGCCATTTTGGTGAAGAGTTAATGGATGCGGGAAATAGAATCCGGGAGATAGGAGGACAAATTGCCTGGAAATATGATGAAAGGGAGCTTCGTTTTTAGGAAAACAAATGACGAGAGAGAAGTGGGTCATGAGTCTGTATTTGTATAATAACAGTACTACTAGTCAGTATGTGTGAAATAACCAATAAAACGGTTGTATATAGAAGCATGATAGAATCTATAAACAAATGGAAATTTTAGAAAATTTACAATTTTGTTTGTTTATTTGTTTACGTGATTACGTGCAATTAATTGTGACATTGGATTATTTCTTATACTAATTATTTATTTATAAATTAATTATCAGATGGCAAATATTGTAATGAACCAGTAAATGAAGTAAATCAATCTGAGCAAATTCAGGAAGAACAATTGTTAAATAGGCAAGATATAGAGGATATCGTTGCACAAGGAATAGCCAATGCTATTCCAGCAATCGTTGTTGCTGTCCAAAAACCTGTTAAACCTCAATCAATCATTCCTAGTAAACGTACTCAAGGCGACAACTTTAGTAATAGTATAAACGGAGGCGGAAATCATGTTCATAACAATAATGATCTGCAAGCCCCAATTTTCAAGAAAATGAAAGCTGCAACACCCGGTTGCACTTACAAAGAATTCCTTGCCTGTAAACCAGCTGAGTTTGCAGGTAATGAAGGGGCTATTGCAGCACTACGTTGGTTAGAGAAAACTGAGGCAGTAATCGCTATAAGTAAATGTGCTGAGGAAGATCAAGTTATGTATGCGTCAAATCTTTTTAAAGAAGGGGCGTTAGAATGGTGGAACACTGTGTTACAAGCTAAAAGAAGGATTGAGGCATATGCCATGAACTGGGAAGAATTTAAGAATCTTGTAGAAAGAAAATTTTGTCCCGAGTATGAAAAAGATCAAATGGCAAATAAGTTCCTAAACCATCAGATGGTTAATGTGGATTGTCGTGGTTATACTTCGACATTCTTCGAATATGCTAGAGTGGTACCAACGCTGGCTTCGCCAGAACCGGTACTCATTTCTCGCTATATTTGGGGATTCATTAGTGAAATCCGCAATATCGTTAAAGCTGCGAGACCTCGCACTATTGACGATGCAGTGGAACTAGCCAACACCCTAACTGATGATCTGGTACGCACAAGAGATGAAAACAGGAAAAAGGAACTGGCTCAGAAAATTACCCAAGGATTTCGTGTGGGTAATAATAACAGCTTCAAAAGAAGAGGAACAGGGCAATCTTCAACTTTGCCATTTTGCAGAAATTGCAAAAAGAAACATTATGGAAGATGTAATGTAATCTGCAACTTTTGCAAAGCCATAGGATATCGTGAATAAGACTGCAGGAAGAAAACCAGAATATGCTATAACTGTGGATAAACAGGACATTTTAAGCCAGAAGGTCCTAAATTGGTCAAACCTGCAGACAACAAAACCAAGGCGACCGACGGAGCTACTAAGAAGAATGTCAGAGCATTCCAGCTAGAAGTGTACAAACCGGTTAACCGGTTATGAAAAAACCGGTTAAAAAAAACCGGTTTTTTTTATAACCGGTTCCTGTTACTAACCGGTTTTTGAGGTCCAAAACAATAACCGGTATAACCGGTTGGGACCGATTTTTAACCGGTTTTTCCAAAAAAAAACCGGTTTTTTACCGGTTTTTTAATAACCGGTTCGGTTAATAACCGGTTTTTGAAGTCAAGAATAGTAACCGGTATAAAAACCGGCGGTTAAAAAAAACCGGTTAAAAAAAAACCGGTTATAAAAAAAACCGGTTAAAAAAAAAACAGTTTCGTTTTTTTTTTTCCGGTTTCGGTTCTAAAACCAGTTTTTTTGTACACCTCTAATTCCAGCTGACCACTCAAGAAGCAGAACTCATTCCAGATGTGATAGCTGGTACGTTCTTAGTTCACAATGTATATGCAAAAGTATTATTTGACTCTGGTGCAAACCAAAGTTTTATAAATACTTTATTCTGTCAAGCTCTTAAGTTACCTTTAACCAACATTAGGCAGATTTTTACAGTCGAAACCGCAGATGGGAATTCAGTTAAAATAGATCAGGTTTTGCAAAAAGTAGAAATAGAACTTTCAAGTCATAAATTTTCTGCAAATCTGTTACCTATGAAATTAGCTGAATTCGATGTTGTGTTAGGAATGGATTGGTTAATAGCCAACCATGCTCGAATTCTTTGTGATAAGAATTCCATAAAAATTCAAGCACCTACTGGAGAAATAATCACGATTACAGGAAATAAAGCACATAAGCCCATGAAGTTCATATCAGTAATGAAAGTTGCTAGTTATGAACGAAAACAAGGAATAGTATATATGATTTCAGTAATCATTAGTACTAAGGGTAAAGATCTTAAGGAAATTCCTGTAGTCTCAGAATACCCAGATATATTTCCAGAAGAGTTACCATGATTACCACCAGATAGGGAAGTAGAATTTAGGATTCATCTAATTCCAGGAACTATACCGATAGCCAAGGCACCCTATCGGTTAGCTCCCACAGAAATGTTAGAACTGAAAAAGCAATTAGATGAATTACTAAACAAAGGATTCATACAACCTAGTTCATCCCCTTGGGGAGCACCAGTGTTGTTTGTAAAGAAAAAGGATGGTTCGATGAGAATGTGTATTGATTATAGAGAATTGAATAAGGTTACAATTAAGAATCGATACCCATTACCTAGGATTGATGATCTATTTGATCAACTCCAGGGAGCTAGATATTTCTCTAAGATCGATTTACGCTCCGGATATCATCAATTGAAAGTACAAGAGGAAGACATACCTAAAACTGCTTTCAGGACTAGGTATGGTCATTACGAGTTTACAGTCATGCCCTTTGGATTAACGAATGCACCTGCAGCATTCATGGACATGATGAATAGAATCTGCAAACCGTATTTGGATAAATTTGTAATTGTTTTTATAGATGATATACTTATTTATTCCAAAAGTCAGACAGAACATTGTGAGCACTTGCATGCACTCTTAACTTTGTTAAGAAAAGAAAAGCTTTATGCCAAATTCTCGAAGTGTGAATTTTGGTTAAAGGAAGTGCAATTCTTAGGACACATGGTGAATCACGAAGGTATTCATGTAGATCCTGCTAAGATAGAGGCAATTACCAATTGGAAAGTTCCGCAAACCGCAATGGAAATTAGAAGTTTTATAGGTTTAGCTGGATATTATAGACGGTTTATTAAGGATTTTTCCAAAATAGCTGTACCATTAACTAAGCTAACCTGTAAAGCAGTTAAGTTTGAATGGGGACCTAAGCAAGAAGAAGCTTTTAGGATCTTAAAACAAAAGTTAACCAATGCTCCAATCCTAGCTTTACCAGAAGGGACTGAAGATTTTGAAGTTTACTGTGATGCTTCAAAACTAGGATTAGGATGTGTGCTAATGCAACGCAAGAAAGTAATTGCGCATGCTTCAATACAATTGAAAAAGCACGAAGAAAATTATACGACTCATGATTTAGAATTAGGAGCCGTAATTTTTGCCCTTAAGATTTGGAGGCATTATCTGTACGGAAGTAAATTTACTATCTATACAGATCATAAAAGTTTAAGATATATATTTGGGCAAAAAGAGTTAAACATGAGGCAAAGAAGATGGATGGAAATCCTAAGTGATTACGACTGTGATATTCAGTATCACGAAGGAAAGGCAAATGTAGTTGCAGATGCCTTAAGTCGTAAGTATCATGAGAAGCAACGACTAGTTCGTGCTCTCAGATTAAATCTACAGTTAGATTTAATGGAACAAATAAAGAATGTTCAGGAAACAGCAATCAAAGAAGATGCTGAAGGAATGAAAGGAAGAATAAAAGAATTAGAACAAGGAGCTGATGGAATATGGAGATTCCATAAGAAAAGGATTTGGGTACCGAAGCAGGGAGAATTAAGAAATAAGATTTTAGAAGAAGCTCATAAATCTAGGTATACCATACACCCTGGAAACAATAAGATGTACCAAGATTTACGAAATAATTTCCGGTGGATAGGCATGAAGAAGGATATAGCTAAATATGTTTCAAAATTTCTTACTTGTTCACAAGTTAAGGCAGAACACCAGAAACCTTCAGGTCTACTACAACAGTTAGAAATGCCTGTATGGAAATGGGAACTCATAACAATGGATTTTGTTACTAAGTTACCCAAAACCAGAAAAGGTAATGATGCGATTTGGGTAGTTGTGGATCGATTAACCAAATCAACTCATTTTCTACCTATGAAAGAAACATTTAGCATGGAAAGATTGGTAAAGTTGTATGTAGATGAAGTTGTATCTTTACATGGAGTTCCACTCTCCATTGTATCAGATAGGGATAGTCGTTTCACTTCTCATTTTTGGACAAGTTTCCAGAAAGCAATGAGAACTCGACTAAACCTAAGCACTGCATATCATCCCCAAACAGACGGGCAAAGTGAAAGGACAATCCAAACTCTAGAAGACATGCTCCGAGCATGTGTAATAGATTTTGGTGGAAACTGGGATGATCATTTACCTTTAATTGAATTCTCCTATAACAATAGTTATCATTCAAGTATTGAAACTGCCCCATTTGAAGCACTGTATGGAAGAAAATGCAGAACTCCAGTATGTTGGGCAGAAATAGGAAGAAGTCAATTGTCAGGTCCTGAAATAGTGCAAGAGATTACCGACAAGATTACTCAAATCAAGGAAAGGCTGAAGACAGCTCGAGATCGCCAGAAGAGTTATGCAGACAATAGATGCAAGCCGTTAGAATTCCAAGTTGGAGACAGAGTATTGTTGAAAGTTTCTCCTTGGAAATGAGTTGTTAGATTCGGTAAGAAAGGAAAGCTAAGTCCCAGATACGTAGGACCATTTCCAGTGATCCAACGTATAGGACCAGTTGCTTATCGTTTACAACTACCCGGAGAACTAGCTGGAGTACATGATGTATTTCATGTATCCAATCTCAAGAAATGTCTATCAGACGAATCACTGGTAGTACCTCTTCAAGAAATAAAGGTAAACGAAAAGTTAAAATTTATTGAGAAACCTCTTCAGATAGAAGATCGAAAGGTGAAATTTCTCAAGCACAAGCGACTAGTTCTAGTTAAAGTCAAGTGGGATTCAAAGAGAGGAGCTGAATACACTTATGAGCTGGAATCAGAAATGAAGAGAAAGTATCCTCATTTATTCCAGTAAATCTCGAGGACGAGATTTTTATTAAGGTGGGGAGAATGTAACAACTCGTATCAAAAGTCTTATTTATTATATTATTTTATTCAATAGGAAACCCTAATTAAGAAACCCAAGTGATTTTGCATAAACCCTAAAATTTATTGAGAAACCTCTTCAGATAGAAGATCGAAAGGTGAAATTTCTCAAGCACAAGCGACTAGTTCTAGTTAAAGTCAAGTGGGATTCAAAGAGAGGAGCTGAATACACTTATGAGCTGGAATCAGAAATGAAGAGAAAGTATCCTCATTTATTCCAGTAAATCTCGAGGACGAGATTTTTATTAAGGTGGGGAGAATGTAACAACTCGTATCAAAAGTCTTATTTATTATATTATTTTATTCAATAGAAAACCCTAATTAAGAAACCCAAGTGATTTTGCATAAACCCTAAAATTTTCAGAACATTAGGAATCAGGATTAGGGCCCCTAAAACTCGGGGCGGGGGGGGGGGGGGGTTAAACCCTAGTTATAATTATCTACATAAAACGCTGTAAAAAATGAAATTTCATGCAACGTCGACTCATCAGGGCTAGATAGGTGACGAAGCAGGCCTAGTCTATTTTGACACCCCAGGCGATACGCGGCACGTACCGCGGATTCTTCCGCGACTAGCGGGAGGTGCAAATTTTGGGTATAAATAGAAGGGCCTGGCACTTGCATTCTGTTGTTCGTTCGACGATCAAATTACAAATATACGCTGAGATATACGTAGATTACTATAAACACACACGAATCACTAAACGCTGCCGCAAAACAGGGTAATAACTCGATCGCTATTACGATTCATTGTTCGATCGATTAAAATATCCAATGGATGTTTAAGTGCTGCCCAGATTAGGGTTATGCTTTGGCATTCGTCGTTAATTCGATGGATGTTTAAGTATCGCACTTTGTCATTCGTTGTGAGGGTTTAATCTCGTGAGTTATCCTAAATGCTGTATTGATTACTAACCCAGTTTTGTGTGCATTGTTATTTAAATTAGGTTAACAAGGCTAATCCATAGACTAGACTCTGTCCGTGTTAAATCTGCAATGTGAGTCATTCTCTTTTTATCAAATTACTTTCAAAAGCAAGTTTATTTTCAAAGTTATAATTACAGGGATTAAGTCTTTGTAGTCACCAAATTACAGCCGGTATGTGGGGTATTGTATACATTACTTTTTCCCGCCACCATTGGACAACGAGTTAGCCAATGGGTGGTCTGACCACAGTCACAGAAATAAGTCGAGTGACAAATACTGTGGGTAGTTGGTTGATATAGAAACAATGTAATCACCCTTAATACTGTAAATTATAACAAACATGTAGTTTTTATTAAATAGAATGATTCACTCAGTATTTCCCGCTGACAAAACCTTTTTCAAACATGTTTCAGGTGATCTGTTGTGATTCAGGAAAGGTGCTGTGGAGCACTGCAAGCTTAAGAAAGTGGCTCATTATAAAATAAAGAAATATGTTTTGTAAAATAAAGATTTCTCCGTGAAATCATAGTATTGTAAATTACTGGGGTTTTATCCCGAATTGTGAAATAAAATAATCGGGAAAATTTTAAGCTTTAAAAAGATCCTGAGGATAAACTTCCGCTGTTAAACTCAATTAAATAAAATACCACGGGATTTCTGTCCCGCGGCTCCTGAAACGGGTCAAACCGGGTCGGGGGCCGTGACACGGTTGGTTTCTCTACCATGACTGGGTTGGACAACCAAGTCTGGTATTTGACTTCTCGCAGGTTACCTGCGGAGAGCAGTTCTTTGACCTGCTCGTGCAACGCCTCGTTCTTCGCGGATCTAAGGTGGCGTTGGGTTTGGATCAGCGGCTTGATACCTGGTAGGGTATTCAAAAAATGTTGCGCGACTTCGCGTGGCACCCCTGTCATGTCGGCGGGTGTCCATGCGAAGATATCTCGATTCCTTAAAAGGAGTTGCTTCAGGCGCGCTCTGGTGTTGTTAGACAAGGCGTGACCCAACGTGACCGTCTGTTCTGGGTACCTTGCGTTAAGTACCCATTTCTCTGGTTGGTTGTTAGGGGTAAGCCTCGCTGTCTTTGTCGGACGCAGTTCGTCCGTAAACATAACCTTTTTGCGGGCATAGATTATCGCGACCCCCGTCTCGGTTTGGAAACCGATGGTAGAGTGGGGGACGGATGTAACCTTGTTGAAATCGCCCTGGGACTCTCGTCCGAGAAGTACGTCGTATCGAGAGGTGAGGGGTAAGACCATAAAGTTTACCTCCTCCGTTCGCGTGTGCCTACCGTTTGTAAGGCGCACGTGGAAAGTGATTTGGCACAGGGGGAACACGGTTTCCCCTGCGAAACCGGCCAAAGGGTAATCCACCGGCTGCAACCGATTCTTGTCTTCTTGATCGAACTGGTTGAAGCATTACTCATATATAATGTCAGAGGTACTGCCTGGGTCGATGAACAACCGCTCCGTGCAGTAATGAGCTAGGTAGCCGGTGATGACAACGGCGCGCCTGTCGCGCGATCTGCCTAAGACTTTGGGGAAAATGACTTGTTCGTCTTTCCAGTTGTTGTCCCCTCTTCTTGCCGCCTTGTGCGTCCTTCCACGGCCTCCATAAATCATGTGGGTTGAGGCCACAAACATGGTTTTCTTGCCCGTGGAGGTGCCCTCATCCTGGGGGGTGATGCGCTTGATTTGTTTCTGTGCGGCTGTCAACAAATGTTGCAGCTTCCCCTCCTTTAGGGCTCGCTCAATCTCCAACCGGAGACTGATGCAGTTGTTGGTTGAGTGGCCCGTGTCCTTGTGATACTCACAATAGAGAGTGAGATCTTGGTTTTTCTTGGACTTCATCGGTTGGGCCGGTCGCAGGAATTGTGCGTCCGTAAAGAGGACGTCTCTTGGTGACTTGTTGATCTCGGTCCAGCTGCGGTCCCGAGATCCCTTCTTTGATGCCTGGTTGTCGCGTTGGGCATTTATCGTCGCCCTTGCGTCGGACTGGTGACTGCGCGGGACGTACGGTTTGGAATCGTTGCCGCGATTCCATGAGTCCCGGTTGCGCTTGCCGTTGCGCTTCGTGTCTTGGCGGGAGGATTGGCCTTCCGCCTGAGGCTGTACCTTGGTAGTGTGCGGTTTGAGGGACCGCTGAGTTTGGGCGTACGTCTTGAATGTGGCCATGACGTCGTCCCATTTCTCTGGCAAGTCGTCCTTGCCTGAGATGGTCATGACCATTTCATCGTCCTTGACGGCTCGGATAAAATGGTTGCGTACTATGTGATCTGCTATACCGCCTATCTCGAGGCACTCTTTATTGTAGCGGATGAAAAACGACTCCAGGCTTTTGTTGTCTCCGTGCCAGATGTTTATGACGTCCATGGAATCGCGCTTGTGACGTCGCTGCTGGCTGAAATGTGCAAGAAACTTTGCTTGCAGCTGTTTAAATGAAGCCAGTGATCCAACTGGCAAAGAATCGAACCAAGCCCTCGCCAATCCGGTGAGGGTCTGGGGGAAAAAATGACACCATGTGGCCTCGTCCCAGTTGCCCATGCACACAGCGCCGGTAAAAATGTTCATGTGGTCGTCCGGATCGGATGAACCGTTGTATTTCCCAATCGTAAGTGGGAGTTTAGTCGTTGTGACTTTGGCGTGGGCGATCTCCGGTATGAATTTGGAGTTTTCGGTCGTGGATCTTGGCCTGTAGGGTTGGGTTTGGTTGCGTTTTGCAGCGCGGAGGTATGTAGTGCGGGGTTCTGTGGGAGGAATGTAATTGTATCCTCCTGGTCGGCTGTTAGCCGAGTGGTATTCTCCGCAATACGTGCGGTCGTCTGGGTCAGTGCGGTCATACCTCTCGTTGTGGGGTTGTGGACGGCTATGGATGCGGAGCCGCGGCGGGCTGTTGACTGCCGCCTATTTTCGCCATGAGGGTCTAGGCGGCTGTGTACTGGGCCCCTACGGCGGGACCCATATGTGGACTCGTCTCCGTTGAGTGTGTGGACGCTACAGTAGGATGACCCGCGGTCTTCGCGCCTACTTCGGGAGGCTGGGTGTGTGGGGGCCCTGCCCTCGTATTGCAAGATACGAGCCGCAGGGGTATGTGGTGCGGGGGTAGGGCCGCCAGGAATTTGCGCCTCAGCGCAAGCTCTATTGTAAGTTGCGGCCAACATGGTTTGTTGTTGGTAATACCAGGCATGGAGGTCCATGCCTAGAGGTATCATAGAAGCGTACTGTGAAAAATCTGGTGCAAACATAGGGGGAGCGCCCCCTTGTGTGGATGTGCCAATATGGCCAATGTGTTGGGCTGGGGGAGCAGTCCCCGTAGGCCCTGGGTTTGTGGGGTTTATGATTTCCCCAGTGGTATTGTTTTGACGATCAGACATGATCTTTTAAAAAGAAAAGGATGTGAAAAAAGTGCTAAGAGTAGCGGTGGGCGCCAATGATGAAACAGTGGTTAACCAATGGAGGTTAATTCACTGGTCTCGTCAAGTAGGGTTAATCCCTTCTTTCCGAGGATCGGTGGCTGGATCGTCCGCTGGTTGATCTCCTGCACAAGGAAACAAACCGTGACTCGTAACAAGGAGGAAGGGGTGGGGGTGCTCCTTGTTACCACTCTCCGGCGTGAGAATCAGTAATTTACTTGTGAAGCAAAGTGTGTGAGAGTAGTAGTGAGAGAGTTAAGAGAAGATACCTCAAACCTGGTTTGGGATGGGTATTTATAGCCGATGAGTGAAGGAGGGTAATTGAGTGGCTAGACTGACAACGCACAGCCTCTTGCAGGTGTGTCAGGCATGTCGGTTACGGTGGTGATGCCACGTCCTGCTGTGGTGTCACTCTGTTGCTTACATGTGGGCTGACAGGCAACTGTCCTCAGTGCCACTTGCTCTGTGGTGTCAGTCCCACTTGTCTTGTGGGCAGGATGCGGTGCCGGGCCGCATCGCTGCTTGCGGTAACTGCTGTTGTCCGCGTTCTTGTTCTGGCCAAGACATGTGCGGGATTCGGTGCTAGGCCGCATCTCCACTCGTAGTGACTGTTGTTGTTGTCCAAATCCATTGTCATGACGAAAATGTTCATAGGATGCGGTGCCAGGCCGCATCGCTATGTGTAACACCCGTTTTCATACTTAGGGTAAGTCTTCTCATCCCTTGACCGATTGGATTCGACCGCCGTGTTCGTGCGTGCCCGCACGGACACAGATAAGTTATTGCTGGTGGGAGTTTTTGATAAGGGTAATGGTCACTCGCGGCCATGATGGTGCGAGATCTGGGACCATACCCCTTCAACTTTCTAAGGATTAAATCTTGGTCTCCTCACAAGAAATAATTTATCTTAACCACTAGGCTATAACCTAAGTGGCTATAGTACACATATTATTTATTTCTAGTTAATATTTATGAATAAAAGATAATTTTGTCGATAATGTTGTTGCTCAAGATATCTATGGTAAGAAAAGGGAGAATCCGCATGGTGGCACACTAGTTGTAACACTAATCAACCCCTACGGATGTGATAGATGTGACGCTATACAATTATACAAGCATACACAAACGTTTTTGCACGCTAAGGGTGAAGGGAGTGGCACGGCAAAGCAATCGGCAAAGCCGATTGCCGAGCGGCAACACCGCCGCCACCCCTTCATCCCGCGCGGCAAACATTGGTTCTCGACTACACATCACCGATCGACAAACATGCAACTTGCATGTTGACCGTTGCAACATAACGGCTATATGTCGTTCAAAATAAAAAATTTTTTTTTTTTTCAACTTTTACCCTATATATTCAAAACAAACCCATTTTAATCCTATATATTCTACAAAATCACCCCCAAATCAAACCAAAAAATACAAAACACTAACCCAAGTATTGCCACGCAAAATGGCGGATGATTTCCCGTTGTGGTTTCCACCTGATAGTAGCGACGACTCGTCCGATGATAGCATTCTTTTTTTCCAAAATCTACTCGAAGAAGCCGAACTACAAGACTCCGGTACATCAAACCAAAGGAGATACATTGAACGTCAGCGGGAGGTTGGGCACGAGACCCTCATGGCGGATTATTTTGTCGAAGACCCGAAATACAACGACACGATTTTTCGCCAAAGGTTCCGTATGTCGAAACGGTTGTTTTTAAATATTGTGACCACCGTGGAAGCGAATGACGCATACTTTCAAGAGGCCTACGATGCGCGAGGTCGGAGGAGCTTTACGCCGCTGCAAAAGGTTACATCAGCTATTAAACAGCTCGCAACCGGTAACCCTCCAGACGAAGGAGACGAGTACTTGCATATGGCCGCAAGAACTTCCCGCGAGTGCCTAGAATATTTTTGCGAAACGGTTTGCAGAATATATGGTTCGGAGTTCTTACGTAGGCCGACAGGCCACGACATGACACTGTTATACGACGCACATGAAGAACAACATCACATTCCAGGTATGTTCGGTAGCCTTGATTGCACCCATTTCGTCTGGCGAATGTGTCCCACCGAGCTTCGAGGGCAGTATATGAGAGGAGATCACCGATACCCGACTGTTATGCTCGAAGCAGTGGCGTCTCAAGATTTATGGATTTGGCATGCTTTTTGCGGTCCACCGGGTTCGCAGAACGATATCAATGTGCTAGGACAATCGCCGTTATTCTTAACGGAACGAAATGGAACCGCGCCAAAATGTCCATTTTACGTCAACAACCATTATTACAAACGTGGTTATTTGCTTGTGGATGGAATCTACCCAAAATGGTCCGTGTTTGTGAAATCGATCCCATACCCTCAAGAAGTAGATGAAAAGATGTTCAAAAGGCAACACGAGGCGGCAAGAAAAGACGTCGAAAGGGCTTTTGGGGTTTTGAAGTCAAAATGGGGTGTCTTGAATCGGCCAATGCGAGCAAAGACGGTTAAAAAAATTAGGAATGTTGTGTACACGTGTATTATTTTACACAACATGATTTTAAATGACGACGGAAACGCGATTGCACCGGTACACATTCGGGATCCTCCGGTCGAGCCCGCGTTTGATGATAGGGTGTTGGGCGAGCTAATGGATGAAGATACGCATTGGAGACTTAAACACGATCTCACGGTTCATCTAGCAAGTCAAGATTTGCCCCACCTGTTGGTTGATTCTGACGAAGAGTAGTGTAATTTTTAATTTTTTTAGTGGTTGCGTTGTTTTAGTGTCGTGTAATTTTTATGAATTTTAAGTTTTTTTTTTAAGTTTCATTTTAATGTAATTGTTTTTTTTATTAATTTAATGTTTTATTTGTTTTTATTTAACATATAATTTAAAAAAAAAACAAAAAAAAAAGTTTACCACTTTCAAGTGTCTAAACCATTGCCAACACTTTTCAGCAAAGTTTAAACTTTTTACCCTCTCTGACGTGGCACTCTCTGATTGGTCCATTTTAAAGTTTGCCACTTTCACCTGTTTAACCACTCCCTTCACCCTAAGACTACGTGTTATAGCGCATCGCTCTATGACACATGTTATATTTTTATTGACCCAAAAATTAATTTCACACGCATATCTACACATTTCAGACTCACGCATGGCCCACCGCCCCCCTTCGGGCCGTGTTTGGCGCTCCTATGGGCTGACATGGCAATGGGCACCAACCTACTACAGACAACCTGAACGCCCGTTTGCATGCCCTCGTCAAGTCTAAACGCCCATTTACATAGTACCCACCAAACGGAAACACCCGTTTAAAAGAAGAAACGACTGATGTGATAGAGAGAGAGGGGGTGTGCATGCAACGGACACCCCATTGTGGGTGGGGGTAACTTATAAAAAAGGCCAAAGAAAAAGGGGTTGGTAGGCTTTTGAGCATTTTGATGGTGGTGTCTGCCGTGGTACGAGATAGGGAGTTGTTGTTGGTAGCTTTCAATTATCCAACCCACATTGTCACTCTCACTTGTCACTGTTTTCTTGATTAATAATCCCCCCATTTTCCAGGGTTTTTACAGGGTTTCCCATTATTATTTCTCATCATCCTACACATTCACACACACATATACATCTCTTATATATATATCACATTCACATATCAAACCTGTTGAACATAAATTATTAATCAATGGCTGAAGTAGGTTCTGATAAAGAAACTCTCAGTAGCATTTCATTTGATCTTCCACCTCTTATTCACAAGGTATCTTTAAATTCTCTCTTTCTCTCTAAAATGCACACATTTCTTGTAAATTATGGGAGTTGTTATTTTCTTTCATTTTTTTACCCAAAGATAGCACCTTTTCATGTGAATTATGGGGTGTGTAATTCATATAGTTTGATGATAGAATTTTTGGACTTTTTCTTTAGTCTTTTTTTCTGAATTCTTGCAAAATTACCCTATAAAAATGGCTTCTTTTTATGTATATTTTGGTGGGTGTCTTACAAGATTTAATCTTTTAGAATTTGTGGTTTTCAAGATCTTTGAAGAATATCTGTTAATGTAAGTTCTGGTGGGTATCTCATAAATTACCCTAGGAAAAGTGTATGTTCAAGATATTGAATTATATGATCTGGGTGGTTTTTTTTTTTTAATTTTTTTTGGATTTTATCTATTTTGTGCAAAATACCTGCATAATAGTCAATAGTGCACATGTAGTGTATGTACAATGGTGGGGGCCTCACAGCACTGACCATGACTCTTATAACATACATGAGATCTTGGAATTTGTGTTGATGCAACTTATGAATCTTGGAAATTGAATTTTTGATGTTTATATCAGTGCAAGTGTACAATATCTCCATTTATGTACACCAATCAATACGGGCCGTGTAGGTGTAGGGTGTTACGAGCCCTATGGGTGGGTGAAAAAAGTTGATACAGGCCGTATCGGTCATATCAGCGTCACATCAATCAATACTTTGCTAGATTGTACTCTTATATAAAGTGGGCGAAACACCCTCTCAAAAGAGCATTCGCATCCAATCCATCAAATTATACATACATTCCACTAAAAAACAACTACTATATCAATATATTTCCACTAAAAACAAATATTTTTTCTCTCTCATTTCAATTAAATAATATTATCATTACATTTTTCTCTCACTTCCACTCACAACCACTTTCAAAATATATTAAAAAATTATAACGGGTGAACAGTGTCCCCCAAAATATACAGATGAACAGTAACATTTTCTCTCTCCTCTACTCACAACCACTTTTTATACCCTTTATAATATAAAAACCCCTCCTCACATATTTTGATGGTTAGGATGTGAATGCTCTAAGGGTTGTATGTTGTCATAGCCCTCTAATACGGCCTGTATTGCCCATGATCGCCTTGTAATATGGCTCGTATGAGAGCTGGTGTCCGGATATCACATCAATGGTGTACCGATATAAACCGCTTTAAAAAAAATGATAAAAGTCATATACTTTTCTGTCATTCTGTATTTTTACAGTCATGCTAATCATCAATCTAATCATTAGATCAAGTTAGGCTGATATATTGTTACATCCTTGCTGCTTTTGTAAAAACAAAAGAATGTACAGTTGACTTTTTTAAGTCAAACATGATACTTTCCAGTTTTCATACTCCATATTCATCTAATTATTGGCATATACTCAGGTTGAACAAACCAGTGAAATAACTGAAGTTACAACAAGTGAAATCACTGAAGTCAACACAACCAGTCAACACATGATCTTAGAAATACCAGAGATAACATTTGATGCATCTACCACAAGAATAAACACACCACAACAAACTCCAAAAAGAGTAAATTTTTCCCCATTGTGTAGCCCCTCTACGTATACTTACGCGAAGTTTAACGAATCGTCATCAAGTCCCTCATCATCTAGAGGTAGATCATCATCCATCAAAAGCCTCATTCCTAAATTAAGTTTCAAACTCAAGAACCGAAATTCGGAGATCGAAAAGGCTGCAATTCTGGCACTTGGTGGCTCACCATCACAGATTAGAGTGAAGGCTAAAATGTCTAGATCATTATCTTTTACGAAACTATTCGCATCCAAAGCGAAAACAACATCATCGTTACCTGTAACTCCAATTGCTCACTCGAATCCAGAGTCTACGCATGGAAGAAACACCATAGAAGTACAGTCTTTAATCTTTGATCATACACTGTCTTGTGACTGCAGGTAGGGCTGCAAACGAACCAAATGTTTGTCGAACGGTTCGTGAACCGTTTGGTGGGAAGTTTGTTTGTGTTCGTTGGTTTATTAAACAAACGAACACAAACAAGAAATTTCGTTCGTTTAGTTAAATGAACAAACATGAACATAGGCCGCATTCGTTCATTTATGTTCGTGAAAGTTCGGTAACATGTTCGTTTATGTTCGATAGTTCATTAGTGTTTTTATTTTTTATATTTTATTTAAATACTTCAAAATTCCGACAAACAAAATATTTAATAAGTGTCAGTATATAATATATTTTGTTCATGAACGCTTGTTTGTGTTCATCAACGTTCATTTTCGTTCGTTGCCTAAAATTAACAAACGAACACGAACACATTTATTTCCTTAACAAACGAACACGAACATAAAATCTTGTTCGGTAAGTGTTCATGAACAGTTCGTGAACACATATATTTCTTAACAAACAAACACGAACAAGGTCTTGTTCGTGTTCTTTAGGTTCGTTTGCAGCCACATGTGAGCTCATAACTTAAATGTTTTAACGTCATTTTTTTACAGAAAGATTGGATCCAACAGCCTATGCATCGTTCACGTTCAGTTCCCGCTCTGATTAAAGACGGAAGCATTACACAAATAGAGTCTTTAGGTGGCGTATTTCGCATAATTCCATCCACACCAAAAGCTTTACAAACAACCCGTCCCGCCATTAATGTGAATCCTGCAACCGATGTTGGTAACAATCATGAAGAAGCGGGTGAGGACATTGCAGAAGAAGAAGCTGTGTGTAGAATATGTATGGTTGAACTGCAGGAACGTGCTGATGATACGCTTAAAATGGAGTGTAGCTGCAAAGGAGAGTTAGCGCTGGCCCACCAAGAATGCGCCGTAAAGTGGTTTAGCATTAAAGGTAACAAAACTTGTGAGGTTTGCAAGCAAGAAGTTAAGAACTTGCCTGTTACTCTTTTGAGAATTCCGAGATCTCAAAGCCGAATTCTTCGCGGAAATGGAGCGTTGCATCTGTTGGAAGTTCCTAGATACAGGTAGTTAACATGTCTGTACATAAAACACATCTGATTGTGCAGATAGAACATTATTATTATTATTATTAGAGTAAAATGTCATTTTTGTCCATGAGGTTTGGCCAGTTTTGCGACTTTCGTCTAAAGGTTTGTTTCTCCGCATCTGGATCCAAAAATCCGACTCGTTAATTCCATCCATTTCATCCAGTTTTATTAACTTAAAGGGATTTTTCATGTGTGTGGTAGGTTTTAGATCGTTTTTCATGCGATCGAATTGCCTTTTAAGTTAACAAAAAAGACGAAAATGCCCCTGACTTAACGGAGAAAATGGATGGAGTTAACGAGCTTGATGAAAATGACAAGATTTCAAACCTTTTGGATCCAGATGTGGAAAACAAACCTTTCGACGAAAGTCGCAAAACTGAGTAAACCTCATGGACGAAAACGGCATTTTATTCTTATTATTATTATTGTTTTATTTTTTATTATTATTTTTTCATCAGGGTATGGCAAGATGTACCTGTTCTTGTGATCGTTAGCATGCTCGCGTACTTTTGTTTCTTAGAGCAACTTCTGGTGTGTTAGGAATCTTAAATTTTGTATCTTTTTTAAGGTAGCGGAAGCTTGATGTTGTTTGTTTCGTTTAAGGTAAGCAAAATGGGTTCTGGCGCGATTGCTATATCTCTGCCTTTTTCTTGCATATTGGGTCTGCTTGCATCGATGACATCAACAACAATGGGTAATTGACTATTTTCATCACTTTCACTTTATATAACTAATGAATTTATTATGTTGTTGACATATTCTCGAAATTATTTTCAGTGAAGAGACGGTATGCATGGATTTACGCATCCGTTCAGTACGTTTTAGTCGTTGGTTTTGCGCATGTTTTCTACTCAAAGGTAAGCGATTTCATGTGAATAGTCCATGTATGACTTTTAAAGTCAAACTTACAGAAAACCGAGACTCAATGTGTAAACTTTACAGCTTAAAGTGACGGGGCTTCTATCGGTTTTGCTTGCTACATTTGCTGGTTTCGGCGGTGCAATGTGCTTTACTTCTATTATTTATGAGTTTCTGAAATGGCAGAGAAGATGGCACAACTGGTCAAATCAACATCATGGGGCTCCGGAAACTGAACCACCTCAAGAGTCCACAGAACCCGCTCATGCACCACACGACGAGCCTCACCCACAAGGCGCTTCAGTAGATGCAATGCAGCCGCAGCAGCCTACAGACACTGCTCATACACCCCAACATGAATCTAGCCTACAAGAAAGTCAAACTCGAGAATCGGGTCAACAACCTAGACCGTAAGTAGAATTTGGTTGAACCTAGAGCTTCTGAATGTTGCTCTATTTGTGGACTCATTGAAATAGATTTTGTCAAAATGTATATGTAATAACATGTAGTTTTTCTAGAATGAAACTGGTACAAAGAGAAGGGCAGTTTGGTCTTTACCACCCGCATTTTACGCACTGTTGTAAGAATCGTCAGGCGCTAGTCGGCCGGTAGAGCACGAACTGGCGATTAATCGAATTGGAATTTTTATATGTAATCTTCAATTTTATATCTATACGCACACACTTTTATGCGTAACTTTTTTTAGCAAGACAAGTTTTAACCCATCGGTTCATTTTTTAAAGTAGACAAGATTAATCACCGAAAGTTATAAGGTTTAACCAGAAAAAGGTCAGAATTTGCCCGGAATCACCAATTTTTGGCTGATTAGAACTGCATAGGGCCGTCGTCGTTGACCGTCGTGATTTATTGGCCGATTAAAGGAAGATTACACGGTGAACCTTCGACTAGCGATTAATAAGCGACTAATCGAATGCTAATCGGGATTTTTACAACCATGATTTTTACGTCTATTGTAACACAAAAATTATAAAATATAGATCTCCAACATATTTTCTTGTGTACTATAACTCATCTGATTCAAGCCACATGGTTTTCGTATAAAACCGCAACAAAATCCCTTGTGAACATGTTTCACTGATTGCATATCTTATCAAAAGAAACAAAGGAATCATAACGATTTGAACTCAAGTAACCGAATAATCAATTTCCTAAAACATTCTTCTGCTATTAACTAGTAAAGTTAGCCGCGTTGATGGCACGTTGACGGAAGAACAAAGCTCATAAGTTACATGTGGAAACCGCCAAATCCACCACCAGGAAAACCACCTTCAAAATGAAACGTATAACCACCACCTCCGCCAAAACCGCCAGCGCCAAAAGGATTGAATCCACCGCCGCCACCCATGTTCATACCCTCTTCAATATCTTCACCATTATCATATTTCGTACGCTTGTCGTCATCTCCAAGAATCTGAAATTAACATTACAGGCTTGAGGTTTAAACGATCAAACAACTAAAGGATGTTTCATGTCAACCCAACAAGGGGTGGAAACGAGTTGAGCCGCGCCCGCGCTCGGCTCTTTGGTAGTTTCTCAAGCTCGAACTTGGCTCGGGTTCAGCTCGTTTATCATCTATTAATTAATATATTAAATAAAAATAATACAAATAATACTCATTTAGGCTCGCGAGCTCGATAAGTGAAGCTCGGGCTTGGGCTCGTTTACTAAACAAGCTTATTTTTAGGTCCGGGCTCAGCTCGTAAACAAGTTTAAATAAGTTTGGCTCGGCTCGTTTGCTAGACGACTCTAAATAAGGGGTAAATGTTATTAAATAAAAACTAATATCATACTAAGGCTCGACGAGCCTGGCAAGCTTTCACATGTCAGGCTCGAGCTCGGGCTCGATAAATAAACGAACTTTATTTTAGGCTCAAGCTCGATTCGGGCATGATAAGGCTCGGCTTGTTTCGAGCTTTTTTCTCTCTCAAGCAGCTCGGCTCGTTTGCACCCCTAAACCAAACCCATTTCTACCCTTCACATAAATTACCCGTTTTAAATCAAAAGGATAAAGAAAGGACCTCATATGCAGCAGCTATTTCTCTGAATTTATTCTCTGCTTCTCTATTATCAACGTTTTTATCCGGGTGCCATTGCAAAGCAAGCTTTTTATAAGCTCGTTTTATCTCTGATATCGATGCACTCTTCGACACACCCAAAATCTTGTACCAATCTTTCCGTTGACTTAACTTCAACGCTTTCTCAGCCTTCATAAGCGATTCCCGAATGCTCATGTCCTTTAAAAGATGTCATTTCAATAATCACAAACATATAAATACATCGGGACATTACTAATTACTATTACTAATACAACAACAGAGGGTGTCTTAGGAATAGTACCTTAGACACAACCTCTATATTTTATTGGTTTTCTTTAATAAATTTACAACAATGCCATCTAACCCATCCTTTTTTTCTTTTTGTTTATTCAACCCTTCAACTTTTAGCATTGTCACTTACACCCCCTCAGCTTTCTAAAAACTTTGTAAAATGTCATTATGACACCCTTGAGTTTTACGTGCTTATTTTTATGTACGTTTTTTATTGGTCTATGTTTTGTTCGAAAACAAATCTGGTCAGATATAATACTTTTTCACTAGGCATTCGACTCCGCCGCAACGCGTGGTACCATTCTTTAACAAAAAAACAAAAAAACACTATTTTCATACGTGCTTAACTTTAAGTACATTTCGTTATAAATCCAAGTTGGTTTACGTAAAGACGTAAATTTTCTCGGTAATGATTCAAGTAAAAAATTAATACGTTTTCGTGTTTATTTTCATGTGCGTTTTCAGTTGGTCTACGTTTTGACGTATATTTTGTTCAAAAAACGAGTCGGGTCAAATATTTGACGGTATAAGTTGTTATTTTAAGTTTAGACGCCGCCGCAACGCGCGGCGGGTCAAAATACTAGTTAACATTATAAACGGGTTCAAACTTTAATTAAAAAACATAGTGCTAACCTGAGGCGATTTTTCTGCAGCCGCCTTGATATCCGCAACGGCTCCCTCCCAATCTTCCGTCAATAATTTGGCTTCACCCCTCTGCAAAAACGAATACAGATAAGCTTATAAGAACATTACGTTAAGTTTTTTTTTTTTTTACGATCGTGAGATTGCATGTGACGATAAGGACCTGAACCAAAGCTTCGGTATGTTCTTCATCAACGGTGAGAACTTCCGTGCAAGCGTTTACGGCATCTTTTCCTCTACCGAGCCTAACCAAAAGCTTACATAACCCGAAATGGAGGTGCACGTTGTGCGCTACGTGATCGGGGTCCAACGCAAGGGCTGCCTTGTAATCCTCCACAGCGACACGCAGTTTCCCCTTCTTTTCGTTTTCTTCCGCCTGCGTACAAAAGTAAAAAACGTAACTTCGTGACGGGGAGTCAAAGACCAGGAGGTATATGAAGGTCAAACGCTAGTTGGGTTTACGTTTTTCGTCTTTTTCAGTAAATTCTTTAATCCGAAATATGCTTTCTTTAATTCACTGTGCTCTGGGTCCAAGCGGAGCCCTTTCTGGTAATGCCTGAAAAAAAAAATTAAGTTATATTAGTTTTAGTGGAATCGGTTTTTATCCAAGATTACAAATGGGTTGTGTTCTGATTTCCTAGGGCTGCAAACGAACCGAACGTTCAGCGAACAGTTCGTGAACCGTTCGGCAGGAAGTTCGTTTGTGTTTGTTCGTTTAATAAATGAACAAACACGAGCAAGAAATTTCGTTCATTTATGTTCATGAACATTCGGTAACGTGTTCGTTTGTGTTCGATAGTTCATTAGTGTTTTTTTATATATTTTATTTAAATACTTCGAAATTCCGACAAATAAAATATTTAGCAAGTATTGGTGTATTATATACATTATGTTCATGAACGCTTGTTTGTGTTCGTTTGTTTTCATCTGTGTTCATAAACATTAGTTTGTGTTCATGAATGTTCGTTACCTAAAATTAACAAACGAACACAACACGTGTTCATTTCCTTAACGAACGAACCCAAACAGAAAATCTTGTTCGATAAGTGTTCATGAATAGTTAGTGAACACATAAATTTCCTTAACAAACGAACACTTCCTTTGGTTCATTTGCAACCCTACGCTTTCCAAAACAAATATAAAATAATGGGTAGTAAAAGAAACCTAGTAGCAACATCATGATCAGCCAAATAATAATAAGCACGACCACGAAGCAACAACGCGTCTAGATTATCCTCATCTTCTTTAAGTATAAATCCCGCTTCCGAAATGGCCCCTGCGTAATCCTTAGCGGCTAGTAATAACTTCACCTTTAGGATCTTAGCCTGAAATTTAAACAGAATATATTCAACATGTGAATATAAATAAATATAGAAAATTAATATAGAGTAAAATCCCATTTGCGTCCCTAAGGTTTGGCCAGTTTTATGACTTTCGTCCAAAGGTTTGTTTTTTGGCATCCGAATCCAAAAGGTTTGAAATCTTGCCATTCTCATCCGGCTCATTAACTCCATCCATTTTTCTCCATTAAGTCAGGGGTAGTTCCGTCTTTTATTGTTAACTTGGAGGGCAATTCGGTCTTTTTCACTTTATGTACAAGTATTCAGAATACCCTTACTAAATAAAAAACAAAAACAATACATGTATGCACCCCTAACTTAACGGAGAAATATGAGTTAACGAGCCGGATGAAAATGGCAAAATTTCAAACCTTTTGGATTCAGATGCGGAAAAACAAACCTTTGGATGAAAGTCGCAAAACTGGCCAAGCCTCACGGACGAAAATGGCATTTTACTCATTAAAATAAGTAGAATAGTTGGTTTAGAATGTTTAGATTGCTACCTGTGAGCAGGCGGGAGAAAAAATAAGAACCACTTTCTCGATGAAATCCAAAGCTTTTATATAATCGTGTGAATCATAGAGATTATTGGCTGTATCTAACGCACTTTGGGCTTGATGCAGTTGAGAAAGCTCCTTCTCTACGGCTGAATTTCCAGGTTTCATTTCGAGAAACTTTTTGTAGCTCTTCTCGGATTCCTCGTATCTACATTAGCCAAAAACCGCCTGAATCATATAAGTTTCCAATCAGGAACTATATGAAGTTATTTTTAATTTTAGTTGTCCTTAGTGATTAAAAGACTGTTATTTATAACAGACAGCAAACTCCGCAAAACAATGGAATTCTAAAACGTCGGTGAGAAATATTCTATGATTTACTGAAAGGTTAAAAAAGAACCTGCACAACTCTCGAAGAACGGAAGCCCGACGCCAATACGCCTCCGAAAGAGAGGGGTCGGCCTCTATGGCAGCGTTAAGATCATTGATTGCCTCGCTATAACGTTTCACCTTTATACTGTGTGAAACTCTTTCAAACAATTCAGCAGTATTACCTGATTTTCCATCTAGATGACCATAAACATGGTATCAATGTCCGATTCGCACTTTCAGTCAACGAACAACAAACAAGATAAAACGTATAGGTGGGTCCGATAAAAATCAATTGGTTAAACCTCATTCTAGCAAAAAATAATTGGTTACACATAAATTCAAAGTAAAACGGTTCCTTCAAATTACAAAATATAATTTTGTAAGTAAACAGAAAAGTTAAATACTTTTTCAATGAAAACTAAATTTAAGACCTGCAAGCAATCAAGATATAACGTTTCATAAGAACCCAAATAATTTTGGCAAATTGGATTTAAATAATCCCAACTTTCTCAATTTGGCCGATAATAATCCCAACTCAGTTATGTGCCGATAATAATCCGAACTGGTCCACTTTTGGCCGATAATAGTCTGCGTTAAAAATAGCTTAACGGAGTTAAGTTTTTTTTCCGAATTACAAACCGATGTTTTAGGGCTTTTGATTATAACGAGGATACGAGTTGATTGATGTCAAATTTACATCGAAATACGGCCCCAAACGACGAAAATGGTGCTTCAATTCGGGTGTTTAAACTTCCAATTAACAAAAATCAAGTTGTTTTGAGCACCGTTTCGAGGTAAGTTTTGCATAAATCGACTCGTATCCTCGTTCTGATCAAAATCCTTAAAACATCGGTTTGTAATTCGAAAAAAAAAAACTTAACTCCGTTAAGCTATTTTTAACGGCGGACTATTATCGGCCAAAAGTGGACCAGTTCGAATCATTATCGGCAAATAACTCAGTTGGGATTATTATCGACCAAATTGAGAAGTTGAGATTATTTAAAGCCAATTTGCCTAGGTGTAAACCCCCCAAAATCATAACTTCCTAAACCTAACAAACCAGAAAACCAAAACAATCAAAGGGCACCAAACCTAAACCCTAGGCTATACTTGATTGAACAATTCAGTTCCACTATAATTAATAATTATAACTGACAGAACAATAGTACACTAATTCCACAACCTAATAAGATCCCCAAACCGAACCAAACAAAATCAGATTAAATCATAAACCACCATTCTTGATCTCAGTAAACATAAAGTCCAATTAAAAGACTGAATCACACACACACACACAGGAACAAGATTACCTAAAGCTGAAACAAGGGGTTGAAGAAGAAGGAGTTGACAGACGAAGACGAAGTGGAGTATGAAGAGAGTGTAGACGAAGCCTCTCCATGCTACAAGATCCATGGATGACACCGTCTTCTTCAATATGTTGATCATCATCGAATGTAATGTAATGTAATGGGTGTAAGGGTTGTTGTATCTAAAGTTCTAAACGTATAATAATGTAATGATAATATTGTTTGTGATTTTAGAAGGAAGGGTTGATGTGGTGATAGAGAGATTGGGAGTTTGGAGTGTCATTACACGTATGGTTGACCAATTGTGGAGTGACATGTGGAAGTTATGTGGCAAACTATTGGCTGACAAACCCTTTGTTTTGTTTTTTTACGAAAAAATTGGATCACTGACGGACCACTGGAATATTATCGTGCCACCAGTAGAACCATCCGATCATATCCATCTCCACTAGGCAATAATGCCTATACACCAATTCAGGAGGAAACCCAATAAATCTGGAAAACCCCCTTTGTGAGAATCGAACCCATGACCTAATGGTCATAAGTCTTATCCCACCACCAAGATACCACTAGGCTATAATGTCATGGGTCCCTTTGTTTTGTTTTGTTTTGTTTGAGTAGTAGTCAAGTTACAATTTATAACTTAGTGTTTAAGTTGGTGATCTTGGAGTAATTTATATGTTTAAAATTGGTATAATAACAGAGGGTTATGATATATTAGAAAGTTTATTTGGATAGGAAGATTAGAGACTTAGAGGGTATTCTTGACCATCTATTTATTAATTAAGTATTAAAATTAAATGAGTGAAATTGAAGAAAAAAAAAAGAGACGTGTGAGTTTATATAGGGGTATTATAGTCAATGCAAGACAATAGTTTCTCTCTCCTCCAATTCATTCCCCAATTTTTTAAACGTTAATAACTCTTTCATATGACATTATTTTTTTAAGAAAATTATACAAAAAAAAACGAGCGTTTTTTTTATCTTTAAAACGAATATACTATTGTTATATTTTCGAAATTTTTTTTCGAAAACCCAGTTGTGTAAAACGCAATAGAAAAAAAACGTAAAAAAATGATTTTTTTTCTAAAACGCAATGAACAAAAAACACAAAAAAATGTCTTATTTCTAAAATGCAATGGCCAAAAAAACACAAAGAAATGTCTTATTTCTAAAACGCAATGGCCATAAAACACAAATAAATGTCTTATTTCTAAAATGCAATAGCAGAAAACACAAAGAAATGTTTTTTTTTTTCTAAAACGCATTGACCTAAAAACACAAAAGAACTTATTCTTTCTAAAACGCAATGGACTAAAAACACATAAATATATGTTTTACCTAAAACGCAATGTACTAAAAACACTTCAAAATATGTTTTTTTAACGCAATGGGCCAAAATAAACATAAAATGTGTTTTTCATAAATCGCAATAGACAAAAAACACAAAAGAAAGTGTTTTTTTTTCTAAAACGCAATAGACAAAAAACACATTTTGATGTGTTTTTGTAAAATGCATTGGACTAAAAAAAACACATAAAAATGTGTTTTCCTAAAATGCAATAGATAAAACACAAAATAAAGTTTTTTTTTTCTTTCTAAAACGCAATGGACTAAAAACATATAAAATGTGTTTTACCTAAAACGCAATGGACTAAAATCACAATAAAATATGTTATTTCTAAAACGCAATGGATTGAAAATAAAAAAAAAAATTTCATTCCTTTGTAAAACACAATGACTCAATTCAAAAACTCAAATTGTAAAAATGCAATTCAAAATTTTCTTACATAGATCGAAGCCGATTTCTTCAACGATTGACGAAATTTGAATGCTAGAAACACTTATCAGCGATCGAATGGAACGAATCGAGTGATTCGCTTCAAAATCACAGGAAAAAAATAAGATATTGTATGAAATTAAATTGGGTTTCTTCAAAAAAGTTGAAGAACACGTTGATTGGGTGTTTGAATCATTGATTGGTGACGAAAATCGCACTACAATGTAGTGATTATTGAGATAGAAAGTGAAGAAAATGTTGAAGATGAGTTTTGAAAATGGTGGGTTTTGAAGTTAGAGAGAGAAAAGGGAGAAGATTGGATAAAATTGACTAAAATATCATTCTCCTTTATTTTAAATTTTGTCACATGTCATAATCCTATTGCTTCATATATTTCCTAGCCAAAACTAACTTCTTATTTGATTATCTTCCTAATAATAGAAGGTTTTAAAGAAGAATAACATGAGTCCGGTTAAGCACCAGTGACTAGGCTGCAAATGAATCAAACGAACATGGATAAGGTCTTGTTTATATTAGTTTGTTAAAGAAAATAAATGTGTTCAAGAATGTTCATGAACACTTTTTTAACAACTCATGAACAATTACTAACGAGATTTTTTGTTTGTGTTTGTTTGTTGGTTTTATGTAAGAACGTAAATGAATACAAACGAATTTTCATTAACACAAATGAGCGCAAACAAACATTCATAAAAACAAATAAGCGTACATGAACATAACTAACGCAAATGAACATATATTAGGTTTTGAATATAAGTAGCATCTTTTATCACAAACATTATGTAGATCCACCCACAATATATTAACCTAATATATATTAAATAATTTTAAAAAATACAATACACTAATATTTATTAAATAGTTTGTTAGTGGGAACTTTGAAGTATTTAAACAAAGTATAAAAGTTAAAACTCAAATGAACTATAAAACACAAACGAACACGCCATCGAAAGTTCACGAACATTTGTTCATTTAACTAAACAAAGAAATCTTGTTTGTTCATGCTCATTCATTTGTTAAACGAACGAACACAAATGAACTTCCTGCCGAACGGTTCATAGACTGTTTGCTAAATGTTCAATTCATTTACAACCCTGCTTATGCGTGGTCTGTGTATAGTCCATGTGTCTTTCCTCTGTTTAGGAGGTGGAGAGTTCAAATCCTGCAAAGTCTTAATTTGTGGTTTATAAAAAGTTGTGGCAGTCAACGCTTGACCCAATGCCCCAGCCCCCAATCAGTGGGTTGGGCCGATTTTTTTTTTCTTTTTAGTTTTGTTTATATGATTTGGTGGGTTAAGCAGGTCGAAATGAAATTTAAATAGGTAAAATGAAATTTTATTGGCGTTGTGGATTGGAATTGGACTGTATTTTTGTATTTTTTTTTTATAAAAGTCCCATTTTGATTGGTTAGACAGAAATTTAATTAGCTTAAATTTTAAAAAAAATGTCGAATTTATGTGTTAATCTCTCTATGGGGCATTTGAAAAAGGATTTGTATCATGTTAAAGATGTGTTACTTCTAATATATGTGACCAAAAAACAAGAAACTTTATCAGGTGTTTTTGTTGTTGGTATAGAGTCATCCGATGAGGAATATTATAACTTTGGAACCAACAATGATGGTTATGATTCTAATGAGGTTTTTTTTTTTGAACGGCGAACAAATCAATCCCGAGCACTCTTGGGGCACCCACTGGACAAACGGGGTACTCTGAGAGTAACCCGAGTCGCCCACCACCGATTCTGGGGAAAACCCGGTAACCCACCCGCCCGTAGGCACTACGGTAAAATTACCGGTAAAACCTGTTTGGTTTAAGGATCGAACCCAGGTTTCCTTGTGTTTCCTATCACTGCCCACCAGTGCCCTGTGACTCACTCTTTTTTTGCACCAAATGGGAATTCAAATAAGAACTCAAGTCCTCCTACCACTTGTGCTAGAGTTCATTGGCATTCTAGTGAGTTGTATAAAACATTTTCTTAGACATATTAACAACGCTTCGTGAACTTGGAGTCTACATTAATGACTATGATGATTCATTAGACACGAAGGTGAGTCGATTACCTTGTGTTGCTTTTGTTAAATCGTAAGAGCCAATCTTTGGCTCTCTTTGTAACACTTTAAGAGCATTTTACAAAAGGTTTACTCAGAAATTTTAAGGTTTGACTGTTATAACTAAAAGTGTCCAATATTGAGAAACTAGAACGATTGCAATGACACAGACAAGAATTATGGTCTTCTTTGAGAGTTGCATTGCTAAGTTAATAACTACATTTCAAGTTCTAAATAGTTATGAATGTTTTTTTGTTCTAATTTACCATGTTTTCTTATGATTTAAAGGGTATAAATACAACTTAACTCAATGACTACCATTTTGCTTTAATAGCTATTAAATATTAACATATAAACTAGTAGTTGTTTTGAAGTTTGAGTGCTACCGTTGTGGGTTCCACAAGTTAAAAGGGTGATTTGGTTATGATCTCAGATGTTGATGAGATTTTAAAGGATTTTGTGTTGATGTTGCAGCCAGCTGGGCAGAAAACATACGCATTCAACATGTGTGTTGTGACATTTAAAAATAGGCAAATTAGAAATAAATAATACCACCTAACTCAATTTGGTCGATAACAATTTCAAGTCAGTTATTGATCGATAATAATCCGAACTTGTCAATTTTTTTTTTTGTAAAATAGTCCGCCGTTAAAATACCTTAACGGAGTTAAGTTTTTTTCCGAATTACAAACCGATGTTTTAGTGCTTTTGATCAGAACGAGGGTACGAGTCGATTGATGTAAAACTTACCTCGAAATACTGCCCAACCCACAAAAACGGTTCTTCAATTCGAGTGTTTAAACTTCCAATTAACATATATCAATAGGGATGAGCTCGGTACCGTCCAGTACCGAAAGAACCGGTACCGAAAATCCCCAAAAGTGGGTACCGATACCGGTACCGAATATACCCGGTTCGGTACCGGTACGGTACCGGTATCTGAGGGTAAAAACCGGTAAATACCAGTACCGAACCGGTACCGTACCGGACCGGACTGGTACCGAACCGGTACCGAAAATGCTAAAAGTCCGTACCGTAAAAGTACCCGGTTCGGTAAATTCGGTACCGGTACCGGGAACGATTTGCTCATCCCTAAATATCAAGCCATTTCGAGCACAATTTCAAGGTAAGTTTTACATCAATCGACTCGTATCCTCATTTTGATCAAAAGCCCTAAAACATCGAATTGTAATTCGGAAAAAAACTTAACTCTGTTAGGCTATTTTAACGGCAGACTATTTTACAAAAAAAAAAATATAACCAGTTCAAATTATTATCGGCCAATAACTTAAAAAAACGGAGAACTTCACTAAAAATATAATTGGAAATAGTTTGACTTATTAGCCAATCCCGTAGCGTACACACATGAATTTTTTTTGAACGTCCAACATAAGAATCGCCGGGTACTCTGTACGCGGCACCCACTGGCCGAAAGGTAGCCCGCGGCAGCCCAACCTGCACGCACGGAGCCCCTAGCCCACCATGCCACCAGTTCCAAGGAAAACCCGACCCTCCACCCGCCCGAGGGCACGACAACGCAAAGCCGGTAAAACCCGGGTGGATCAGGAATCGAACTCTAGACCTTTTGGTTAGAAGTCTTCCCTCATTTCCATAACCACTAAAGAAAACATTTCACATTACAAATTGATTTTGTTTTTTATTTGACTTTAATTTATACTTTTGTTGAACTTTGCAAGTTTAATTCACATTTGAGATGGCGAATTGGAGTCCCAACTTTTACCCTTTTTTTGTAAAAGCTCGAATAATTTAGAGCTCATTGCTGAAAAGTTAACTCTTGATTTAAATCTAACTTGTACTTTTGGTCAACTTTGGAGGTTTGATAGACACTTGAAATCTTGAGTCGTAGTTCAGCTTTTATCGATCGTTTGTAAAAGCTCGAATAACTATAAGATCACCCTAAGAAGGTAAGGCTTAAAATTATGACTTTATACTTAAAGATTGATGACTTTTTTCGTAGGTAACTTGCAAGAAAAGTGTGTTTACTTTCTTTAGTGCAAATTCAGTTATAACATTGCATTACTATACAAGCTTGGTTTATAATATGATCACGATATACTCACAAGTCACAATGGTCGTATAAAACTGGATCGGACCGTAAGAACATATTGGGCTATTTTAAATCTTCTAGATATTTAATAAAAATGTATTGGGCTATATATAGTAATGGGCTGTTTAGATACTTAATACTGGGCTATTTTTTTGATGCTTATAGTTTACGGGTTTATTGATGTTAATCATCTAGCCGTCATGGACCCATGGTCCATGGTAGATTAGGTGAGATTGAGTATGAAAGCTACTGTTCAGTTCTAGCAGAAAAAAAAAGCGTTAGAGCATTTAGATTTTAGAGTATGTTTTACTATCTTCATTAACCTTATTCTTCCCCTCAAGCTTTGATACTCTGGAACCAAACTGTTAGTAATGGTTCGGTTTGGTTTTCAACGGTTCGTTTCATGTTTTATTATAAAAAAAACATTAGTAACGGTATGACCTAAAAGTTGTTGAAACTGGTGTGCGAACACCACTGGTATGCAACAATACAACATACTTTTGTTTAATTTACTATGAATATTGTTACACTTCGTGTGTGTGTGTGCGCGATATTGAGTCGTAGAATCCATTGAACATAGAAGATCAACACCTTTCGCACAAAACATAATAAGAGATTCATGATGTCAACCATGTAACCATATTTTTCTAAGGCGTTACATTGAGCATCTTTTGGACACCACCCCTCATATCGATACGCTTATTATAGATCCTTTTTTAACCGCAAAACACTATATATCTATATATATATATATATATATATATATATATATATATATATATATATATATATATATATATATATATAGCCCAGCAAGAAATTGGGGCTTATTATAGATCTTGGCAAAAACAAAACCAAAGTAAAGGTTCACCATGTAACATTGCCTTTAAGTAGTGAACAAACGGCTCATCACATTACTTGCAATTTGAAGGATACAAGCAAAGACAAGGATATGAGAGAAAACGTCTAGGGCTAACTTGGGCGATTAACTTATAATTTATGTTAACGATATATTTGTGATAGTAATGATATTGTTTTGTCTAAATATTTATGTTGCATCAACAACCTAACCCAAAGACATGTTAACGAAACTCAAATAAACCAAAACATCCCCAAGTTATTCACTTTGGTAGATGGTTATGGGATTCTAATGCGAGTGTGTGTCAGGGTAGCTGTCGCATCATTGTGGGGTGGGACCCAAGTACTGTGAATCTTAAGGTGGTAGAAAGACATCCCCAAGTTATTCACTGTTTTTTTGAACCAGTTAATGGCACAACGGGGTTCTATTGCTCTTTTGTCTATGCTCATCATCGCATGGTTCCTCGTAGGGAGTGCTGGGAAGCTTTGATTGTCCATAAAGCTGTTGTTCAAAATCTTCCTTGGCTGCTCCTAGGGGATTTCAATTCTACTATTGATCCTAACGAACGCTCCATGGGTAGCTCCTGTGTTACTAGTTACTACTAGCATGATGGAAGCTCGGGAATATTTTACTGAGTTAGGGGTAGAAGACCTTTGTATGACGGGTCAAAGACTCACATGGAATCAAAGTATGTTTCACATTACAAATTGATTTTGTTTTTTATTTGACTTTAATTTGTACTTTTGTTGAACTTTGCAAGTTTAATTCACATTTGAGATGGCGAATTGGAGTCCCAACTTTTACCGTTTTTGTAAAAGCTCGAATAATTTAGAGCTCACCGCTGAAAAGTTAACTCTTGATTTAAATCTAACTTGTACTTTTGATCAACTTTGCAGGTTTGATAGACACTTGAAATCATGAGTCGTAGTTCAGCTTTTATCGGTTGTTTGTAAAAGCTCGAATAACTATAAGATCACCCTAAGAAGGTAAGGCTTAAAATTATGACTTTATACTTAAAGATTGATGACTTTTTTCGTAGGTAACTTGCAAGAAAAGTGTGTTTACTTTCTTTAGTGCAAATTCAGTTATAACATTGCATTACTATACAAGCTTGGTTTATAATATGATCACGATATACTCACAATGGTCGTATAAAACCGGATCGGACAGTAAGAACATTGATATTCACCAATTTACACATACTTTAGTCCCCCATTTTATCCCCATTTTATGCGTTTTCGGTCGTAAAACCGTGAATCGGATACTTAATCAGGTATACTTTTGTTTATAGGCCTAAAACAGCATGCCAAACAAGAAGATGATGAAAATGAGGACTTTCCAAGCAAAACGACAAAGCTGCGAAGATTCTGTGAACATTCTGATCTGGGCAATTGGCACGGCCGTGCAATGAATGGCACGACCGTGCAGATCCGACAACAGGGCTCTATCCAGCAATGCACGCCAGTGCGATCAGGAGTGCAAGCCTCTCTCGGAATGGAACGATCGTGCGGCTGGAGGCACTCCCGTGCGACGCCGACGACCAAGCCCAGCCCGGAACTGCACCACCAGTGCAGTTGGTTGATGTGCGGTAAAGTGTCGTATATATTAGGTGTATATTTTAAGCCCTTTTTAACACTTATTTAGCCAAGTTTTAAATTTATAAAACACGATATTTCACTAACACTAAACACACATATGGGCAAGTGCACCCATCGTTGAGTGTAGTATAGCGTTGGTAAGATACCGAGGTCGTCCAAGGACACAAGAGCTTTTAGTACCGGTTTATCCTCAACGTCTAACCAAAATAAAAGTTTAGAAAAAATGTTTTAAACTAAGAAAATTAAAATCTAACTAAAATGCTGAAAAATAAAAAGAAAAGAAAAACAGATAGACAAGATGAATCACTTGGTTCCGACTCGTATCTAGTATAACCTTTGATTATTTCCGCACTTTTGCACATAATTAAGAGATTATCTTAGTTATTGTAGTAGGCCCCTCTTTTGAAGGTGACGTTACCCTCACCCCAGTAGTTTGAGTCAGCAGGGATACAATCCTAAAAGGGTGGATTATTGGAAGATAATGAATTAAGTTATTAATCCAGTATTGTGGTAGGCCCCGCTTTTGGCGGTGACGTTACCCTCGGCTAAGTAGTCTGAGTCAGCAGGGATACAGTCCTAAATAGCCGGGTTATAGTATTAATAGTAGTTAACTTATGAGGGGATCAAAGAGTTTGGACCCCCGCCATCCAATACCGTGAAGTATTGAAGGAGGTCCTACTAAATTTGACCCAGGTCCATTGCAGGACCTCTAAACGCTGAACAATGGCAAGACCTTTACCAAACCGTTCCCTTAACCCCCTACCAGGTAGCCAACATACCTCCATATAGACCGTGGAGATATGAATGGTGAAAATCCTTTATTTTATATAGACAGTAAAATAATGCCAAGACACCACGGACAAACGATAGGGAAAGATCACCTTCAACATAAGTAACTAGTTATTAAAGTCATTAATACAAAACCAAATAAAAAGTGCAAAAGATTAGAAATAAAAAGTATTATACTAGACACTTTGTCTTCACCAAGTGATGTAAGAGACTTAGGCAAACATGGCCTTGATTGTCAAGAACTCTTACGATCAATCTTGGATCCCGAGACGACTCACACACTCTACGATGGACAATGGATGATGGTGGTGGATGATGGTGTTGTAATGGTGGTGGGTAGTGGATGAAGTGTGGGAGAGGTGGTGTGCCAAGGGATGAGATGAAATGAATCCAAGCACTCCTATTTATAGGCTGAACAGAGTGCTGGACACGGCCCCGTGTCCGCTGGGCACGGCCCCGTGTCCGTCTGACAATCTCTCTCCTCATTAATTGTAATTCGCAATTACAATAAATGCGCCTGCTGTACTTTCGACACGCCCCCGTGTCCGCTGAGCACGGCCCCGTGATGGGCAATAGAAGCTTCTATAGATTTGTCTTTTCTGCTGCTTCTTGGGCACGGCCCCGTGCTGGCTGAGCACGGGGCGTGTTCAGCCTTCTGTCTTCTCCTTTTTGCTTTGGAAGGTGCCGTTGAGGGGTCGGGCAGTCCACTAATGTTCCTTTCCTTGTATTTATGTTGGATTTTGTTGTCTTTTTTGCTTCTTTTGCGTTTTTGAGCTCATTTAATCCTGAAAATACAAAAGGAAGACAAAAACACTCTTTTTTCAATATTAGTACTTAAAAAGGGTTAGTTATATGCCTCATTTGATGTAATTTATATGTTGCATTTTACACACATCAAATACCCCCACACTTGAACTTTTGCTTGTCCTCAAGCAAAACTCTTTAATATGTGGCTTACACTCCCAAATGGAATAGGTAGAAGAGAAGGTTTTGGGCTTGTCGTAGAGTGTCGGGATTTCCAAGATCTTTTTGGGTTTTATTTTTATTTATTTACACTCCTATTCGTAATGATTTATTTAGAACTTTTCATAAAAGAAATTACTTATTTGGGCATAACATGCCTTTTTTAAAATTCTATTTATATACAAGTTCACATACCTCACGGGGAAATCACCCACACTCGGCCGAAGGTGTATTTTTAGTGAATCACTCGAGAGCGGCATGGAACTTATTCCTACCATAGGCTTGCCAAGAAATCAATCCTCCTTCTTTTTAACTTTTATACCTTTGTAGATATCAAGAGGACTTTATGGGTTAAGGGTTAGGCTAGGGTTAAAGGTAGGTGGTTGGGTTAGTGGTTAGTAGAAAAAGGGCTAAAAGCGTAACAAGTGTCGGTTTTCGTATTTTTGCAACTTTTTATTTTGATGAAGCTTTTATTCAAACTAAGTTATTTTTGATTAACTTGTTTGTTTATTTTCTTTTTGCTTCATCTTTTTTTTTTTTTTTGCGAAGAACCGAACTTGTTACTAAAATAAAGGGTTAAAAAATGAAAAAGGGTTTTGGTGGGTAAAAGGGTTTTTTTGTTTGGGTGATGAAATGAAAAGGTTTAGGCTCAAAGGGGCTAACTAGGGGGATTTTTAGGTAGGTGGTAAAAGAAAAAGAAAAATAATGGTGTAGAAGATAAAAAGGGTTAGTCCTAATGCCTCCATCATTTACTTACTCGGGTTTAAGTTGATAAGGACCGGGAATGTATTGTCATGGCAAGTTCTAGAGTCGTAAGAACCAAGCGGCTATTCACACAAGAAACGAAAAATGAGCATTTCGTCAATTGATATGTAATTGTGTGCTCAATAGAGGCTCAAAACTCACTTTTGTGGGAATGGGTTTTTATGTGATCAAGTATATATAATCAAATTTTAAATAAGTTTGTCATGCCTTTTTCATAATTTTCTTATGTTGGTTCTTTTTATCACTACGCTATCGGTTGTAAATTTGTAAAAATATAACCTTTTTGAGAACTTGAATTTCCCGAGTTAAACCTAGACAAGTAAAAAAAATGAAATTTTTGAAAAAATTTGGGGTGATTAGCGGTTCCAATAGAGTTTTGTGTAAGGCTTGTATTTAGGACTTGCAAAATTCAAGGTTTTAGCTCCCCCCCTCCCCCCCACACTTAAATTACACATTGTCCTCAATGTGTCCCAACAATAAATTTTTAGGTTGATTAGATGTGTAAAATAGTGTTTAAAAAGCAAAAATTTGTGTTACTGGGCACTGAACACGGCCCCGTGTTGAATGGGCACGACCCCGTGTTCAAGTGCCAGTAACAGGTACTTACAGAAGGTGGACACGGCCCCGTGTCCACTGGACACGGCCCCGTGTCCACTGGACACGGCAACGTGTCTGGTAAAATTCTGCAGAACAGAAGCCAAACAGCAGAACGTGTCTGAAAACCTGAAAAACAGGTTTCTTCCTCCGGTTTCTCCATCCTGGCCTTATAAGTGCTGAGGCTTAGCACCCCAAGCCTTGGTTTGTACCTGTTTCATCACTTAATACCACGCCAAGCAACACAAACATCCTACATTACCATAGTTAATTGTTCCAAGCATAAAGTAAAAGAAAAATAAAACGGAAAATAAAAGTGTTTAAGGAAAGTAAATTGTTCAACTTCTGGCACGCAGGCCACCAATCGTTCGATAGGTAAAGGGACTTAAACCTGTGGGCTCGCCATCAACCCGCTCCTACTCCTTCAAACCCTCTACTCCATATTTTCATCGCTATCATCACCTCCATCCCCATGCCCCGCCATGTGCTCCCGGATGCTGCTGATATCGTCTTGTATATCGTTGATGTTGCGTTCAATAGCTCCGACCCGGTGGTATGTGTTGTTGGCGAGGTTGTAGGCGTTCCTGGTACACATGAGGTTTTCCTGCATAAGATCATGTAAGCTTTGAAAATTAGGAAAACCGCCTCCTTGTGAGGAGGATTGACCCGGATCACCATGGGGTGGATACTGGTGGTGGGGAGGTGGTGCGTGAAGAACTAGGGCCTCCTGTGGGTTCCATGCATAGCCTTGCGTTCTTTGGAAACTCACTGTTCCGTCTTCCGCCTCATAGAGTAAGTTCATGGCTCGGCAAATGTGGTAGTCAACTCGTCCCGACCATGGGCTTCTTTCAAAGGCTCTTGGAATTCGCGTGTAATGCTTAAAAAGACGGTACACCCATCCTCCGAAGAAGATAGGTGTTGGAGCTCGAGCAAGGCGGTTGAGATGCATGGTTCTTAACAGGAGATACGGAACATCAAGAGGCTTTTGGTTGTGGATACAGTGGAGGACAACCAAATCCTTCAACCCTACAACACCGCTACTGTCGTGACGTTGGTTTAGAGAGTAGGTGAGGATCCTGTGAATGTAGCGATAGAGCGGATCCCTTAGCTTCGTACTCTTGGTGCTACGAGGGTCGTAGATCCCTTCACCGATTTGAGCCCATGCGGCCTGTCTTTCATCTCCCTCCAAGTCTCGTAATCCCCCGGTATTTTCTTCGTTTCCCGATTCCTCTTCTTGGTATAGACCTACTATGGCTCCAAACTGTGCCATGGAGATCGAGTACATTGTCCCTCCACACCGAAATACAACCCCTTCATTGTCGAATGGGTCACACCTTGAATTGAAGTTGAAGGTACTGTAGAACTCCATGGTGCATTGATGCACCGACCGAAGCCTAGTGTTTAATGCAACAGCTAGTGGTCCCGTAACGATGTTGTTGAATCGGTTCAGCTGGTTTACTAAGGTTAACAGATCCATGCAAGCTCTCCTGGGGTACTCTTCGGGTCTTGTTTGAAGAACCTCATACCTTGCCCTTGCATCAAGCTCACTTGCATTGAACCTTGTGAACTTTGCCATCTGAAAGAATACACCAAAAATTAGTACGAAACAGAAGTGTTTTCAGACAAAACTGCAAACAACGGGCTGGACACGACCCCGTGTCCATCGGACACGGCCCCGTGTCCAGGGGTCTGTTACTAAAAAACCTCATTTTTCGACCCGGTTTCGAAAACTTGAAAATTTTTGGTCCAATAGGTGCGGTTTCCCCCGAAAATGAAACCCTAAACACCGCTTTTCCCAAAATATCCCGTTTACCCTATCAATTTTTGTCTTTTTCGGTTCAAAACAAGGGTTTGGGGTTTTTGTAAGAAATCGGGTGAATCTATGAACAATCTAAGTGTATTTACTTACCTTAACACTAATCTAACTAAATGCAAACAGATTTAGGCAAAAATTTTAGGTTTGATCCGGACGAACATCAAGAACCCTAGATTTTTCCCCAAATTTGTGGTGTTTTAACTACATGCAAGTAACTAATCTAACTACTAAGAGTGATAGAATCATACCTTGACGTTGTTAGATCGGTAAGAGACGTCGAAATTTTGCGAAAAATCGCCTGGAACCAGAGCTTTTGTGGGGAAACGGGGCGTGCGGAATGAAGAAACTGTTTTGAAAAAGGGGTTTTATCCCGTCTGCAGCGCGAACACGGCCCCGTGCCGAGCATTTTTTTTTGTTCGCGTGTGAGTGCCCCTTTTTCCCATAAGCTATGGTTTAGAAAACTTACCGCTTTATCTTGTCGTCTCAATCGTTCTTAACTTACCAGGCACGATGTTTTTATTCTTCCACGGTTTGAAGCGAGATCTCTTCTTCCTCATCCTCAATAAATCCTTGATAGAGTTTCAGCCGTTGGCCATTGACTTTAAATGGTGACCCATTTCGAGGTTTAATTTCTACTGCACCGTGTGGAAAAATGTGGGTGACGGAAAAAGGTCCTGACCACCTAGACTTTAATTTACCAGGAAACAATCGAAGTCGTGAATTAAACAAAAGAACTAAATCTCCTACCCGAAATTCATTAGGTTTAATATGTTTGTCATGCCAATTTTTCATTCTTTCCTTATAAATCTCGGAGTTTGAGTATGCATAATTCCTAAGCTCGTCTAATTCATTTATTTGACAAAATCGATTTTTACCAGCAAATTCTAGATCTAAGTTTACATTTTTGATTGCCCAGTAGGCTTTGTGTGCAATTTCTACTGGCAAATGACAACTTTTTCCATAGACTAGCTTATATGGGGTTGTACCTATCGTTGTTTTATAAGCAGTTCGAAAAGCCCATAAAGCATCATCTAATTTCCATAGACTAGCTTATATGGGGTTGTACCTTTCTATTTAACCCTACGGTTTTTTCGAGTATTCGTTTTAACCCTCTATTAGTCACTTCGGCTTGTCCGTTTGTTTGAGGGTGATAAGCTGTCGAAACTCGGTGATAGACCCCATATCTTGTTAAAAAATTTTCAAGTTGATGGTTGCAAAAATGGGTACCTCTATCACTTATTAAAGCTTTAGGTGTGCCAAAACGAGAGAATAATTTTTTCAGAAATCTTACCACTACTCTTCCATCATTTGTTGGAAGTGCCTCGGCCTCGGCCCATTTAGACAAGTAATCTACTGCCACAAGTATGTATTTGTTTCCTTTCGATGGTGGGAAAGGTCCCATAAAGTCGAGTCCCCATACATCAAAAATTTCACAAACAAGAATGCCATTTTGTGGCATTTCGTTTTTGGAAGAAATATTACCTGTTCTTTGGCAAGCATCACATGTCTTTACAAGATTTTGAGCATCTTTGTAAATGGTTGGCCAATAAAATCCTGAATCAAATACCTTTCATGCGGTACTGGCAGCACCATGATGTCCTCCGTATGAACCTTCATGACAATGGCGGAGAATTCTTCGTGCTTCACTACCATGTACGCATCGTCTGACGAGTTGGTCGGCACACATTTTGAAAAGATATGGATCTTCCCAAAAGTAGTGTTTCACATTGGCAAAGAATTTTTTTCTTTGATGATGTGGCCATCCTTTTGCGACTATACCGCTAGCTAGGTAGTTAGCAAAGTCGGCGTACCATGGTTCTTCCTTATATTCCACCATTTCCAGGGACTCAGTTGGAAATTTTTCGTTGATTTGCTCGTCCCTGGTTGCCTCCAAAGCTGGGTCTTCTAAGCGTGAAAGATGATCTGCTGCAGTGTTTTCTGCTCCTCTTTTGTCTTTGATTTCAATGTCAAATTCTTGGAGGAGTAGAATCCACCTAATCAAACGTGGTTTTGCGTCTTGCTTCTTAAAGAGATATCGAATGGCTGCATGGTCTGTATAGACTATAGTTTTAGAAAGAACAAGATAAGAACGAAATTTATCAAAAGCAAATACCACAGCTAGTAACTCTTTTTCAGTTGTTGTATAATTTTCTTGTGCATCGTTAAGTGTTTTACTAGCATAATATATTGGGTGGAAATGCTTTTCTTTTCTCTGTCCCAAGACAGCTCCAACTGCAAAGTCACTAGCATCACACATGATTTCGAAAGGATATTTCCAATCAGGTGCTATCATGATAGGTGCATTGACTAGCATTTCCTTTAGGGTTAGAAATGCTTGATTGCAATCCTTGTCAAAGATGAAAGGAGCATCTTTTTCAAGTAATTTTGTTAGAGGTCTTGAGATTTTCGAAAAGTCTTTGATAAACCGCCTATAAAATCCGGCATGCCCTAGGAAACTTCTAATAGCTCTTACGGAGGATGGAGGAGGTAATCTAGAAATGGTATCTATTTTGGCTCGATCTACCTCCATTCCTTCGCTTGAGATTTTGTGACCGAGTACTATTCCCTCCGTTACCATGAAATGGCATTTTTCCCAATTAAGGGCGAGGTTAGTTTCCTCACATCGGGATAGCATCCGTTCAAGGTTATCGAGGCATTGGTCGTATGAATCCCCAAAGATAGAAAAGTCGTCCATGAAGACTTCCATTGTCTTTTCTATCATGTCATGGAAAATGGCTACCATGCAACGTTGGAATGTTGCGGGGGCATTACATAGACCGAACGGCATGCGTCGATAAGCAAAAGTTCCATAGGGACATGTGAAAGTTGTCTTTTCTTGGTCTTCGGGTGCTATCGGGATTTGAAAGTAACCTGAAAAACCATCCAAGAAACAGTAAAATTTATGACCGGATAATCTTTCTAACATTTGATCAATGAAGGGTAAAGGAAAATGATCCTTTCTCGTTGCTTCATTTAATCGTCTATAATCTATACATACTCTCCATCCTGTGACGGTTCTCGTTGGTATTAATTCATTCTTTTCGTTAGTAATTACCGTCATACCTCCTTTCTTTGGAACTACTTGGACGGGACTTACCCAAGGACTATCGGAAATAGGATAGATAAGTCCGGCATCAAGTAATTTGATGACTTCGTTTTTAACCACTTCTTGAACATTTGGATTTACACGACGTTGTGGTTGTATGACCGATTTGTAGTCATCATTCATCAAAATTTTGTGTGTGCACATAGAAGGACTAATTCCTTTGAGTAAATTGCCATTTTCGCCCCTGAGGTTTGGGCACATTTGCCATTTTAGTCCAAAATGACACTTTGGTACCATTTTGCCCCCCACGTTTGTAACTTTTTGCCATTTTCGTCCAAATGGCTCAAAAAGTTACTTTATTTTTGGACGAAAATGGCAAAAAGTTACAAACGTGGGGGGCAAAATGGTACCAAAGTGTCATTATTTGGACGAAAATGGCAAAAAGTTACAAACGTGGGGGGCAAAATGGTACCAAAGTGTCATTTTGGACTAAAATGGCAAATGTGCCCAAACCTCAGGGGCGAAAATGGCAATTAACTCAATTCCTTTTATGTCAACAAGTTTCCAAACTATTGCATTTTTGTGTTTTTTCAAAAGATTAATTAGTTTTTCTTTTTCTAAGTTATCTAATTTAGACGAAATAATTACAGGTAACTTACCATCTTTGTCTAGAAAAGCATATTCCAAACCTTTTGGAAGTTCTTTGAGCTCAAGTGGTGGGTCTTTAGGAGACTCCTTATTTGGTTGCTCGTTTCGATCAAGAACTTTAAAAGTTTGTTCTACGGCGACCTCTTCTTCAACAAAGTGGTCAATCTCTTCACTTGTATCGGGTGGTTCATCTTCATCTTCAATTAGGGGGTCATTATTGCCGAATGGATATTTCATTGATCGTTCGAGATCGACACTTCTTTTAAATGCCCCTAATTGAAGAGGTAAATTGTTGAACTTCCGGTTTTTCAAAGCTTCGTGAGTTTTTACAAATGGTCGTCCCAACACTAGAGGAGCGTCATCGAGGATGACAAAGTCGGTGGGGATTACCATTTGATTTGTTTGAACCAAGACATCTTCAACTATACCGATTGATTTTATTACTTTCCGATTGGATAGAAAAATGGGTATTTGAAGTGGAGAAAAATCACTAATACTTAATTTTTCGAAAATATAGTTAGGCATTATGTTAACACAAAGATCTTTATCGATTGTGACATTACTAATAAACGAATTTTGAAAGAAACATGGAACCGGTGTGATGTTAATTTCAAATGGGTCTTCTTTTATTAGTGAAGTTTGATCATTAGTTAACTTAACACTTACCGTTTCGTCAATTTTAGTGTTAGTGTTTAACTCTTTTAAAAACTTAGCATGAGTGGGTACTAAACAATGATTTTCGAAAGAAGGTGTCAAGAGATTAATTTTTTCAAAATTAGACTCTTCTTGGATTTTAACGTTATTGGACTCACCTTTTTCGTTGTTTAACTCATGTGTCGGTTTTTCACGTAATTGTTCTTCCATTTTTACATTTTCAGTTATCTCTTCTTTTTTTAATTCATCTCTTGCGCGGGACTCCTCTTCCCTTGCGCGAGCTTCTTTTATACATCGATCGATAACTCTAATGTGTTCTAATATCCTATCGGTCACTTCGGTAATAGAAAAAGAATCATTATTTCCTAAGCTTGAATCCGGTTGTTCGACCTTTTGTTCCTCATAATACCCATATGAAGTTGATGGTTCACACCATTGTTCTTCATTGTAAGCATATGATGGATAAGGTTCGGAATTTTGTTCTTCATAATACTCATATGAGGTGGGTTGTTCACGCCAAGGTTCCTCATAATAAGCATATGAAGGTGGTGGCTCAAATCTCAGTTCCTCAAAGTATGAGTAAGAGGGCTCATACCTTGGTTCATCAAAATATGAGTATGAGGGAGGAGGTTCATACCTTTGGTCTTCATAGGATGTGTATGAAGTTGATGGCTCGTACCTGGGCTCCTCATAGTAAGCGTATGAATTGGATGGTTGATAAGAGTGATTAATTTGAATCGAACGTGTATTACGACAATTAGTGCAATAATTACTCCTATAATCATCCTCATCATAGGTGTAGTTGTAACCTCCTGAGTATTGATCCATAAGAATCACTCAGCAGACCACAACTGAGTCTCGGGACTAGAAAACGAAAACAAAGACTGAAACAGAAGGCTGGACACGGCCCCGTGTCTGGTGAACACGGCCCCGTGTACAGGATCTGTATCTGGGCGTTTTATTTAAAGTTACTGGTCACGTTGAGCACGGGGGCGTGTTCAGTGAGCACGGCCCCGTGTTCAGACTCTGTATCTGGGTATCTAACTAAAAATATGCAGCACGGGGGCGTGTTCAATGAGCACGGCCCCGTGTTCAGGCTACTGTAAATGCAAACTAAACTAAAATGCAGAAAAATGTGCGCGCGTTTTAAAAAGGTTTTTTTAAAAAACAACTGATTAAGCCGTCGATTTTAAACTTTCTCAAAATCCTTGTGTCCCCGGCAACGGCGCCAAAAACTTGATGTGCGGTAAAGTGTCGTATATATTAGGTGTATATTTTAAGCCCTTTTTAACACTTATTTAGCCAAGTTTTAAATTTATAAAACACGATATTTCACTAACACTAAACACACATATGGGCAAGTGCACCCATCGTTGAGTGTAGTATAGCGTTGGTAAGATACCGTGGTCGTCCAAGGACACAAGAGCTTTTAGTACCGGTTTATCCTCAACGTCTAACCAAAATAAAAGTTTAGAAAAAATGTTTTAAACTAAGAAAATTAAAATCTAACTAAAATGCTGAAAAATAAAAAGAAAAGAAAAACAGATAGACAAGATGAATCACTTGGTTCCGACTCGTATCTAGTATAACCTTTGATTATTTCCGCACTTTTGCACATAATTAAGAGATTATCTTAGTTATTGTAGTAGGCCCCTCTTTTGAAGGTGACGTTACCCTCACCCCAGTAGTTTGAGTCAGCAGGGATACAATCCTAAAAGGGTGGATTATTGGAAGATAATGAATTAAGTTATTAATCCAGTATTGTGGTAGGCCCCGCTTTTGGCGGTGACGTTACCCTCGGCTAAGTAGTCTGAGTCAGCAGGGATACAGTCCTAAATAGCCGGGTTATAGTATTAATAGTAGTTAACTTATGAGGGGATCAAAGAGTTTGGACCCCCGCCATCCAATACCGTGAAGTATTGAAGGAGGTCCTACTAAATTTGACCCAGGTCCATTGCAGGACCTCTAAACGCTGAACAATGGCAAGACCTTTACCAAACCGTTCCCTTAACCCCCTACCAGGTAGCCAACATACCTCCATATAGACCGTGGAGATATGAATGGTGAAAATCCTTTATTTTATATAGACAGTAAAATAATGCCAAGACACCACGGACAAACGATAGGGAAAGATCACCTTCAACATAAGTAACTAGTTATTAAAGTCATTAATACAAAACCAAATAAAAAGTGCAAAAGATTAGAAATAAAAAGTATTATACTAGACACTTTGTCTTCACCAAGTGATGTAAGAGACTTAGGCAAACATGGCCTTGATTGTCAAGAACTCTTACGATCAATCTTGGATCCCGAGACGACTCACACACTCTACGATGGACAATGGATGATGGTGGTGGATGATGGTGTTGTAATGGTGGTGGGTGGTGGATGAAGTGTGAGAGAGGTGGTGTGCCAAGGGATGAGATGAAATGAATCCAAGCACTCCTATTTATAGGCTGAACAGAGTGCTGGGCACGGCCCCGTGTCCGCTGGGCACGGCCCCGTGTCCGTCTGACAATCTCTCTCCTCATTAATTGTAATTCGCAATTACAATAAATGCGCCTGCTGTACTTTCGACACGCCCCCGTGTCCGCGGAGCACGGCCCCGTGATGGGCAATAGAAGCTTCTATAGATTTGTCTTTTCTGCTGCTTCTTGGGCACGACCCCGTGCTGGCTGAGCACGGGGCGTGTTTAGCCTTCTGTCTTCTCCTTTTTGCTTTGGAAGGTGCCGTTGAGGGGTCGGGCAGTCCACTAATGTTCCTTTCCTTGTATTTATGTTGGATTTTGTTGTCTTTTTGCTTCTTTTACGTTTTTGAGCTCATTTAATCCTGAAAATACAAAAGGAAGACAAAAACACTCTTTTTTCAATATTAGTACTTAAAAAGGGTTAGTTATATGCCTCATTTGATGTAATTTATATGTTGCATTTTACACACATCATTGGTCGTGCCAGCCAAAACCCGGAGATGCACACACGTGCAATGATTGGCACGACCCTGCGACTACGAAGACCGGTCAAGATCTGATGATGTCACACGGTATGGTGAACAGTGATTTAAAAGTGAACGGTCGTGCACTTTATTGGCACGACCGTGCGATCGCAAAAAGTTATAAAAAACAGACATCAGCTTCATTTCGTAACTCTGGACTTTTGGGAGCTTCACAGGCGATTATTCAGGCTCCGGAGGCTCTTGCTTTCACCCGGATTCAAGCCACATTGTGCCGATTAGCTCCGTTACTATCCAGATTCTTAATCTAGTTCTTATTTATGGTTTGATTCTCTAATATTTCCATAATTTTGTTAATGTTTCAAGCATTTAGATTGATGTTTTATGTATTATTGTAAGCCTTTGGGCAAAAACACTAGAATCCCTTGGTTAATTACAACCTTTAGTATGTTAATTATGTTTGTAATGACACTTTGAATCATTTTCTATGTTATTCTTTGATGATTAGTTTGCAACCTTGTTTATTGATGTTGAATTCTTGATTATGAGTAATTATCTTGGATGATTGGTATATGGTTAGTTGAGATATTTGCAAGAAGATGCTAAATTAATCATGTATTAGTAGACTTTGAACTTGGTTAACTTGTTTAACATGTTTGCACCATGATACTAGAAATGGTTAGTGGGTTAATAAGGGATAATTATTGTTAATCAAGAAGGCTTTCCCTCACGGAAGGACCTTAACGGGTTAAATGGTGTTGTTATGAATTCTTGTCATAAATTATTAGCTTAGTTAGTAGTTTCGGCCAAAATTGCTATCTTGGTGAATTTGTGTTCAAGATTTGTAAAATGAACTCGGTTGTGATTTAATCTAGTTTATGCTTGTCTCGGTGGTTGCATTGTGTTTATCGGTGTCACTTTCCTTGATTAAGTGAGGTTGGAAAAATCCTAACGGATGACTAACTTATCTTTAGGGGATTATCATAACCATTTATCAATTGCACGTTAAAGAACAATTTTAGGTGGTTAAAGTGTGTTTATCGTTTTAGCTTTCCGAATGATTGTCATGTTAGGATTCCCGAAAGGGATACTAATTGTCTTGAAAATGAAGAATTGACCAAATGTTTCTAGTGGCAAAACCGACTTAGTTTACATGCTTTGGTTGTATATAAAGCAAGGCTATATATCTATTTTCTTATTTGGAGTCTACTATGTTTTTATTTATATTTGTTTATGCTTATTTTAGTTTTTAGAAAATCAAACAACTTATCTTCCTACCGGTAATTTAATGACAAAGGTTTAGTATTATTCCTCCGTCCACTTCCTTGGATCGACACTTGGTTCTTACCGACACTTTACTACATATATGACGGGGTACACTTGCCCTTTCGTGTGTGTTTTGATGTTGAAGTATAAATCACTTTTATAAATTTAAAACCGAATCGTGTGTAAATTCATTGCAAAATTATGTATATACGCGCACACGTCAAGTTTTTGGCGCCGTTGCCGGGGATGTGGCAAGCTTTAGGAACGACCCGAGTCATTATTTTATCGGTGCACATACTTGTTAATATTTGTGAATATTTTTCGATTCATTTATTCGTTCATTTATTTGTTAATATTTCTTGTTTTAATTTAATTTATTCGTTTTCCAAGTCTATTTTTAGCACTTGTAAATTTTTTATTCCTTTTATTTGTTCGAATTCGAACTCATTATTCATTTATTCTTTGAGTTTTCGACTTCGAAAAATCAATTTTTTTACTAGCCGATTCGATTATTTGATTCGTTGTGATTTTTATAAAATTTTGGGCCCATTTTCAAATTTTTATAAAATTTTTCAGCCCTATTTACAAATATTCTGTTTCAATTCAGCTGAAAAAAACAGCATTATTATAATAATAAAATATTCATTGTGTCAATTTTTCGTTTGCAGGTTGATGTCCTCAACCCCCGCTCCCGATCCTGTTGAGCCGTTAGACGAACCGAGCGTGATCTGAGGAGACGTATTCGTGATAGATCCCTCGTGGTAGCGCTGCTACTCGCAGCTGGTGAGCAGGAGCAGGTGGTACCCGCTGAAGCCGAGGGCTCAGGGGCAGCAGGAAACAGAATCATGGCGGACGATGAGCGACCTTTGAATGACTCGAATCAGCCTAGAGGGGCAGGCCTAGAGCCGAGTATCTTGCAGCCTACTATTGATGCACCTGCTTTTGAAATTAAATCTAGTATTATTAATATGGTGCAGAATTCGGTGCAGTTTGACGGGCGTGACCATGAGGACCCCGGGAGACATATCGCTGCTTTTCTCGCAGTTTGTTCGATGTTCAGGATGAGAGGTGTTTCGGAGGATGCTGTTCGGTTGAGGTTGTTTCCATTCTCATTGCGTGACAAAGCTAGAGCTTGGCTTATGTCACTTCCAGCTGGGTCCATCAGGACCTGGAATGAGCTGGCGGAGTTATTCATGCAGAAATACTTTCCGCCTGAGAAAATCACCAAGTTGAGAAACCGGATTGTGACCTTTCGCCAAGATGAGGGAGAGTCATTGCACGCGGCCTGGGAGCGATTTAGAGATTTGTTAATTGATGTTCCACATCATGGCTTCTCCAAAAGACAGCTATTCTTGACATTCTATCGAGGGCTTTGTTACAACACGCAGGAGAGATTAGACATGAATGCAGGAGGCGATCTAGGAACGAAGACGCCAAATGAAGCTTATGATATCATAGAAAAAGCTGCGTTGAAGTCTAGCTCACGTCGAGAAGGAGATAGAGGCCGGGCAACATCATCATCATCATCACCTCGCCCAGGAGTTCACGCTGTGGACGACTACACGGCCATTACTGCACAAATCTCAGCTCTTTCAGCGAAATTCGATAAGTCCCAGATAGTTGCGCAAGCTAGTTTTGGATGTGACCAGTGCAGAGTGTCACATGAGCCGGGTGCATGCTTTCAGGGAGTCGTATATGAGGGCCAAGAAGAAGTAGATTTTGTTAGTAATCAGGTGAGGCCACAGAACAACCCTTACAGCAATACCTACAATCCCGGATGGAGGAATCACCCAAATTTTGGGTGGCAAGCGAATGTGGGTTATCAAAACCCACTGGGATTTTCCCAGCGCCCTCCAGCGCCGCAGCAGTCTCAGGGTCAGCAATTCCAGCCATACAACCAATCTTTCTAGCAACGTCCATACTTATATCAGTATCAGGGCACTGAGAGTAGTTCCCAGCATCAGGCCCCTCAATCTAGTTCCAAGCTGGAGGATATGATGGCTCAGCTTCTTACTAGCTCCTTGAGTGCAAATCAGTTGGCTGAAAAATGATACCAACAAAGCGAGGATCGTTTTCTATCCCATGAGGGAGAAATGAGGAGTCAGAAAGCTTCGATTTAGAATATCGAGAATCAGGTTGGTCAGCTGGCGAAGATGATGTCTGAAAGACCCCCAGGTGGTCTTCCGGGCAATACAGAGCCAAATCCGCGTGGGCATGTAAATGCTGTCATGACCAGGAGTGGCAAGACTACCAGACCCAACGTACCGGACTCACCACCGATCGATGAAGCGGTCCAGACTGATGCTCAAGACGAGGTGCATGCCAGGCTGCGCGCAGCAAGTACAACACAAGGCCAGGAGCCAGTCAAAGAGTACACTCCACCAGTACCATACCCGGGCAGGCTGAAGAAACAGAAAAATGAAGAACAATACAGTAAGTTCCTTGAATTGTTTAAACAACTTCACATAAATATACCATTTGTTGAAGCCTTGGCCCAGATGCCAAAGTATGCGAAATTCCTAAAGGACATCCTCTCGAATAAACAGAAGCTCGAGGATATATCATGTGTGGTGATGAATGAAAGCTGTTCTGCCATTCTGCAAAACCGTCTTCCCACGAAAATGGGAGATCCGGGCAGTTTCACGCTCCCTTGTTTGATTGGAAACATGTCTGTTAGCCATGCATTGGCTGATTTGGGAGCGAGTATCAACCTTATGCCCTATAAGGTTTTTACTAAACTGGATCTGGGTGAGCCGTCACCCACTAGAATGAGCATTCAGTTGGCAGATCATTCGATCAAGTATCCATGTGGATTCGTTGAAAACATGCTCGTTAAAATCGACAAATTTGTTTTCCCCGTGGATTTTGTTATTCTTGACATGGAATTCAAAAGTGCCATTGATAATTGGATGCCCGTTCCTCAATACTGCGAGGACGTTTGTTGATGTGGCAGCTGGCCAAATCACGCTCCGAGTAAATGACGAGCACGTGGCATTTGATATAAAAAGATCAATGCAGCATCCGCAAAGTCACGGTGACATGCTTTACTATGTCGACATTGTTAAAGCATGTGTGTGCTCTCATTTCCAAGGCACTATCGAAGAGATTGATTCGGACAAACGTTTGTTGTGTGGGGACCTGATTGGCATTACGCAGGAGGGCCACGATTTTGAGCAGCCAGTCTATCAGATTGGTGATGATGGTTCCCAGAGTCCGGGGCGGTTTCTAGAAATTGGCCATGTAGAAGAAGAGAAAGCAAAACCTTCGATTGAAGATCCGCCGTCTTTGGAGTTGAAAGAACTCCCGCTACATCTCGAGTATGCATTTCTAAATGAGGGGTGTTGTCACACCCCAACCGATGGCGGAATCATCGGGGCGCGGCACTGAGTGAAACAGATTGTCCAGAAGTCTCCATAACAACTATCATTACCATTTAATTAAAGCAATACGTCCCATACCGTATCTTAAATAGTCAAACAAGTTATTACAGATAACATCAAGACAAATATTCTGTTCCGACAACTCAGATTTAACATAACTAGTTTATTCGTTGGGTTCTAGACTCCAGTTCCTAGCTTCAAGTTCATCACAGCCCGAGAAGCATATAAACAACCTAGGCACCTGTCACATACGTTAAAATAAAGTCAATACATAAAATGTAAAGGTGAGCATACAAGTTTGATAATAGCATATAGAGTTCGAATTCGTTTACGCATAACCAGCACGTACACATAGTGAAACGAAGCACGTTAGTTATCGACATAGATCCATCGATACCAATGACTGCGGGTTGACTGCCCGAGGCAGTTCGCAATACATGATTACCACCGTAATCCATGCAAGTAAAAGATCCTTAACAACCCCCGTGTGAACGGGTGCTGAGTCCAAACTATAGTACTATCGTTGCTAAGGCAGGTAGACAGCATTCCATGTGTAAACATAACAAACAAGCATTCATAAGCCACGTATAACATGCGTAAATGGTTTAGCGTTAAAATAGCTTTGAGTAGTGTGATTGTTGTAGTTTGATTATTCGTAACGTATGTAACACCCAAAAGTGCTAAAAGCAAAAAGGGTTCGAGTATACTCACAGCGATTATGGATTGAAGGGAGCGCTTTTACAGCGAGTACGGTTAGCCTGAATAGATTCGATAACGTAACGATAAATGGCGCGTAAAACAGTACAAAGTGGGAGTGGTTAGAATAACTGATCGTGCAGATCAGTTATTCGTGAGAGGAAGTCATCCGTGCGCATGAACTATCCGTGCGGATGGTGATGCGTGCGGATGGTGATCTGTCCGGATAAGCTATCCGTGCGTGCGAGCTGTCCGTGCGGATGGTAATCCGTGCAGATTAGTTGTGCGTGCGGATGGCTTATCCGTGCGGACAAGTTGTTTGTGTGGATAAACGTTCAAGTGGATTGTTTCTTCCTAAGTGTGAGATGTGTTTGTGTATGATGGCTTGTGCTTTGGAGTTTTCGTTGTAGCATTTAGAAAACACAACCCGTCCGTATGGCCTGTGCGTGCGGACAGCTTGTCCGTGCGGACAGCTTGTCCGTGCGGATAGCTGGTCCGTGCGGACAGCCTCTGGTCTGATTGTTCCGTTCGTCTACTCTTGGTTTCTGCTGTCGTTTATCGAGACGTTCTGATTTCATGGCAACCACTTGGAGTTGTATTCTCACCCGCGTGACTAGACCGATCAGGAACCACCCTAACTCGGCCTGTCAGAGACTCAAAACGATCATTCCGGTTGACCCCGAAATCAGGTCTCTGTGGGTAGAATCCAGATCTAGGACTAGTGCTTCACTATTATTGAGTAGAAGGCTAGAACCGATCAGGTTCGTACCGATTCTAAGGGAAAAAGAAGGAGAGAACTTAGGTTTATTTCTTTCAACTCTTTTATCCTTAGAAAAGTTTAGCTCCAGGAGAAGTTCTTGTGAAATCTTATGGAAATCGTTCAGATCTGAGATATTCTTGGTTGAATGAGGTCAAGCTTGAAGTTCATAAGAACTTCATGATGACGTCACCCGAGAATACCTCAAATCCGGATGATTTCATGGTTAAAAGTGAAGATTTGAAAGATAGAAATATGTAGAATTGTGTAGTGATCAAGAATGTACAAGAATTAGTGCAAGATCTTACCTGGATTGAGAGAAATCTGAGGAAAAGTGAAGAATGCGTGCGGTTCGGACATCACTTGCCAAAAGTGGAAAAGTTGGAGAGTGACCAGTGTATTTATAGGATGCCAAAAAGGGAAAGGGGTGAGCCGTGCGCATGGCACGTACCCGGATAGGCTATCCACGCGGATAGGTCATCCGTGCGGATTGGCAATCCGTGCGGATTGGCCATCCGCGCGGATGCCGCCTGCTTTGGTGCGTTCGATGCGATGTTGCTTCGGTTTCGATTTGTGAGCGATTCGATAGGGTTTCCTAGTCAAATTACTTTCAGTCCCAACTACTTCTTATACGGTTCGACTTGGAATTCGGGTTCGGGTTCGCTTACATTCGAGTTCGATTGAGTTCGCTTGATTGTCACAACATAACATAAAATAAACATGCACAGGTAACACGTAAGGCACACACACACGCATAATCAACAAGTAAAATACACAGTTCGAGTTCGATTCGATGTCGATTTGATTAGCATAGCTTGATTAACTTTATCGCATTGTTACTGCCTATGATTCACAGTCGTAGGTCGATTGAAATACGATCAACACGAGTCGATTATTGCAATGTACGACACTTACTCCACATAATATAAATAAAATAAAAACATTTCTACGAGTCAAGTCGCGCGAAATCGGTCGTTGACTTTGACCTTGACTTTGACTTTCACTTGTGAAAACACGGGGTGTTACAGCCTCCCCTTGTTTAGGGAATTTCATCCCGAAATTGAGCTGAAAGCTGTAACTAGGTCGTGAATCACGTGTGAGAGTTCTTCGTTTGGACCACTGAAAGTTGTCAAATTAATCGGGTTTTTACGGTTGAAAATTGCTGATTTTTGGATATGATAAGCGAAATTGTCTGATCTAAAAGCCTATAAAGTTTCAGATCTTAATTCGAAGTCATTTGTGAGAAATTTAGATTTTTGTTAGAAAAATGTTGAATGTTGCTGTTGATGTTCACTGTACGGATAACAAATTCGCGTTGACTATTGTTGACTCTGAATCGTGCGGAATCCGTGAACGTGTGTGACCAAACATAATCGTAACAGAGTCAAATCGGTCCTAACAAGTGGTATCTGAGTAGGTGCTCGATTGCTCAGATCAAACACACTAGAATTTACTACAATCGTGATTCTATTGATTACTGAAAACATCGTACAAAATACTAGAATCACTTTGCCACTTTCTTTCTCTACTTTCTCTCTATAAGATTATCTCTCTAATTAAACAACTGTGGATACTTTGCCTTCATGTCGCTTTCGAGTTTCCAAGTGAACTCCGCGCCTCGTTTGCCTTCCCATCGGACTTTCACAATAGGAATGCGTGAGCGCCTGAGTTCTTTGGTTTGGCGATCCATGATTTCGACAAGCTTTTCCACGAAGTGTAATGTTTCGTTCACTTGTAGATCATCTAGAGGAACATGTAAGTCGTGGTCGGCGATGCACTTTCGGAGGTTTGACACGTGGAAAGTCGGATGGACATTGCTAAGTTCCTCCGGTAATTCGAGTCTGTAGGCGACTTTTCCGATCCTTTCCAGAATCTTAAAAGGTCCCACGTATCGAGGCGCGAGCTTCCCCTTCTTGCCGAATCGGACTACACCCTTCCAAGGTGATACCTTTAGGAGTACGTAGTCACCAACGCCATATTCACGGGGCTTGCGCTTTTTATCGGCGTAAACTTTCTGTCGATCCCGAGCTTTCGCTAGGTTGTCCCGAATTTGGAAGATTTTGTCTGTCGTTTCTTGTAGCAGCTCCGGACCGGTTAATTGCGAGTGACCGATCTCGTGCCACACAATAGGCGATCGACATCTTCTTCCGTATAAGGCCTCGAAAGGTGCCATCTGGATGCTAGCCTGGTAGCTGTTGTTATACGAGAATTCGACTAACGGAAGGTGTCTATCCCAATTACCACCGAAATCTAGAACACATGAACGGAGCATGTCTTCAAGTGTACGAATCGTTCTTTCAGTCTGACCGTCGGTTTGGGGGTAGTTTGCTTTACAAGGAATACGATTCCTTGATTGTCGGTATTGTAAGAGATATGTTGTTTATACATACAACCACATAAATACATTGAAATGTAAATAAAAGATTTATTTATAAACAATGATAACAACTGTTTCATGGACCTTGACAACAAAAGAAAATAATACACAAGACATGATTATTTCTAAAGGGTGTTGTCTTCTAGTCGGTCAGATGCTCATCCCTGTGCTGGATTAGCATTAGCAAGCTTTAGGCAATTTCTTCGGAAATGACCCATCTCGCCACAATTGTAGCAAGAACCTGGTGGAAAGCGAGCTTGAGCAGGATTGTTGCCAACTTGATTTGGTGCAACCGCAGCTCGGCAAACCTTTGCTGTATGACCTTTAAGTCCACAAATTTGGCATTCGCGGCACTTCACATTAGCATGATGATGAAGGTTACATTGGTTGCACAAGGGTGAAGTTCCATTGTATGGCTTCCTAGCAGGGGGTTGAACCGGTTGGTTGGGGACGACTTGATCATTGTGAGTAACCATGGCGAAGTTCTGAGAAGACTTTCGCTTCTTTGACTTCTTAGGGGATCCAGTCTGTTCATCCATGGTCTTTGATTCCTCGATTGGTTTTGATTCCTTGACCGGTTTCTTGTCACCCTTTCAGAAAAGCTTACGTTTCCTGATCTGAGATTCAGTCAAGGTTGCAGATAGCTCAATGGCCTGCCTAACCGTAGTGGGGTTACTACCAGTAACAATGTCTTGTATTGACTCAGGGAGGCCATCAATGTACTTTTCGATTGCCTTATCCAAAGGCGTGACCATGTTTGGGCATAACAGACTTAACTCCTCATAACGGTCCGTGTAGGCTCGATGCTCACCGCTATCTTGCTTTAGATTGTCGAATTCCCTTTCCAAGGCCTTGATCTCGTGACGAGGACAAAACTCCTTCATCATGAGAGCCCTAAGTTCGGCCCAAGTCTGGGCTAAGGCAACCTCAGCACCACGGTCTCTCATAACCCCGTTCCACCATGTAAGGGCCCTCTTCTGAAACACACTCGAAGAAAACTCGACCTTGCGATTGTCAGGACACTGCACGTGGCGGAAAGTATTCTCAATGCTCTCGAACCATTGAAGAAGCCCAGTCGCTCCCTCAGAACCACTAAACTTGAGTGGTTTAGCCGAGTTGAAACTCTTGAAATTGCATGGACCATTGTTGTTGTTGTTGGCTTGATTCCATTGAGCAAAGAGGTTTGGGAATTGTGTAGCCATTTGCTATGCAATGATTTCTGCCAGTTCGGCAGTCGCTATCTGGTTTTCGCGTCGAGGAGGCATTCTAAAAGGGGAAACATGAAAGGAAACGAGTGAGAGTATTAGACGAAAAGAATGAGATGAAACAAATCTGATGAAAGCAAGGGTAGTGGTCATTTGTTTGTTACTACAAAGCAACAAACGACCCTGGTGATTAATCAAAGTAAATAGGTCAAAAATAATGTATTGCGAAGACATGCTCGCCTATAAGTGAACACTCATCCCAAGAATTCCCAGGTAAGCACAACCGGTCTCGCGTCTGATGAGATATATACGAAGTGCTTGCCTAGACAGAAAACCCAGAATACAGGCATTCACCCTTCCAGTTTGCACGTGTTCACATTATTTAAAACCCAAAACCTTGACGAGATTTTGAAAACTCAAAGGGGTTCAAAACCTTACAATAGAGGGTTCAAAACCTAGTAATCAATCATCCTAGAACAGATGATTAGTTTTCAAAGCGGTTTTGAATTTTATGTTCTTGTTGTGGTCGTCGCCTAAGGATAGGTGACGGTATTGTTTTATGACTAAACGCAAGTAAACTCGCGTTAGGGTCCTAAGAAAGTTATAGACTAGGTCAAAGCATTACTAATAACCTAATTCCCTATAACCATTGGCTCTGATACCATATTTTCTGTCACACCCCGACCACGTAGAACATACAAAACGTGGCGGAAACGTCGGGGAGTGTTGTAACAGAATTAATGTTTCACAACCATGGAAATCGAAGTTTCGTTTTATTAATCAAACAAGAGAGTTACATTGTTTTAAACAAGAAACAAAGAGTATATAACAAAAATTAACTAGTTCTTGTCTCGTTTTAAGTCACTAAGGCACAGGTCCGCCTAAGTATGTCTTGATAAGTCCTATGCATCATCTCCTGAAAACACATGTGAAAATAGGTACGTCAGCATAAAAATGCCTGTGAGATACATAGGTTTTGAGAAAATAGGATTCATGACTTATGTTTGAGAAAATGTTTAGTCATGAACCTTGTAATTTGCTTTGTCTTGTAAATCATTTGAAAAACGATAAGATCAGATGATATGTATAAATAAGAGAAAAATGTATGGTTAAATGATTAACCATGTAAAATGAGTTTGTATAAGATAAGTTGTTTGTAAATCAATGTCTTGTGAAAAGTATGTTATTTGTATAAAATGTTATATGTCTCAAACTGAAATGATTCAAATAACGCTACCATATGTAATACCATACAAGCACTTATATATAGGAAGTACCAGCGGCGTATCCACCATACTTGTATCATATTACACACGCCTCGTTACTTAATCACTTAATCAAACCAAACTACCAAAGTAAAATGTTCATGTTTAATGTAAATCATGTAATGTGTATCCAAAATGTAAGCATGTGATGAATAACAAATGTACTAAGTATGCAACAAAGAACATACATAGCATAAGTGTAATGTAAAAAAATGTACTAAGTATGCACACAATGGACATACATAGCATGAAATGAAATGTAGGACGATGTACCAAGTACGCACCCAATGGGCAAACATAGCATGTAATGTAAAACGATGTACTAAGTACGCACACAATGGGCATACATAGCATGAAATGTAATGAAATCATGTACTATAATGTACTAACGAACATAGCAGGTATATGATGTGAAAACATGGAAAGCATGAAAGTAACAAGTAGGCACATGTGTTCCACCCCAAAATGTTTGGAAAACAGTAAAAGTGGGGTCTATGTACTCACTTGAGATTGCTCAGAAGTCCTAAGATAACCACCAAGCAATGCTAGAGATCACGGAATCAAACGGTACCTAATATAGGTAACTATGTCAATAAACCGGACCTAATATAGGAGGATCGGATAGAATGAGGGTTCGTAAACCAAACGAGTATGGAGACTCGTGTCATATGGTTTAACAAAGCCTACATACTAAATGAAACCTAACCTAATTGTTTACGACCCATTACGACCCGTTTAGGTAGCTTATGCTACTTTAACGCGTCGTTCGTGTGAAACGCGTTCGGAACGTCTAACTAGTCCTATGACAAGTGTTATATGCCTAAACATGTTACATAATCAGTTATGTGACAAAAGTTTAGGTTACATATGCTTAATTACCAATTATACATGAAAAGGGTATTCTGGTAATTTACCTAAGGCATATAAACTACCTATCATACAACTACTTAACGAAGCGACCATAAGGTATAACCTCGGAAGGTTATTACCTATATACTATGGTCACCTAATGTATTTGGTCGGATCCTAATGATTGACCAAATGGGTCGGGTTCGAAGGTATAAGCGATTTATTAGATCGCTTACCCTTACGACCCTAGACAACGTGGTAATCAGTAGGCATAGTCCCAAGGGACTATAACCAACGTGATTACACTCACATTGCGAAGTTCAAAAGAACTTCGCATTGACCATAAACTGGTCAATGCAGAAAGTCAAACAAAGTTTGACTTTCAGACTCGAAAAGCAATAAAAGAACGAAAGAATACTTAAGAAGGGTCCCCGAATGCTAATCTAGATCAAAATAGCTCAGGTATGAAACAAAGGTTTCAACTTAGAGCACAAATGATCAGATTCTTCTGAGGAATGAGTGAAAATGTGATGGGTATTTATAGATTTCGGTCCACCGTTAGGATCGTTTCTTGGAGAGGAGGGAATGATCACACCCCTACACTTGTTGGAATGTTGTGGTTACTGAATTTGGCCACCATAAGAGTTTAACATGTGGCACTTGACCTTTGGGAAGTGTTAGGAGCTGCCAAATTGTGTTAAAAATGACCTTTGCTGATCAGAAGGGGCCTAGCGTGACGCTAGGGGGGCTAGGTGTCGCGCTAGGGGTCCCCTGATCAGCAAACACTTTCAAATGCTCACCTTTCAGTCCCCGTTGCGTGTTCAGGCCATTTCCGACGTGTTTAAGGCTCGTTAAATCATTTTCAAGGCTCCACAAGGATGCCTAAACATTGTGGACATGAAACATGCTAAAAAATATGCCGGATGTTGGTTCGTTTGGTCGTACGATCGCGATGTTCGGTTAAATACGACGGAATGCGCATAAGCGCGAGAAACGATCTAAATTGCGTGACGAATGTATTTTTCTTATGCCAAACACTAAAAAAAAATATTTTCGTGCTTACATAAATTTTTGGATGTCCAGATGTATTCAGAACGAAAGTTATGCGCGAAAGTGCAAACTTGTGCACTTTTTGACACTTTTAGTCCCTGAATGACCCAAAAGTTTATTCTAGCGTACCGAACCCCTCAAGGCCTATTTCTAAGCTATGTAAAGGATATTTATGGTATGTTTAACTTATGGTCATGTTCCAGAATGTTCATTACAGTTCAAATTGGCATACTTTCGTAGTTTGTCAAGTTTAGTCCCTGTAAGCGAATTAACTTGTTTTTGCCATACCAAAGCCTTCAAAACTTATTTCTAAGTTATGTAAAGGTTATTTAAGGTATGTTAAGTATATGTTGATGTTCCGGAGTATTTTTCGTATTAAACTGGTTATATCTACGCATCAGTGCGCGTATAACCTTCCAGAAAGCGATTTAGAGCTTGAAATCAAACAAGAGTTGATATGTGCAAATGATACACATATTTTTACAAATCCCAAGTATGAAATACAATATTTCATTGGTTTGGCATTTGTTTGATGGTTGAAGTGACACAGGTGTCACATGAACATTACGAGTGCTAAGCAGATAGCTCCGTCTGCTAAGTGCGTCGGCAACAACATTTGCCTTGCCTGGGTGATAACGAATCTCGCAGTCGTAATCGTTGAGAAGTTCTACCCATCGGCGTTGATGCATATTTAGTTCCCTCTGATTAAAGATGTGTTGTAAGCTCTTATGATCGGTGAAGATCGTACACTTTGTACCATACAGGTAGTGTCGCCAAATCTTAATGCAAAAACAACTGCGCCTAGCTCGAGATCGTGGGTTGTGTAGTTCTTCTCGTGGATTTTGAGCTGACGAGATGCATAAGCTATGACCTTGTCCCGTTGCATTAGGACACAACCGAGACCAAGGTTGGAAGCATCACAGTAGACAATGAAATTATCGTTCCCGTCGGGTAGTGTGAGAACAGGAGCATTGCAAAGCATGTATTTGAGGGTTCGAAAGGCAGACTCTTGTTTGGTTCCCCAGACAAAAGGCTGGTCCTTATGCGTGAGAGAGGTAAGTGGTACAGCAATCTTCGAGAATCCTTCGATAAATCGTCGATAATAGCCTGCTAGCCCGAGAAAGGAACGGACTTCAGACGGGTTCTTAGGCGTAACCCAGCTCTTAACAGCTTCAATCTTCGCAGGATCGACGTGAATGCCTTGACTATTTACGATGTGACCCAGAAACTGAACCTCCCCCAACCAAAACTCGCATTTGGAGAATTTGGCGTAGAGTTGGTTCCCCTGGAGTAACTCGAGAACCAGACGTAGATGTTGCGCGTGTTTGGCTCTCGTTTTGGAATAGATAAAGACATCGTCGATGAACACGATGACGAAACGGTCGAGATATGGTTTACACACTCGATTCGTCAGATCCATGAAAACTGCTGGTGCGTTTGTTAGGACAAAAGGCATGACAACGAATTCGTAATGGCCGTAACGAGTACGAAACGCGGTTTTGGGTATATCCTCCTCCTGTATACGCAGCTGATGGTATCCTGAACGTAGATCGATCTTTGAGAAACACGTAGCGCCTTGGAGTTGGTCAAACAAATCGTCGATTCGAGGCAGAGGATAGCGGTTCTTGATAGTCAACTTATTCAACTCCCGGTAGTCGATGCACATCCGGAACGACCCGTCCTTCTTTTTGACGAAAAGGACTGGTGCGCCCCAAGGAGAGGTGCTCGGGCGAATAAAGCCTTTTTCAAGCAATTCCTGGAGTTGGGTTGAGAGTTCGCGCATTTCGGACGGCGCGAGTCGATAAGGAGCTCTGGCGATAGGATTAGCTCCAGGAATGAGATCAATGCGAAAATCAATATCGCGCTTTGGAGGTAGTCCGGGAAGATCCTCTGGAAAAACTCGAGGAAATTCTCGAACCACAGGAACGTCTTTTACTTCCTTCTTCTCTTTCTTTTCCTTCTCCGCTGCTACAATGTTGGCCAAGAAAGCTCTGTATTCCTTGCGGAGATACTTGCTAGCTTGGAGGCATGACATAAGCTTGAGACCCTTCGAAGTAGTATCACCATAAACGCTCAATGAATCACCATTTGCGAGCGAAAAACGAATCATTTTATCTAAGCACATAACTTCGGCATGGTTTTCGCGAAGAAAGTCCATGCCTACTATGACGTCAAAGCTTCCTAGTTGCATCGGAATGAGATCGATTGAGAAGATGTGATTGTTGAGCTCGAGAGTTCAATCACGAATAACGGAATTAACGGCGACGGTTCTTCCGGTAGCGACTTCAACTTCAAATGCCGAGGAGAGTCGAGAACGTTTACGACTAAGGAGTTTCTCAAATTCGATCGACACAAAGCAATTATCGGCTCCAGTATCAAACAAACATGAAGCATAAATACCATTCACGAGGAACGTACCATTGACCACGTTGTTGTCGGCCTGGGCTTGACGCACGTTAAGATTGAAAGTTCTGGCGCGTGCTGCCTGTTGTTGTTGTTGCTGCTGCTGCTGTTGTTGTTGCTGTGGCTGCTGCTGTTGCGGTTCTTGTTTCACTACCCTGTTCGGGCACATGTTGACGAAATGATTCGGGTCGCCACACATGAAGCAGACTCTGGCCTTGACTGCGGGTGCCGGAGGAGCTTGTTGACCCTGTGGGGCAGCGAGTAGAGCTTGATTGGCAGGAGCTTGACGAATACGACAGTTGGCAGTAAAGTGGCCGTACACATTGCAGTGAGCACATAAACGACATTGAATAGCTGTCGGGTGATGATAGGTGCAAGTAGGGCAGAGCGGGTGTGGCCCAGTGTATGCACGCTTTGCAGGCGGTGCATTGGTCACAGGCGCTGCCGCTTGACGTTGTTGAGCAGGTGCAGCTTGAATCGGTGCAGCAGTAATCGCACAGTTCTTGTTGGTGGAGCTGTTCTTTCTCTTGTTCTTTCTCTTGCTGCTTGATGAGGTAGGTGCAGCAGTTGATGCAGATGCTTGGAGGTCTTATCCCACATACCAGCTTTAACCCTTTTGTCATTGATTTCAGCGGCCAGCAGATAGGTTTCCTCGATCGTGGTAGTCTTAGCCGCTTGCACGAAATCAGCAACGCAGTCGGGAAAAGCTCGGATGTACTTCTTGATGGTTATCTCAGGAGTCTTGACCTGGTCAGGACAGATAATGCTGAGCTGTTTGAAGCGAGCAGTGAGACCAGCATTGTCTCCATCCTTCTGATGTATGTGCCAAAATTCATCTTCAAGCTTTTGACGCTCGTGAGGAGGGTAGAATTCCTCTAGCATGACTTCCTTGAGCTCATCCCACGACAAACCCTAAGCTGCATCATTCCCTCTCTTGTTCCTCTCGGCCGTCCACCAGTCCAATGCACGGGACTGAAAGACGCCGGTAGCGTTCAGAGTTCGAAGGTCATCAGGGCAACCACTTTGTTGCAGAGTAACCTCGATAGAGTCAAACCAGTGAAATAGTGAATAGGACCTCCTTCGCCTGTGAATTCTTTCGGCCCACATGACTTGAATTGTTTGAAACTGAAAGGTCTTGCGACCGCTCTAGGACCTTCAGTCCTCGATTCCTCGGATGATTTGCTGGCATTCTCATAGGCATCGCTTACCGCCTTTGCTACAGCTTTTGCGACGATGGAAGCAAGCCGTCTATCCTTCTTTTCCTGGCGAGAGAGTGGATGACGGGATCCAGACGACATTGTCTGCAATAGACATCGCCATGGAACTCAACACATGTATTCGAATCTCACCTCACACGTCTACTACTACTAAAGCTCAGTAACACGTACCATGTAAACGCATATAGTCACAAAATCACAGGATTGCACAAAAACCACATAAACACATAGAGCACATAATCACAATATTCCTAAACAGATAGGCACAATAACAAAACACACATAACTTAATTACTAATAGTAGTCGGAAAACAGAAACCTAGTATTCAGAGTTTGCGAGTGTTCGAAAGCAGTGTAGCGCGAGCGATTTGTCAATGTCGTGTCGTGTGAGTTTTTGTGTTTCTTTTAGCAGAAGCAATAGTGTTGGGTCGAAACCAATAGTACCTCAAAATGTTAACAAATAACAGAAAAACACATAAAATCCTCATAAAGGTCGATAAATCAAAGGTAGATTGTCTGCGGCTAATAGACTTCGACTAACCAAAGTGGCTCGACTATTCGCAAGGATCTTGTGTGCACAATTACCTCCAGGACTATGCCTTTGCCTCGATTCTTGGGCGTTGGCGCAATTCCCATTGGTTACATTATGTCTTTAGATCGTTGGAGTCCATCGAACTTCGGTGAGAGTTTTGTATAAAAGCAGGACGAGTCGTCAAGGTTAGGGTTTCACCCCTATCTTGCAATTTCCGTCCTCGTTTTTGATAAAAAAAATTGAGGAGATTATTCATCAAAATATGGATTTCACTCCTGATTTGGTATGATTCTCCTCGTTTGTAGCTATAACGTAAGTTGATTAGGCAACTTTAGTCGAGAGTTTGCGGTTTTCACACCTATTCTCGGGCTCATTACCTGTTCACAACTTGAAATTTCGAGTGCAGTGATAGGAAGGAGAGTGAGTGATAGTGGCGAGTTTACGCATACGCGTGAGTTGGTCTGTTGGTTCTTAACTATAGACTAGGTCTCTAAGACTTCGACCCAGACTAGGTCGAGTCTTGCCTAATTCCCTATAGTTATGACTCTGATACCAATCTGTCTCACCCCAACCGATGGCGGAATCATCGGGGCGCGACACTGAGCGAAACAAATTGTCCAGAAGTTTCCATAACAACTATCATTACCATTTAATTAAAGCAATACGTCCCATACCGTATCTTAAATAGTCAAACAAGTTATTACAGATAACATCAAGACAAATATTCTGTTCCGACAACTCAAATTTAACATAACTAGTTTATTCGTTGGGTTCTAGACTCAAGTTCCTAGCTTCAAGTTCATCACAGCCCGAGAAGCATATAAACAACCTAGGCACCTGTCACATACGTTAAAATAAAGTCAATACATAAAATGTAAAGGTGAGCATACAAGTTTGATAATAGCATATAGAGTTCGAATTCGTTTACGCATAACCAGCACGTACACATAGTGAAACGAAGCACGTTAGTTATCGACATAGATCCATCGATACCAATGACTGCGGGTTGACTGCCCGAGGCAGTTCGCAATACATGATTACCACCGTAATCCATGCAAGTAAAAGATCCTTAACAACCCCCGTGTGAACGGGTGCTGAGTCCAAACTATAGTACTATAGTTGCTAAGGCAGGTAGACAGCATTCCATGTGTAAACATAACAAACAAGCATTCATAAGCCACGTATAACATGCGTAAATGGTTTAGCGTTAAAATAGCTTTGAGTAGTGTGATTGTTGTAGTTTGATTATTCGTAACGTATGTAACACCCAAAAGTGCTAAAAGCAAAAAGGGTTCGAGTATACTCACAGCGATTATGGATTGAAGGGAGCGCTTTTACAGCGAGTACGGTTAGCCTGAATAGATTCGATAACGTAACGATAAGTGGCGCGTAAAACAGTACAAAGTGGGAGTGGTTAGAATAACTGATCGTGCGGATCAGTTATTCGTGAGAGGAAGTCATCCGTGCGCATGAACTATCTGTGCGGATGGTGATGCGTGCGGATGGTGATCCGTCCGGATAAGCTATCCGTGCGTGCGAGCTGTCCATGCGGATGGTAATCCGTGCGGATTAGTTGTGCGTGCGGATGGCTTATCCGTGCGGACAAGTTGTTTGTGTGGATAAACGTTCAAGTGGATTGTTTCTTCCTAAGTGTGAGATGTGTTTATGTATGATGGCTTGTGCTTTGGAGTTTTCGTTGTAGCATTTAGAAAACACATAAGTGTTTCTACCTTTCAAGCCGGTCGCGCGGACAACAATCCGTACGGATGGCAGTCCGTGCGGATAATGGTAATCCGTGCGGACAGTCTGTGCGCGCGGGCAGAGACCATCCGTCCGGATAGCCTGTCCGTGCGTACGACTTGGCCGTGCGGATGAACATTGTTTGAATTTTATTTTAAGGACTTAGTATCTCATGATCCGAAGAGTAATCCATTCAGAGGTCGTCCGTCCGGATTGCTCATTCGTCGATACTCAAACCTTGTTTGGAAAGTGGGTCCCAAGGGTAGCTCGTCCGGGTGACAACCCGTCCGTATGGCCTGTGCGTGCGGACAGCTTGTCCGTGCGGATAGCTGGTCCGTGCGGACAGCCTCTGGTCTGATTGTTTCGTTCGTCTACTCTTGGTTTCTGCTGTCGTTTATCGAGACGTTCTGATTTCGTGGCAACCACTTGGAGTTGTATTCTCACCCGCGTGACTAGACCGGTCAGGAACCACCCTAACTCGGCCTGTCGGCGACTCAGAACGGTCATTCCGGTTGACCCCGAAATCAGGTCTCTGTGGGTAGAATCCAGATCTAGGACTAGTGCTTCACTATTATTGAGTAGAAGGCTAGAACCGATCAGGTTCGTACCGATTCTAAGGGAAAAAGAAGGAGAGAACTTAGGTTTATTTCTTTCAACTCTTTTATCCTTAGAAAAGTTTAGCTCTAGGAGAAGTTCTTGTGAAATCTTATGGAAATCGTTCAGATCTGAGATATTCTTGGTGGAATGAGGTCAAGCTTGAAGTTCATAAGAACTTCATGATGACGTCACCCGAGAATACCTCAAATCCGGATGATTTCATGGTTAAAAGTGAAGATTTGAAAGATAGAAATGTGTAGAATTGTGTAGTGATCAAGAATGTACAAGAATTAGTGCAAGATCTTACCTGGATTGAGAGAAATCTGAGGAAAAGTGAAGAATGCGTGCGGTTCGGACGTCACTTGCCAAAAGTGGAAAAGTTGGAGAGTGACCAGTGTATTTATAGGTTGCCAAAAAGGGAAAGGGGTGAGCCGTGCGCATGGCACGTACCTGGATAGGCTATCCGCGCGGATAGGTCATCCATGCGGATTGGCAATCTGTGCGGATGCCGCCTGCTTTGGTGCGTTCGATGCGATGTTGCTTCGGTTTCGATTTGCGAGCGATTCGATAGGGTTTCCTAGTCAAATTACTTTCAGTCCCAACTACTTCTTATACGGTTCGACTCGGAATTCGGGTTCGGGTTCGCTTACATTCGAGTTAGACTTCGAGTTCGATTGAGTTCGCTTGATTGTCACAACATAACATAAAATAAAATAAACATGCACAGGTAACACTTAAGGCACACACACACGCATAATCAACAAGTAAAATACACAGTTCGAGTTCGATTCGATGTCGATTTGATTAGCATAGCTTGATTAACTTTATCGCATTGTTACTGCCTATGATTCACAGTCGTAGGTCGATTGAAATACGATCAACACGAGTCGATTATTGCAATGCACGACACTTACTCCACATAATATAAATAAAATAAAAACATTTCTACGAGTCAAGTCGCGCGAAATCGGTCGTTGACTTTGACCTTGACTTTGACTTTCACTTGTGAAAACACGGGGTGTTACAGGTGTAGCTTGTCGGTCATCATTTCGGCACTGTTGGCGAAAGAGGAGAAGAAGCAACTTCTCGAGGTTCTTAGACTTCATAAGAAAGCTATTGCTTGGAAAATCATGGATATCAAAGGCATCAATCCTTCTTTTTGTACTCATAAGATTCTGATGGAAGATGAGCACAAACCCTGTGCACAACATCAGAGGAGGTTAAATCCAAACATGCAAGATGTGGTCAAGAAAGAAGTGATTAAGTTGTTGGATGCCGGGTTGATATATCCTATATCTGACTCTATGTGGGTGAGTCCAGTGCAGGTAGTACCCAAGAAAGGGGGTATTACTGTAGTCTCAAATGATAGGAATGAGCTAATTCCTACCCATACCGTCACTGGGTGGCGAGTTTGCATCGACTATCGCAAACTCAACGATGCTACTCGTAAGGATCACTTCCCGCTTCCATTCATCGACCAGATGTTGGAGCGTCTGTCGGGGAAGTTGTATTACTGTTTCTTGGACGGGTTCTCTTGATACTTCCAAATTCCTATTGCTCCTGAGGATCAGGAGAAGACTACCTTTACCTGCCCCTTCGGCACATTCGCCTACCGACGGATGCCTTTCGGGTTGTGTAATGCACCGGCGACCTTCCAGAGATGCATGGTTGCAATTTTTCATGATATGATTGAGGATTCTATGGAGGTTTTCATGGATGACTTTTCGGTATTTGGAGATTCCTTCGATCATTGTTTGGAAAATTTGAAGAAGATGTTGAAGAGGTGCGAAGAAACGAATCTGGTCCTAAACTGGGAAAAGTGCCACTTCATGGTGAAAGAGGGCATAGTTCTAGGACATAAGATTTCGCGTGCTGGCATGGAGGTCGATCCAGCTAAAGTTGACATTATTTCACGACTTCCGCCTCCCATCTCTGTGAGAGCGATACGGAGCTTTCTTGGTCATGTGGGGTTCTATCGGCGATTCATCAAGGATTTTTCAAAAATCGCTAGGCCCATGACCCGTTTGTTGGAGAAAGACGCTCCGTTTATCTTTGGAGAAGATTGCTTGAGGGCTTTTGACCTTCTCAAGCAAAAGTTGATCGAGGCCCCTATTTTGGTCGCACCTGACTGGAGTCTGCCATTCGAAATTATGTGTGACGCGAGCAATTTTGCCATAGGGGCCGTTCTGGGTCAAAAGAAAAAAAGCACTTTCACCAGATCTATTATGCGAGCAAGACTCTTCACGACGCTCAGGAGAACTATGCGACGACAGAAAAAGAGCTCTTGGCGGTTGTTTTCGCATTTGACAAATTTAGATAGTATTTGGTGCTTTCAAAACAGTTGTGTATACTGATCACGCAGCCATCAAATATCTTTTCAGCAAACAGGACGTAAAACCGCGTCTCATCAGATGGATCTTATTGCTGCAGGAGTTTGATATTGAAATTCAAGATAAAAAGGGTGCGTTGAATGTAGCGGATGACCATCTATCTCGGTTGGAGCATGGAGACATCAAGGTTACGCGTTGGGATTCAATCAATGATAATTTCCCACACGAGTCGTTGATGAGCGTTGAGATATGCGATGAGTCACCTTGGTTCGCCGACTTTGCGAACTATCTTGCTTGCGGGATTCTGGATAAAGGGTAGACTCACCAACAAAAGAGGAACTTCTTTTCGGATGTCAAGCACTACATTTGGGACGACCCTTTCTTATTTAGGGTTGGCGCTGATCAGGTGATCAGAAGATGCGTTTCAGGAAAGGAGGCGACCGATATTCTGCACCACTGTCACGAGGGACCTACCGGAGGCCACCATGGAGCCAATTTCACCGCCAAGAAGGTGCTGGATTCCGGGTTTTATTGGCCGACTATATTTCGTGATGCGCAGAGTTGGGTTAGAGCGTGCGATGCCTGCCAGAGGGCAACAAATATATCGGCACGTGATGAAATGCCTCAGAACTAGATTCAAGTTTGTAAAGTCTTCGACATTTGGGGGATAGACTTCATGGGACCATTTCCTCCCTCACGAGGAAATAAGTGGGCGGAGGCACAGGCCTTACCCACCAATAATGCCAGGGTGGTCGTGGGATTTTTGAAGAGTTTGTTCGCCCGGTTTGGTGCACCGAAGGCGCTTATCAGTGACATAGGGACTCACTTCTGCAATACCCGGCTTGAGAAAGCTTTGTCCCGCTATGGTGTGCATCACCGATTATCCACGCCCTATAGTCCACAAACGAGCGGGCAGGTGGAGGTCACAAACCGGGGGCTAAAACGTAAGGATTGGTTGGACAAACTAGACGAGGCATTGTGGGCTTTCCGTACTGCTTACAAGACCCCTATTGGGAGTACTCACTTGTGGAGTTGGAGCACAAAGCGATGTGGGCTCTAAAAACTGCTAATTTGGACCTAAAATCCGGAGGTGAAGCCCGGTTCTTTCAGATTCACGAGTTAGAGGAGCTACGACAACACGCATATGAAAACTCTGTGCTATACAAGGAGCGCACCAAGAGATTGTATGACAAACGCTTGAAGGACCACAAACAATTCCAAGCGGGAGATCTTGTTTTACTCTACAACTCGAGGTTGCGTTTATTTCCAGGAAAATTACATTCACGTTGGACAGGACCATACACGGTAAAAGAAGTATTTCTATATGAGACTGTTGCAATAGAGAACGCGGACGACGTTATTTTCAAGGTAAATGGTCATCGTTTGAAGCTTTACGTTGCCGGGCCGATCGAGTCGGCGGTGGAGGTTATCGAGCTCCACGTCCCGCACACATCATAAGTGTGGGGAGGAGAGTCTACGCTACTGACTCGAGGACTAAAAATGTAGCAAGAGCGTCTTTGGCGCTTTAGGGGTAAAAATGTCCATTTTTATGTTTGTGTCGTTTTTACGTAATTTAGGTGTGTTTTGTAGATTTCGTAGGTTTGTTCAGTTTTTAGACATGCCGAGCGTAGGATCTATGGTGGAATAATGTTAGAACAGTTTGCGGATGGTAAAAATGGCGAAAAACAGCCAAAACAGGTGCTGAAACTATTTTTTGCAGAAAAAAAAACTGATCTGCAGATGTGGCACGACCGTGCCTCAAGTCGCACGACCGTGCCATTGCGGGCCGGCCAGGATTTCGAGTCGCACCCCCAGTGCAGTTCCGAGATCATCGTGCCAGGGTTGAAAATTATCGGCGACGCACGACCGTGTGACAGGTCGCACGCCCGTGCGTGAGGCCAGGGGCAGTTTGGTCATTTGTACAGTATAAAAAACCTCATCTGCAGCCCCCATTCTCATTCTCGAAAACCCTACTGCACCAGCCGTTCCAGATCAAGTTTTGCCCCAAATCGCACCATTTTTTCGCACGGTTTCTCAGATCCTTTCGCACGGTATGTTTTTCCTCATCGATTTTGTGTTTCATCCTTGTTCTAGGGTAGATTTGTTCGATTTCTTCAAGGCTTTTTAGGGTTCTCTTCATAAACACAATTGAAGCCCTAACCCTTGTAAGATTGTTGCGTTTAGTGAACAGCCGGTCGATTTCTAACCCCCATTTGCCTAAAATTTGATAATTTTCGGAAAAATCTGGCAGTTCTGGATCGGGGGTTCGATTTCTGCAGATTCGCTGTCGCACGGTCGTTCCTCGTGTGGAACGGTCGTTCAGTTCCGGCTGTTCTCGATGATTTACTGTGGTCTCGGTGATGCATGGTAGTGCCATTGACTGCACGCCGTGCAGTTACGACAAATGCCGGCCACCATTGTTGATTATCGGTGACGTACGATCGTGCGTCTCGTCGCACGCCCGTGCGAATCGCCTAGATCAGCGAGACAGTAGCTTCATAACTTTGTGTTCGGCTGTTTTTGTTTGAAATTTTTCCTGCTCCTATTGTTCTAACGATATTCCTCATACAGATGGATCATTCGTTCCTCCAATTCAACGAAGACGACGCACGCGAAAGTCTTTGCATCCCGAAACTTAACTCATTGTGGTAAAGGCGGGGACAGTTTGGCATCCCTAGAAGGTTGGACGGGGATGTTATGACTAAATTAAATCAACGTGACCGGCTCGAAAACATGTTAACAATTCCGCTTGCGCGTTTGGTCAACATCGACCGCCCGATCTATCGAGAGCTTACGCTAGAATTCTTTGCTACGTACTCGTACGACAAGCCAAAAGCGCATAAAGTTCCAAACTTCTGCTACAAGAATAGGATACATTTCAGATTAGGCGGTCGTTGGCATAGTTGGACAGTGGGAAGGTTGGGTCGAAGACTAGGAATCTACACCAATGAGGATACGGATTCCGAGTTCTTTACAGATCAGTTCACCTTCCCCAGTGAAGACGAGCGGGGTGAGTTTTTGGGCGCGGATTGCAGTTGGCGACCCATATGATCCTCGGATGTCCAAGGCTTCAAGGTTACGAGACCCTTTGCATAGAGTTATGCACCACGTCTTCAGCCATACCATAGTTGGGCGCATGGACAGTTTGGGAAACTGTCCCACACCAGATCTTATATTTCTTTATGCGCTAGCGGAGGGGGTTCACATCAACCTCGCCGCTCGGATGGCTGATTACTTTGTGCACAGTTCAGGGAGAACCAACAACAGTCAAATACATGGTGGTTAGTATGTGGCCGAGATCGCTTACAACTTAGGTATAATGACTGATGAGGTGGTTCAGGGTCTTACTCTGGTGACCGAGGGTATGTATGTTGACATTCGTTCGTTGAAAGCCATTGGGGCTTATTGCAGAGACAGATCATGGGGATAGGTTAAAGGGGCTCAACAACGAGGTCTGGGACCCATTGCCTCCGGCACAGGCGGAGGATGAGGATGAGGAAATGGAGGACGAGGATCAGCATCAGAAGCCGCCACACACACCACCACACTCACCACAGCAGCACTGCTCACCGCAGTATCAGCACTGGCCCCCTGGCATCCCTTCGTATCCGGAGTTCTATGGCCAGTTCCAGCAGATGCAGGTCAGTCACGAGCAGCAGCGGGCTAGTTTAGAGCGGCTGCATGTTAGTCAAGAGCAGCTGCGGGCGAACCAGGAGGCGATTAGGGTGAACCAGGACTTCATGCGCCAGGAGGTGCAGGCCGAGTTTTCATACCTTTTTGGGGGTCTTCACAATGCCTTCCCTAACTACTTCGGGGAGCCCCCACAGTTCCCATACGGGAACCCAGGCGGTTATGGAGGGGCAGGCCCATCCGGCACGGGAGGAGATGCGGGTGACGATTATGAGAAGTAGCGGGATTTGTGATTTGGTGGTTATCATATTTTAGTACTTTATTTCTTGGGTGTTCATTTTGGTCTTCATTTAAAACACCCGCGGCTATGTACTTTATTTTTTTCAGACACTTTAGTTTATTTGTTTTATCTATGTTTGGATATTTAGTACTTTTATTTATGTAAATTATGGTTTGTTTGCTTTTATATTGTCCATGCCTTCTGTTTTGTTTTGCTGTGCCTTGTGACATACTTACAGATTTTTGAAGCAAGTCTTGGACCGGAGCACATCACAGAATCAGCTTTGAAGTCTCGTTTCATCTAAATCATCTTCAGGGGAGTGTTATTCTCCTTTTTCTCTATATTTCGGGTTTCGCATTGAGGACAATGCGAAGTTCAAGTGTGGGGAGGGGGTTTAACATGTTGAGTTTGTTTGTCCTTATATTAAAAAAAATCAATCAAAAATATCAGTAATTTGTATATATTTTTAGTAAATAAATCGGTTGGTTGTGTTTTAGAAAGCTTCCGGATATGATAAAAACCCGGCAAGCCAAATAATTTTGAAAAAGAAAACTAGAAAGCGTGACAAACAAAGAAAGACTTGCTTGATAATTTTCACACTGTTACCCATTCCTTCCGTTATGTGAGTATATTTGAGCCTTGAAATTGTTATATGTTTGTTCATTTCGTAGTAGGAATGAGCCGGATGTCACGTATAATTTAGAACTTGTCACTAGCATGCTTGTTAAGACCATAAACTTGCGAAATTGTGTAGAAGTGATAGAGGCACCTAGAAAACCCCTTTGTTGTTAGCCTTGTTCTTTGTGTTGTGTCTCCCTTAAACCCTACATTACCCCTTAGGATTAACCATGTTGAGCATTTCCCGTGTTTCCCTTTGTTTACCCAACAAAAATCACCCACTTAGCCAAATTTAGCCTTTTTATTTTTAAACCTTTTGTGTTAAAACTCGGTCAAAATCACCGTTTAAATAGCGCTTCTTGTAGTTAATTGCTCATTGCACAAATCCATTAGATTATTTATATATATATAAAAAACAGAAAATAAAACACCCTAAAATAGGGTAAAGTCGACAAAATTCGAGCAATTTTGAATGCTAAAATGATGAAATCTCGTTGATGAGCTCGATAATACAAAAGTCGCCTTTTTAAGGCATTAGTATGTATAGTTTTATTGTTTTGCGCTTGTTAAACGTAACTACCGAGTTTTAACCATTTCATCACTTTAAAAACCCTTTCCATACCCTTCACCCAAGCCTATCGTTACAACCCGTAAAGACCTTTTGATTTGCACTTTTTCGCATTTTAGTTGGTGGAGATAAGATCTTATGACAAGCTTATGATATTACACGTTTCATTGACAAGGCATTGAGTGTTTGCACATACACATTTTATGTATGTTTCACAAATAAAACCGAGTGTGTGTGAACATTGTGAGGTGTGTGAAGATTAGCGTGTTAAGTCAATCGAAAGTGAAGTCGTGGCTTTTTGGTTTTCTATACATATTTGCATATGCTTGTTTGGTTTAATTCAATTGATGTTGTCTTTTGAAAAACCGGCTAACCGTATATTTGTATTTTAGTAGGTATTTTGTAAATACTTGTTCTCATTAGGATCTATCTTTTATTGCATTTTAGTTTTAGCTTGCTTGAGGACAAGCAAGGTTCAAGTGTGGGGAGGTTTGATATTCACCAATTTACACATACTTTAGTCCCCCATTTTATCCCCATTTTATGCGTTTTCGGCCGTAAAACCGTGAATCGGATACTTAATCAGGTATACTTTTGTTTACAGGCCTAAAACAGCATGCCAAACAAGAAGATGATGAAAACGAGGACTTTCCGAGCAAAACGATAAAGCTGCGAAGATTCTGTGAACATTCTGATCTGGGCAATTGGCACGACCGTGCAGATCCGACAACAGGGCTCTATCCAGCAATGCACGCCAGTGCGATCAGGAGTGCAAGCCTCTCTCGGAATGGAACGATTGTGTGGCTAGAGGCACTCCCGTGCGACCCCGACGACCAAGCCCAGCCCGGAACTGCCCCACCAGTGCACTTGGTCGTGCCAGCCAAAACCCGGAGATGCACGCACGTGCGACGATTGGCACGACCGTGCGACTGCGAAGACCGGTCAAGATCTGATGATGTCACACGGTATGGTGAACAGTGATTTAAAAGTGAACGGTCGTGCACTTTATTGGCACGACCGTGCGATCGCAAAAAGTTATAAAAAACAGACATCAGCTTCATTTCGTAACTCTGGACTTTTGGGAGCTTCACAGGCGATTATTCAGGCTCCGGAGGCTCTTGCTTTCACCCGGATTCAAGCCACATTGTGCCAATTAGCTCTGTTACTATCCAGATTCTTAATCAAGTGCTTGTTTATGGTTTGATTCGCTAATCTTTCCATAATTTTGTTAATGTTTCAAGCATTTAGATTGATGTTTTATGTAATATTGTAAGCCTTTGGGCAAAAACACTAGAATCCCTTGCTTAATTTCAACCTTTAGTATGTTAATTATGTTTGTAATGACACTTTGAAGCATTTTCTATGTTAATCTTTGATGATTAGTTTGCAACCTTGTTTATTGATGTTGAATTCTTGATTATGAGTAATTATCTTGGATGATTGGTATATGGTTAGTTGAGATATTTGCAAGAAGATGCTAAATTAATCATGTATTAGTAGACTTTGAACTTGGTTAACTTGTTTAACTTGTTTAACATGTTTGCACCATGATACTAGAAATGGTTAGTGGGTTAATAAGGGATAATTATTGTTAATCAAGAAGGCTTTCCCTCACGGAAGGACCTTAACGGGTTAAATGGTGTTGTTATGAATTCTTGTCATAAATTGTTAGCTTAGTTAGTAGTTTCGGCCAAAATTGCTATCTTGGTGAATTTGTGTTCAAGATTTGTAAAATGTGTGACAACTGTCACTTTTCCGTACACTAAATGAACAGTAATTTGTGCTGTAATGACTGTGCATGATCTAGTTTACAAGACAAATGAAATTTTGATTACTGTTATATACATACAATGGCATTTCATGATACAAGACTTTATTCATTGCTACATGCAACACGAGATAGTTCAAATGATACACAGAACAGAATTGGCACCAATACCAGACAAACAGAAAAATGCTGACGAAGTTCAGTACATAGACAGACAGTATTTTGAGGCCCAGTATGAGCCAGAGACCAAGTGATACACTGGTATAGTGTGTAGGGAAGTAAGGACCCCAAAACTGCATGCCTAAGTGATAGTTTAAGTGCCGGAAAGTGCCTAAAACCCACTCTAAGTGCAGAATTCTGCATTAATCATCAAAATTCAGTTTTTTAATAAGCTAGTAATGTGCAAAAACATGACAAAATGGTCCTGAATAGTTTCCTAGGTGTCGGGAATTAAAAGTGTCACAAAAAGTTACATAAAGGACACTATACGGTATAACTTAGCACTTTAACGTACCGGTATCTAACTGAACAACCAGACATTACCCGGAACACCAAAATATTGCTAGAAGCATTGTTTTACTTTTTCTGAGCTAGTTATGGTTCCCGAACACACTAACACACTACATAATGCAAGATGCACACAAACACTAACTAACACACTTGGTTTCCAACTAATTATCTAACTTATGGTTCAAAGTTACACTTACCCCCCCCCCTCTCATTTACGGCCCAAGAGTGGCCCCCACTTGTGATCACCATAATCTTCTTAAGATTTCTTTAAATCTTTCCAAGATCTTGATTAAATCTTCCTTGATTCTCTAGAGATTATGTAATGTACTATGGAGACATAAAGACCTTTGGACAATACTCAACTTGGTTATAAGAACACTAAACATCATCTTCATAACACAACACCACAACACTCTCTCCTTCTCCCTCACCTCTCGGACGACCTCCTCCCACACACACTCACCATTTTCATTTCAAGTTCTTGCAATCTAAGGCCATTCAAGTGTGATAGAAGGTGAATGAAGAAGCTTGGAACTCTTGGATCTTGAAGGACCACCTTTGTTAGCTTTTATCCACTCCATATTCATCATTGTTCTTCTCTAGCTTAAAGCTAGTAGTAAGATCCTTTCAAACTCTTGTTTACTTCATATTTATGGTGGTTAAAAGATATAACATGTTGAAATAACAAGAACACTAAAGAACATACACTTGAATCTTGAAACATAAAGCATGAAATATGATGAAATCTTATTGTTATGATGCTGTTTAGTGCATAAATGATAATTGCTTGATGATTTCTTGAGATGATGATGTTGATCATCACATGAAGCTTGCTAGATGGTGTTTAAACACATAATCTAGCAAGTGGGAGGTGATTATGTAATAACATATGCTGATTATCTTCTAGTAAACACATGAACTTGATGAATAAAAATGATTTCTTGTAAAATGATGAACAAAGCAAACTAGTAAGCTTGTAGATTTAAGATTTGTGAATGATTTTTCAAGAAAACCAAGTTTAAAATATGATTCTTAGAAAGATCTTGGTTTTTACTAAACTTATACCACTTTTAGTGGAAAAACAAGTGTATAAGTACTAGTATAACAAGAAGGTTTAATAAACAAGCATTTTTGTAAAATATGTTTACAAGTTGTGAACAACTAAAACCTTCAAGAATGAAGCTTACCAAGTAGTAAATATATTTCGGAAGGTAACTAAGGCTACTAAACACTTTACCAAGTTACTACGCGTTTTTACGAAAGATCAAGTTCATGTTACTATGTAAGGTATATTGTTTTTACACTTGGTAAGTATAAAATATTTAGGGTTTGATTCTTGATCATTGTGTGATGTTTTTGAAAAAGAAAACGATATGCTAAATAGCATGGATACCTCAATTTACAAAGGAAACTATGGCAAAATTTTCTAAAAATTCCAACACTTAGAAAATATTTTATAAACAAGTGTTCACAAGTATGTTTTAAATTATGATTTATAACATATATTTTGCCATAGATTTCGTTACAAAAATACAAACATTGGAGGTTGGTTTTTGTAAATAAAAATGGGTAAATATATATTTAGAATATATATGTTATATTAATGACACTTGTGTGAACATGTGTATACTTTGTGTATAGTTATATTATTTTTGGATTTAAAGTAATATGACTTAACAAAAGTACCAAGAACTTACAATCCAAAATAATACCAAAAATTACAAGGAATAAAGTATATAAGTTACACACTTAAATATTGGCAAACCGAACAAGAACGTAACTTATAAAAGATTCCGGAAAATACCGTTACAAATATATTTTTGGTAAATATTATTTTGGATACAAGAAGTGAAAATATGATTTTGTACATATTACCAAGTTATGACATATTTTCAACAAGAAGAAAATATATTATCTTTGGGAGATAAAAATATATATTTTCTTGGAATACATTATTTTGGACAAAACGAGTCTATATATGTTTTCTAAGTGAAACTTGAAAATATATTATTTTGAAAACTACAAATACAAGAATACAAGAATACGAGAATACATGTATGAAATACTCCCATCCTTGGGAAGTAAATACGAAAATGAGATACTTGAAAAGTATTTTAACTTTGGATAATGTCAAAGACATAAAGGAAACGTAACTCAAAACATGAATACTAAGGCAAGGCACGGCCCGCTCGTCTAATAGACCCTAGCCCATTGTAGGTAGTCGAGTTTGCTGACGAGATTTGAGTTACGAGTACTGAAGACGCAAAACAGTGAGTTCATGCTCCCCCTTTTCTTTTAACTGTTTTCAGTTTTATAACTTCGGGGGTGAAATACATGTTACAAATGTTACAATGTTTACAAATGGTATGATACAAAAACAAGAAGCACTCTTGGTGAGAACGAGTACCAAGTATGATGCGTTTTGAAGAATGATACGAGAAATCGTGTATACTCGAATAGTATGAAATGCCTATGAAATACTAGATCATGTGAGCATAGACTTAAATACAGAAATGCCATTAATACTTAATTAGGGACGAGGGTTAGATCTAACGGGTACGGCCGAACCCCACTCATGGTCAAAACTAGTACCTAGTAGTGCTTCGGAGTCCCAGTCGAGGGAAATCGACACAGTCGAGGGTAATCGACACAGTCAAGGGAAATCGATACAGTCAAGGTAAATTGACACAATCGAGGTTAATCGACACAGTCGAGGAAAATCGACAAGGGTATGAGCCAATACTAGTGCTCCCTATGTCCTCACATTCCTTAAAGTCCTTGTAAAACATTCATGTTCATATACGCTTTTCATACCTGTTTACAAAGGAGTCTCTCACAGATTTACAAGAATTACAGTACACAAACAAGACGCATGAACTCGCTCAACTTTTTGTTGATGTTTTCCAAAATTACATGTATTTCAGGTGACATGATGGATCTTGGGCGCGGGTGTCGTAACTAGAAGTAGACTTCAAGTTTAGATGTCATCCATTTTTATTGATTTGTAACCTAGACGAAGGTTGTGTTTCAAAACTTAAAATACCAGTGTTTGTAATACTCAAATTTTATGAATGGATGAACATCGTTTTGATCATGTAGTTGTTTATTACGATTGAATGCAATGATATTAAACCAGTCACACATTATACGCTTCCGCAAAAGACAGGGTGTCACACCCCGATTTCCACGTGTCACCGGTGGGCCCGGTGGGGAGTATCGTGACGTAGTTGAGATCATCATAGTCGAACAACACAATATATAAATGCACAGCGGAAGCAAAAGGTAAATATATTACATTCCGAATATAAGTAATGTCAAAGTATTACAACGGAAGGTAAAGGATCCACAGGCGGATCAATAAAAGGAAACTGTTCAATAGACTTTAGACATCTAGAACTTGCAAGATTCCCTAGTGATGCCCTGAGCTCCCAACCAATTACGCATAGTACCTGTCACTTAACCTTTTGGAAAATACGTCAGTTTACACTGGTAAATACAATTAACTGACTCATTTTGGAAAAGAGTTTAAAAATTGATTTGAATGCACGAGGCACAAAATATCTTTTATAACTGGATTAAAATGCACAGAGGCAAAATTAATCTTTTATACTTGGGACAATTTTATTAATAAAAATCTTGTATCCGATTTACATGGTTGTCCAACATTTAGGGCCGGTGATTTTACAATACAAGCCGGGCAAGATTAATCGACACACCACAAATATAATCTCACAAGAAGATACCCTTACGAGTGAGTATACGTTATACATATGCAACAGGAGGTGTTTTGCCTACACCTTGTGCTTACGTCGTGGCCATTCACTTTTTAAAATGAGCCAAGGATATCCAGGACACGGTCATTAACCCCCCAATGTTATTTGTTATCAATCAATACAGATTAAAACGGGATTATGCAATTTAATCATCTCCGATTAAAAGGTTTCTACACCCGACCAAGCGGTATTTTTATAATACCGTATCCCAAGCCCGTAATAGGGAAAATAAGTTAAAAGTATTTACCTGAGCTAGCAATGCAATTTATACTCAGCCGTATATCCTAATCAGCAAGCACAAGAACTTCTACTGGGGCTCTCAATCTGGAACGAAGGTTTTATTAACCTATTAAATTCCTAACGGGTCTTATTTAAGTCGTAACTTAGACCGGTTAGTTTTAAGGAAAGGTTTACGGTTCAAAACGCATGATTAAGCGAAGACCGGGATAGGATGTGATTTAGACCCGACAAGTTTGGAGACTTGTATAATATGGGTAAACTAAACACATTCTGGATTTTGAGATAAAAACGATAACGTTTGACCCGTTTCGGCTAATTTATGCAAACTAGTTACATAAACCGAACCGAACGCGTAATAAGCGAAACGGTTATTCATATGAGTCATTTACAGGTTTCCTAAGTTAATATGCTCCTAATATGTTATGACATCAGTAAGTTGTCCTTCATTATGCCCGAAACGTATATAAACACAAACTAGGCCCCGTAGAGGTAGTTTGGTCATTTAAAAGGTTATAAAAGAGTTTAAGTATTTACCTGAGTTACAGGTCTGATATAATCAGCAAAAATACTTATTTTGATAAGTTATAACAGTAGGTTAAAGTATATATGTGAATTTACCAAGTATAACCAAACTATGCACCGTAGGGGCATTTTGGTAATTTCACATAAGCCGTAAAGCTCAAAACTGAAGTCTGAGTTAAACAACTTTTTCTTACTTTTAAAATATTATAATTTAACTAAAACATCAGTAGGTATCACCCTTGTATGTTTAAAAATAGTCTTAGTACATACTATGCGCTAAAAACGCTAAATAAGGCGATTAGGAGCCGTTTACGGGTTAAATACCTAAAGTTGATATTTTTATTATTCCAGAAGGTCTAAAATAATTTATTTATCATAACTAATCAGTAGCAAAAGGTTTGGAGTCGTTTAGATATTTAAAACTCATTTTATGGCCCGTAAGGGCAAAACCAACATTTACCGGATTAAGCCTACGACTATGATTTATGCTCAGCCTAAAATTAATTAAAAATCTTTAAAATTTCCAAAATAATATATCACATCAGTGGGTAAAGATTTTGATATCAAAAAGTAGGCTTAACTAGGCTATACGCTAATTACGCCATTTTATTAACATAAAGCTTTAAATTTGCGATAATGAGCATAACTCTCAATCTATACTTCAAATTGATGTCAAACTTTGCATACAAGTTTATATATCAGTAATTAAAGTTTCTACTCTTTTACTTTTCCAAAAATCACGTTTTAAGGTAATAAGGGCATAATGGTCAACATATGAGCAATTAACGGAAACGCGTAAACGAATGGGTCAATCAATGAACCAACCACAGAGGGTTGTGCTAACATGTAGCCTGGTCCTAAAGAAACTCTAAGACATTTTCAAATCATACTAAAGCGGGTCAGAACTGAAAGTCAAAGCGAAAGTCAAACTATGCGACTTTCGGTTCCGAACCGGGTCTCTACAGTAAATTGTCGGGTTGAACATGTTTAGATATGTTCTTACACTAATTACCAAGTTATAACAATGATCCAACAGGTTGCATATGATCTACAATGTTAATTATGCATAAATAGCATTTTAAGCTTCCTGTTGACTTTTTAAATATAAGTTTGACCCGACATTTGACCTGGTTAGAGTGATGATCAGGGGAAACCCTTTTGAGGTTTTATTACCCCCATAAATACCAACTCATAACTACTTTTGATTCGAGATATGACTGAGCCATTAATACTTAATCTCGAAGTCAAACCGTAATTACGTCGGTTTGACTTTTAGCTAAATAACTAAGCTAAAGTTATTTAGAGAAGGTTAGGCAACTTACAAAGGTCCTAAGCTTGATTAGGGAACACTTGAGAGAAGGTTTTGAGTTCCAGAAGTGCTCCAATAATGCAGATGAAGATGTGATGAATTGTTTGCAACTAAAGGCCCTTATATAGTGGATTTATCCACCACAATGCATTGACAACAAGGTCTACTACTGCCCACAACATTCCTACATGTGTCCTACATGTTTAGGGAGTGTTTAGGGGCCAAGGGGTAAGAGGAAACTCGTTTAAGAGGTCAGAATCGCGTTTAAACTGGCAACAACCGGTTTTCTGTTGCTGGGCAGTTGCTTGCGCACCGTAACAAATATTTGTTGCGGTGCGCAACAATTCATCAGGGACCAAAATGTTGGCTTTTCAATGATTTGAATGGGCAACTGAGTATAAACGATTCTTGGCCGTTTTTTATCAATATGGGGCCTCAAATTTGGGTCATGTATAGTATGCACCACCATGTTATGTTGTGTGAAAGTCCTGGAGTCTTTTAGAAAGTGCCGAACAATAAGGTTTACCGTGCAAATTTCTTCGTAGGAGTCCACCAATTAAATTATGAATCATTCATTGCTATAATTCACTGAATTTGAACATATACTACATGTTTTTAATATGTTTTGAGTCTTGGGATTTATAACGAGGTCGTTCAGAGGTGCAAAAGTTAACATAACGACACTTTTAAATCCTGTCAAACATTTTTTTAATAAATCCGAGTTTATAACGCTTTTTGTCTTACACGACACGTGTCGTTATTTTATTTAACACGAATTTTCGAGGTGTTACACAGGGTGTGACAAAATGAACTCGGTTGTGATTTAATCTAGTTTATGCTTGTCTCGGTGGTTGCATTGTGTTTATCGGTGTCACTTTCCTTGATTAAGTGAGGTTAGAAAACTCCTAATGGATGACTAACTTATCTTTAGGGGATTATCATAGACATTTATCAATTGCACGTTAAAGAACAATTTTAGGTGGTTAAAGTGTGTTTATCGTTTTAGCTTTCCGAATGATTGTCATGTTAGGATTCCCGAAAGGGATCCTAATTTTCTTGAAAATGAAGAATTGACCAGATGTTTCTAGTGGCAAAACTGACTTAGTTTACATGCTTTGATTGTGTATAAAGCAAGGCTATATATCTATTTTCTTATTTGGAGTCTACTATGTTTTTATTTATATTTGTTTATGCTTATTTTAGTTTTTAGAAAATAAAAAAACTTATCTTCCTACCGGTAATTTAATGACAAAGGTTTAGTATTATTCCTCCGTCCACTTCCTTGGATCGACACTTGGTTCTTATCGACACTTTACTACATATATGACGGGGTACACTTGCCCTTTCGTGTGTGTTTTGATGTTGAAGTATAAATCACTTTTATAAATTTAAAACCGAATCGTGTGTAAATTCATTGCAAAATTATGTATATACGCGCACACGTCAAGTTTTTGGCGCCGTTGCCAGGGATGTGGCAAGCTTTAGGAACGACCCGAGTCATTATTTTATCGGTGCACATACTTGTTAATATTTGTGAATATTTTCCGATTCATTTATTCGTTCATTTATTTGTTAATATTTCTTGTTTTAATTTAATTTATTCGTTTTCCAAGTCTATTTTTAGCACTTGTAAATTTTTTATTCCTTTTATTTGTTCGAATTCGAACTCATTATTCATTTATTCTTTGAGTTTTCGGCTCCGAAAAATCAATTTTTTTACTAGCCGATTCGATTATTTGATTCGTTATGATTTTTATAAAATTTTGGGCCCATTTTCAATTTTTATAAAATTTTTCAGCCCTATTTACAAATATTCTGTTTCAATTCAGCTGAAAAAAAACAGCATTATTATTATTATAATAATAAAATATTCATTGTGTCAATTTTTCGTTTGCAGGTTGATGTCCTCAACCCCCGCTCCCGATCCTGTTGAGCCGTTAGACGAACTCGAGCGTGATTTGAGGAGACGTATTCGTGATAGATCCCTCGCGATAGCGGTGCTACTCGCAGCTGGTGAGCAGGAGCAAGTGGTACCCGCTGAAGCCGAGAGCTCAGGGGCAACAGGAAACAGAATCATGGCGGACGATGAGCGACCTTTGAATGACTCAAATCAGCCCGATGGGTTAGGCCTAGAGCCGAGTATCTTGCAGCCTACTATTGATGCACCTACTTTTGAAATTAAATCTAGTATTATTAATATGGTGCAGAATTCGGTGCAGTTTGACGGGCGTGACCATGAGGACCCCGGGAGACATATCGCTGCTTTTATTGCAGTTTGTTTGACGTTCAGGATTAGAGGTGTTTCGGAGGATGCTGTTCGCTTGAGGTTGTTTCCATTCTCATTGCGTGACAAAGCTAGAGCTTGGCTTATGTCACTTCCAGCTGAGTCCATCAGGACCTGGAATGAGTTGGAGGAGTTATTCATGCAGAAATACTTTCTGCCTGAGAAAACAACCAAGTTGAGAAACCGGATTGTGACCTTTCGCCAAGATGAGGGAGAGTCGTTGCACGCGGCCTGGGAGCAATTTAAAGATTTGCTAATTGATGTTCCACATCATGGCTTCTCCAAAAGACAGCTGGTCTTGACATTCTATCAAGGGCTTTGTTACAACACGCAGGAGAGATTAGACATGAATGCAGGAGGCGATCTAGGAACGAAGACGCCGAATGAAGCTTATGATATCATAGAAAAAGCTGCGTTGAAGTCTAGCTCGCGTCGAGAAGGAATAGAGGCCGGGCAACATCATCATCATCATCACCTCGCCCAGGAGTTCATGCAGTGGACGACTACACGGCCATTACTGCACAAATCTCAGCTCTTTCAGCGTAATTCGATAAGTCCCAGATAGCTACGCAAGCTAGTTATGGATGTGACCAGTGCAGAGTGTCACATGAGCCAGGTGCATGCTTTCAGGGAGTCGTATATGAGGGCCAAGAAGAAGTAGATTTTGTTAGTTATCAGGTGAGGCCGCAGAACAACCCTTACAGCAATACCTACAATCCCGGATAGAGGAATCACCCAAATTTTGGGTGGCGAGCGAATGTGGGTAATCAGAACCCACTGGGATTTCCCCAACGCCCTCCAGCGCCGCATCAGGCTCAGGGTCAGCAATTCCAGCCATACAACCAATCTTTCCAGCAACGTCCATACTCATATCAATATTAGGGCACTGGGAGTAGTTCCCAGCATCAGGCCCCTCAATCTAGTTCCAAGCTGGAGGATATGATGGCTCAGCTTCTTACTAGCTCCTCGAGTGCAAATCAGTTGGCTGAAAAACGATACCAACAAAGCGAGGATCGTTTTCTATCCCATGAGGGAGAAATGAGGAGTCAGAAAGCTTCGATTCAGAATATCGAGAATCAGGTTGGTCAACTGGCGAAGATGATGTCCGAAAGACCCCAGGTGGTCTTCCGGGCAATACATAGCCAAATCCGCGTGGGCATGTAAATGCTATCATGACCAGGAGTAGCAAGACTACCAGACCCAACGTATCGGACTCACCACCGATCGATGAAGCGGTCCAGACTGATGCTCAGGACGAGGTGTATGCCAGGCTGCGCCCAACAAGTACAGCACAAGTCCAGGAGCCAGTCAAAGAGTACACTCCACCAGTACCATATCCGGGCACGCTGAAGAAATAGAAAAACGAAGAACAATACGGTAAGTCCTTGAATTGTTTAAACAACTTCACATAAATATACCGTTTGTTGAATCCTTGGCACAGATGCCAAAGTATGCGAAATTCCTAAAGGACATCCTCTCGAATAAACAGAAGCTCGAGGATATATCATGTGTGGTGATGAATGAAAGCTGTTCTGCCATTCTGCAAAACCGTCTTCCCACGAAAATGGGAGATCCGGGCAGTTTCACTCTCCCTTGTTTGATTGGAAACATGTCTGTTAGCCATGCATTGGCTGATTTGGGAGCGAGTATCAACCTTATGTCCTATAAGGTTTTTACTAAACTGGATCTAGGTGAGCCGTCACCCACTAGAATGAGCATTCGGTTGGTAGATCGTTCGATCAAGTATCCGCGTGGATTCGTTGAAAACATGCTCGTTAAAATCGACAAATTTGTTTTCCCCGTGGATTTTGTTATTCTTGACACGGAAGAAGATTCAAAAGTGCCATTGATACTTGGACGCCCGTTCCTCAATATGGCGAGGACGATTGTTGATGTGGCAGCTGGCCAAATCACGCTCCGAGTAAATGACGAGCACGTGGCATTTGATATAAAAAGATCAATGCAGCATCAGCAAAGTCACAATGACATGCTTAACTATGTCGACATTGTCGACGCATGTGTGCGCTCTCATTTCCAAGGCACTATCAAAGAGATTGATTCGGACACACGTTTTTCATGTGGGGACCTGATTGGCATTACACAGGAGGGCCACGATTTCGAGCAGCCAGTCTATCAGATTGGTGACGATGGTTCCCAGAGTCCGGGGCGGTTTCTAGAAATTGGCCATGTAGAAGAAGAGAAAGCAAAACCTTCGATTGAAGATCCACCGTCTTTGGAGTTGAAAGAACTCCCGCTACATCTCGAGTATGCATTTCTGGATGAGGGGTGTAGCTTGCCGGTCATCATTTCGGCACTGTTGGCGAAAGAGGAAAAGAAGCAACTTCTCGAGGTTCTTAGACTTCATAAGAAAGCCATTGCTTGGAAAATCATGGATATCAAAGGCATCAATCCTTCTTTTTATACTCATAAGATTCTGATGGAAGACGAGTACAAACCCTGTGCACAGCATCAGAGGAGGTTAAATCCAAACATGCAAGATGTGGTCAAGAAAGAAGTGATTAAGTTGTTGGATGCCGGGTTGATATATCCTATATCTGACTCTGTGTGGGTGAGTCCAGTGCAGGTAGTACCCAAGAAATGGGGTATTATTGTAGTCTCAAATGATAGGAATGAGCTAATTCCTACCCGTACCGTCACTGGGTGGCGAGTTTGCATCGACTATAGCAAACTCAACGATGCTACTCGTAAGGATCACTTCCCGCTTCCATTCATCGACCAGATGTTGGAGCGTCTGTCGGGGAAGTTGTATTACTGTTTCTTGGACGGGTTCTCTGGGTACTTCCAAATTCCTATTGCTCCCGAGGATCAGGAGAAAACTACCTTTACCTGCCCCTTCGGCACATTCGCCTACCGACGGATGCCTTTCGGGTTGTGTAATGCACCGACGACCTTCCAGAGATGCATGGTTACAATTTTTCATGATATGATCGAGGATTCTATGGAGGTTTTCATGGATGACTTTTCGGTATTTGGAGATTCCTTCGATCATTGTTTGGAAAATTTGAAGAAGATGTTGAAGAGGTGCGAAGAAACGAATCTGGTCCTAACTGGGAAAAGTGCCACTTCATGGTGAAAGAGGGCATAGTTCTAGGACATAAGATTTCGCGTGCTGGCATGGAGGTCGATCCAGCTAAGTTGACATTATTTCACGACTTCCGCCTCCCACCTCTGTGAGAGCGATACAGAGCTTTCTTGGTCATGCGGGGTTCTATCGGCGATTCATCAAGGATTTTTCAAAAATCGCTAGGCCCATGACCCGTTTGTTGGAGAAAGACGCTCCGTTTATCTTTGGAGAAGATTGCTTGAGGGCTTTTGACCTTCTCAAGCAAAAGTTGATTGAGGCCCCTATTTTGGTCGCACCTGACTGGAGTATGCCATTCGAAATTATGTGCGACGTGAGCGATTTCGCTATAGGGGCTGTTCTGGGTCAAAAGAAAGAAAAGCACTTTCACCCGATCTATTATGCAAGCAAGACTCTTCACGACGCTCAAGAGAACTATACGACGACAGAAAAAGAGCTCTTGGTGGTTGTTTTCGCATTTGAAAAATTGAGATCGTATTTGGTGCTTTCAAAAACAGTTGTGTATACTGATCACGCAGCCATCAAATATCTTTTCAGCAAACAGGACGCAAAACCGTGTCTCATCAGATGGATCTTATTGCTGCAGGAGTTTGATATTGAAATTCAAGATAAAAATGGTGCGTTGAATGTAGCGGCTGACCATCTATCTCGGTTAGAGCATGGAGACATCAAGGTTACGCGTTGGGATTCAATCAATGACAATTTCCCACACGAGTCGTTGATGAGCGTTGAGATATGCGATGAGTCACCTTGGTTCGCCGACTTTGCGAACTATCTTGCTTGCGGGATTCTGATTAAAGGGTTGACTCACCAACAAAAGAGGAAATTCTTTTCGGATGTCAAGCACTACATTTGGGACGACCCTTTCTTATTTAGGGTTGGCGCTGATCAGGTGATCAGAAGATGCGTTTCAGGAAAGGAGGCGAACGATATTCTGCGCCACTGTCATGAGGGACCTACCGGAGGCCACCATGGAGCCAATTTCACCGCCAAGAAGGTGCTGGATTCCGGGTTTTATTGGCTGAATATATTTCGTGATGCGTAGAGTTGGGTTAGAGCGTGCGATGCCTGCCAGAGGGCAGCAAATATATCGGCACGTGATGAAATGCCTCAGAACTGGATTCAAGTTTGTGAAGTCTTCGACATTTGGGGGATAGACTTCATGGGACCATTTCCCCCCTCACGAGGAAATAAGTACATCCTGGTCGCAGTTGATTATGTATCAAAGTGGGCGGAGGCATAGGCCTTACCCACCAATGATGCCAGGGTGGTCGTGAGATTTTTGAAGAGTTTGTTCGCCCGGTTTGGTGCACCGAAGGCGCTTATCAGTGACAGAGGGACTCACTTCTGCAATACCCAGCTTGAGAAAGCTTTGTCCCGCTATGGTGTGCATCACCGATTATTCACGCCCTATCGTCCACAAACGAGCGGGCAGGTGGAGGTCACAAACCAGGGGCTAAAACGAATCCTTGAGCGGTCGGTAGGTGCAAACCGCAAGTATTGGTCGGACAAACTAGACGACGCGTTGTGGGCTTTCCGTACTGCTTACAAGACCCCTATTGGGACTACTCCCTTTAGGCTTGTTTATGGAAAAGCGTGTCATTTACCTGTGGAGTTGGAGCACAAAGCGATGTGGGCTCTAAAAACTGCTAATCTGGACCTAAAAGCCAGAGGTGAAGCCCGGTTCTTTCAGATTCACGAGTTAGAGGAGCTACGACAACACGCATATGAAAGCTCTGTGCTATACAAAGAGATCACCAAGAGATTGCATGACAAACGCTTGAAGGACCACAAACAATTCCAAGCGGGAGATCTTGTTTTACTCTACAACTCGAGGTTGCGTTTATTTCCAGGAAAATTACATTCACGTTGGACAGGACCATACACGGTAAAATAGGTATTTCTATATGGGACTGTTGCAATAGAGAACGCAGACGGCGTTATTTTCAAGGTAAATGGTCATCGTTTGAAGCTTTACGTTGCTGGGCCAATCAAGTCGGCGGTGGAGGTTATCGAGATCCACATCCCGCACACATCATAAGTGTGGGGAGGAGAGTCTACGCTACTGACTCGAGGACTAAAAATGTAGCAAGAGCGTCTTTGGCGCTTTAGGGGTAAAAATGTCAATTTTTATGTTTTTGTCATTTTTACGTAATTTAGGTGTGTTTTGTAGATTTCGTAGGTTTGTTCAGTTTTTAGACGTGCCGAGCGTAGGATCTATGGTGGAATAATGTTAGAACAGTTTGCGGATGGTAAAAATGGCGAAAAACAGCCAAAACAGGTGCTGAAACTATTTTCTGCAGAAAAAAACTGATCTGCACATGTGGCACGACCGTGCCTCAAGTCGCACGACCGTGCGATTGCGGGCCGGCCAGGATTTCGAGTCGCACCACCAGTGCAGTTCCGAGATCATCGTGCCAGGGTTGAAAATTGTCGGCGACGCACGACCGTGTGAAAGGTCGCACGCCCGTGCGTGAGGCCAGGGGCAGTTTGGTCATTTGTGCAGTATAAAAAACCTTATCTGCAGCCCCCATTCTCATTCGCGAAAACCCTACTGCACCAGCCGTTCCAGATCGAGTTTTGCCCCAAATCACACCATTTTTTCGCACGGTTTCTCAGATCCTTTCGCACGATATGTTTTTCCTCATCGATTTTCTGTTTCATCCTTGTTCTAGGGTAGATTTGTTCGATTTCTTCAAGGCTTTTTAGGGTTCTCTTCATAAACACAATTGAAGCACTAACCCTTGTAAGATTATTGCGTTTAGTGAACATTCGGTCGATTTCTAACCCCCATCTGCCTAAAATTTGATAATTTTCGGAAAAATCTGGCAGTTCTGGATCGGGGGTTCGATTTCTGCAGATTCGCTGTCGCACGGTCGTTCCTCGGGTGGAACGATCGTTCAGTTCCAGCTGTTCTCGATGATTTACTGTGGTCTCGGTGATGCATGGTGGTGCCATTGATTGCACGCCGTGCAGTTACGACAAACGCCGACCACCATTGCTGATTATCGGTGACGCACGATCGTGCGTCTCGTCGCACGCTCGTGCGAATCGCCCAGATCAGTGAGACAGTAGCTTCATAACTGTGTGTTCGGCTGTTTTTGTTTGAAATATTTCCTGCTCCTATTGTTCTAACGATATTCCTCATACAGATGGATCATCCGTTCCTCCAATTCAACGAAGACGACGCGCGTGAAAGTCTTTGCATCCCGAAACTTAACTCATTGTGGCAAAGGCGGGCACAGTTTGGCATACCTAGAAGGTTGGACTGGGATGTTATGACTGAATTAAATCAACGTGACCGGCTTGAAAACATGTTAACAATTCCGCTTGCGCGTTTGGTCAACATCGAGTGCCCGATCTATCGAGAGCTTATGCTAGAATTCTTTGCTACCTACTCGTACGATAAACCAAAAGCGCATAAAGTTCCAAACTTCCACTACAAGAATAGGATACATTTCAGATTAGGCGGTCGTTGGCATAGTTGGACAGTGGGAAGGTTGGGTCGAAGACTAGGAATCTACACTAATGAGGATATGGATTCCGAGTTCTTTACAAATCAGTTCACCTTCCCCAGCGAAGACGAACAGGGCGAGTTTTGGGCGCGGATTGCAGTTGGCGACCCATATGATCCTCGGATGTCCAAGGCTTCAAGGTTACGAGACCCTTTGCATAGAGTTATGCACCACGTCTTCAGCCATACCATAGCTGGGCGCATGGACAGTTTGGGAAAATATCCCACACCAGATCTTATATTTCTTTATGCGCTAGCGAAGGGGGTTCACATCAACCTCGCCGCTCGGATGGCTGATTACTTTGTGCACAGTTCGGGGAGAACCAACAGCAGTCAAATACATGGTGGTCAGTATGTGACCGAGATCGCTTACAACTTAGGTATAATGACTGATGAGGTGGTTCAGGGTCTTACTCTGGTGACCAAGGGTATGCATGTTGACATTCGTTCGTTGAAAGCCATGGGGCTTATTGCAGAGACAGATCATGAGGATAGGTTAAAGGGGCTCAACAACAAGGTCTAGGACCCGTTGCCTCCGGCACAGGCAGAGGATGAGGATGAGGAAATGGAGGACGAGGAGCAGCATCAGGAGCCGCCACACACACCACCACACTCACCACAGCAGCACCACTCACCGCAGTATCAGCACTGGCCCCCTGACATCCCTTCGTATCCGGAGTTCTATGGCCAGTTCCAGCAGATGCAGGTCAGTCACGAGCAGCAGCGGGCTAGTTTAGAGCGGCTGCATGTTAGTCAAGAGCAGCTGCGGGCGAACCAGGAGGCGATTAGGGTGAACCAGGACTTCATGCGCCAGGAGGTGCAGGCCGGGTTTTCATACCTTTTTGGGGGTCTTCACAATGCCTTCCCTACCTACTTCGAGCAGCCCCCACAGTTCCCATACGGGAACCCATGCGGTTATGGAGGGGTAGGCCCATCCGTCACGGGAGGAGATGCGGGTGACGATGACGAGGAGTAGCGGAATTTGTGAGTTTGTGGTTATCATATTTTAGTACTTTATTTCTTGGGTGTTCATTTTGGTCTAAATTTAAAACACCCGCGGCTATGTACTTTATTCTTTTCAGACACTTTAGTTTATTTGTTTTATCTATGTTTGGATATTTAGTACTTTTATTTATGTAAATTATGGTTTGTTTGCTTTTATATTGTCTATGCCTTCTGTTTTGTTTTGCTATGCCTTGTGACATACTTACAGATTTTTGAAGCAAGTGTTGGACCAGAGCACATCACAGAATCAGCTTTGAAGTCTTGTTTCATCTAAATCATCTTCAGGGAGTGTTATTATCCTTTTTCTCTATATTTCGGGTTTCGCATTGAGGACAATACGAAGTTCAAGTGTGGGGAGGGGGTTTAACATGTTGACTTTGTTTGTCCTTATATTAAAAAAAATCAAACAAATCAATCAAAAATACCAGTAATTTGTATATATTTTTAGTAAATAAACCGGTTGGTTGTGTTTTAGAAAGCTTCGGATATGATAAAAACCCGGAAAGCCAAATAAATTTTGAAAAAGAAAACTAGAAAGCGTGACAAACAAAGAAAGACTTGCATGATAATTTTCACACTGTTACCCATTCCTTCCGTTATGTGAGCATATTTGAGCCTTGAAATTGTTATATGTTTGTTCATTTCGGAGTAGGAGTGAGCCGAATGTCACGTATAATTTAGAACTTGTCACTAGCATGCTTGTTAAGGCCATGAACTTGCGAAATTGTGTAGAAGTGATAGAGGCACCTAGAAAACCCCTTTGTTGTTAGCCTTGTTCTTTGTGTTGTGTCTCCCTTAAACCCTACATTACCCCTTAGGATTAACCATGTTGAGCCTTTCCCGTGTTTCCCTTTGTTTACCCAACAAAAATCACCCACTTAGCCAAATTTAGCCTTTTTATTTTTAAACCTTTTGTGTTAAAACTCGGTCAAAATCATCGTTTAACTAGCGCTTCTTGTAGTTAATTGCTCATTGCATAAATCCATTAGATTATATATATATATATATATATATATATATATATATATATATATATATAAACAGAAAATAAAACACCCTAAAATAGGGTAAAGTCGACAAAATTCGAGCAATTTTGAATGCTAAAATGATGAAATCTCGTTGATGAGCTCGATAATACAAAAGTCGGCTTTTTAAGGCATTAGTATGTATAGTTTTATTGTTTTGCGCTTGTTAAACGTAACTACCGAGTTTTAACCATTTCATCACTTTAAAAATCCCTTTTCCATACCCTTCACCCAAGCCTATCGTTACAACCCGTAAAGACCTCTTGATTTGCACTTTTTCGCATGTTAGTTGGTGGAGATAAGATCTTATGACAAGCTTATGATATTACACGTTTCATTGACGAGGCATTGAGTGTTTGCACATACACATTTTATGTATGTTTCACAAATAAAACTGAGTGTGTGTGAACATTGTGAGGCGTGTGAAGATTAGCGTGTTAAGTCAATCGAAAGTGAAGTCGCGGCTTTTTGGTTTTCTATACATATTTGAATATGCTTGTTTGGTTTGATTCAATTGATGTTGTCTTTCAAAAAACTGGCTAACCGTATGTTTGTATTTTAGTAGGTATTTTGTAAATACTTGTTCTCATTAGGATCTATCTTTTATTGCATTTTAGTTTTAGCTTGCTTGAGGACAAGAAAGGTTCAAGTGTGGGGAGGTTTGATATTCACCAATTTACACATACTTTAGTCCCCCATTTTATCCCCATTTTATGCGTTTTCGGCCGTAAAATCGTGAATCGGATACTTAATCAGGTATACTTTTGTTTACAGGCCTAAAACAGCATGCCAAACAAGAAGATGATGAAAACGAGGACTTTCCGAGCAAAACGACAAAGCTGCGAAGATTCTGTGAACAATATGATCTGGGCAATTGGCACGGCCGTGCAATGAATGGCACGACCGTGAAGATCCGACAACAGGGCTCTATCCAGCAATGCACGCCAGTGCGATCAGGAGTGCAAGCCTCTCTCGGAATGGAACGATCGTGCGGCTGGAGGCACTCCCGTGCGACCCCGACGACCAAGCCCAGCCCGGAACTGCACCACCAGTGCACTTAGTCATGCCAGCCAAAACCCGGAGATGCACGCACATGCGACGATTGGCACGACCGTGCGACTGCGAAGACCGGTCAAGATCTGATGATGTCACACGGTATGGTGAACAGTGATTTAAAAGTGAACGGTCATGCACTTTAATGGCACGACCGTGCGATCGCAAAAAGTTATAAAAAAACAGACAACAACTTCATTTCATAACTCTGGACTTTTGGGAGCTTCACAGGCGATTATTCAGGCTCCGGAGGCTCTTGCTTTCACCCAGATTCAAGCCACATTGTGCCAATTAGCTCCGTTACTATCCAGATTCTTAATCTAGTGCTTGTTTATGGGTTGATTCTTTAATCTTTCCATAATTTTGTTAATGTTTCAAGCATTTAGATTGGTGTTTTATGTATTATTGTAAGCCTTTGGGCAAAAACACTAGAATCCCTTGCTTAATTACAACCTTTAGTATGTTAATTATATTTGTAATGACACTTTGAAGCATTTTCTATGTTAATCTTTGATGATTAGTTTGCAACCTTGTTTATTGATGTTGAATTCTTGATTATGAGTAATTATCTTGGATGATTGGTATATGGTTAGTTGAGATATTTGCAAGAAGATGCTAAATTAATCATGTATTAGTAGACTTTGAACTTGGTTAACTTGTTTAACATGTTTGCACCATGATACTAGAAATGGTTAGTGGGTTAATAAGGGATAATTATTGTTAATCAAGAAGGCTTTCCCTCACGGAAGGACCTTAACGGGTTAAATGGTGTTGTTATGAATTCTTGTCATAAATTATTAGCTTAGTTAGTAGTTTCGGCCAAAATTGCTATCTTGGTGAATTTGTGTTCAAGATTTGTAAAATGAACTCGGTTGTGATTTAATGTAGTTTATGCTTGTCTCGGTGGTTGCATTGTGTTTATCGGTGTCACTTTCCTTGATTAAGTGAGGTTAGAAAACTCCTAAGGGATGACTAACTTATCTTTAGGGGATTATCATAGACATTTATCAATTGCACGTTAAAGAACAATTTTAGGTGGTTAAAGTGTGTTTATCGTTTTAGCTTTCCGAATGATTGTCATGTTAGGATTCCCAAAAGGGATACTAATTGTCTTGAAAATGAAGAATTAACCAAATGTTTCTAGTGGCAAAACCGACTTAGTTTACATGCTTTGGTTGTGTATAAAGCAAGGCTATATATCTATTTTCTTATTTGGAGTCTACTATGTTTTTATTTATATTTGTTTATGCTTATTTTAGTTTTTTAGAAAATCAAACAACTTATCTTTCTACCGGTAATTTAATGACAAAGGTTTAGTATTATTCCTCCGTCCACTTCTTTGGATCGACACTTGGTTCTTACCGACACTTTACTACATATATGACGGGGTACACTTGCCCATTCGTGTGTGTTTTGATGTTGAAGTATAAGTCACTTTTATAAATTTAAAACCGAATCGTGTGTAAATTCATTGCAAAATTATGTATATAGGCGCACACGTCAAACATATTGGGCTATTTTAAATCTTCTAGATATTTAATAAAAATGTATTGGGCAATATATAGTAATGGGCTATTTAGATACTTAATACTGGCCTATTTTTGGATGCTTATAGTTTACGGGTTTATTGATGTTAATCATCTAGCCGTCATGGACCCATGGTCCATGGTAGATTAGGTGAGATTGAGTATGAAAGCTACTGTTCAGTTCTAGCAGAAAAAAAGCGTTAGAGGCATTTAGATTTTAGAGTATGTTTTACTATCATCATTAACCTTATTCTTCCCCTCAAGCTTTGATACTCTGGAACGAAACTGTTAGTAATGGTTCGGTTTGGTTTTCAGCGGTTCGTTTCATGTTTTATCATAAAAAAAATTAGTAACGGTATGACCTAAAAGTTGTTGAAACCGGTGTGGCGGTGTGCAAACACCACTAGTATGCACCAATACAACATACTTTTGTTTAATTTACTATGAATATTGTTACACTTCGTGTGTGTGTGTGTGTGTGCGATATTGAGTCGTAGAATCCATTGAACATAGAAGATCAACACCTTCCGCACAAAACATAATAAGAGATTCATGTTGTCAACCATGTAACCATATTTTTCTAAGGCGTTACATTGAGCATCTTTTGGAAACCACCCCTCATATCGATAAGCTTATTATAAATCTTTTTTTAACCGCAAAACACTATATATCTATATATATAGAGCCCAGCAAGAAATTGGGGCTTATTATAGATCTTGGCAAAAACAAAACCAAAGTAAAGGTTCTGTTGGTGCATATGTCTGTCGACTTCGTCTTGTATCGAGTCTTGTAATAGAAATGTTAGATCAGGGCACGTAATACGAGGAAAATAGGGTTTTTGTGTTGAAAGTTCATTTCGCACGAAATGACATTAAGCTATTTCGTACGAAATAGCAATCAGCTATTTCGCACGAAATACCTTTTGCCTATTTCGTGCAAAATCACCTTCCCTATAAATACCTGATGTGTGATCTCATTTGTAACGTTCGTGATTCTGGTTGTGTCAAATCAATAAAACAAGACAATTAAGTGTGATTCAAGCTGTTACAAAGTCTAAGCAATGAATTCCGCCTCTGATTAGACCGAGAACTCTTCTGATAGACTCGTTTAGATTGACTCACGATCCTACAAGTGGTATCAGAGCTCAGGAGGAAGAGTTCTTACCAGATTCAGCTTGTTTTCTTCATAAATCTGACTTCTACACCTTCTTTTCAAAATTAAACAAAATTTGACTGTTAAAATGGATTGAATTTCACATATAATAAGCGAAACAGTGTTTTGATGAATCCTTGAAAGAATTAGAACTTAATTCAACTTAAAAGTTGTTCAATTTGTTCATTTCGCTTGAAATCAGATCGATCTTTGTGACGTCAGCAGTATTCCGTGCAAAATAGACTATTTCGTGTGAATTTGTCATATCATTTCGCACGAAATCAAGTTTTAAAACCTCATTTCGTACGAAATCACCTTTGCGGAATCTATTTCGCACGAAATCAAACTCTTGAGTTTCATTTCGCACGAAATCAACTGTTGGATATTCATTTCGTACGAAATCAACATCTATTTCGTACCAGAGGACCATTTCGTTTGAAGAAGCTATTTCGCACCAAATTTTTTAGTTTGAATTCTCATTTCGTGTGAAATTTCATTGTTGTTTGAACTTTGTAAATTTGTGAAACAGGTTTTAGAAACATGGAAGAGGAATTTTACAATGCGTTTGCTACACCAGTTGCTCCTGTTACAGCTGCTGAAACTGTTTATAGTGAGAATGAGACAGGAACTTTTCAAAAACCGCCAAAGCTTATGTACATTGAGGATTTTAGAGGATAGCAAAATCGATTTGAAAACTGGGTGCAAGCTTATAAGTTTGATGCATGGTGTTCGTTAGAGGTAGATTACGAGAAACCGAAAAATGAACGTGGGCTTGAAAAAGCGTTTAGTGACTATTCAGATGTTGAAAAATTGAAATATACTAGTGAAAAAATGATGATTAGTATTCTCCAACAAGCAGTTAAAGAAGATATCTTTGTTTTGCTCCAACATGCGGGTACTGCTAGATCAATTTGGACGGCGTTGATTAACAAGTTTAAGGGAAGTGCTGATATGATAAAGAACAAAAAGGCTTTATTAAAGAAATCATTTGATATGTTTGTAGCTTTTGAAGGTGAAACAACAAAAATGACCATTGATAGATATTGTCATTTGGTTTTGGAAATGGGAAGATTGGACATAAAGAAAGACGACGATGAATGGGTTGATAAGCTAGCCGATGCGTTACCTCAGAATAAATGGGGAACATATTTGTTGATCTTAAAACATATGAGAAAATCAGAAAGTATGAATTTGGCAAAGTTTATTCAGAAGATTGAAGAACATGAATTGGATATTCAGAAAACGGCTATCATGAGTAATCCAAATGCGCAACAAGATGTCAGTTTATACTATAGAGGAAATAAATTTGAAACTACTCCGAGTCCAAAGATTCAGACTGCTTTCAGTACTGATAGTTCTTCTGGAACAAAGGGTAGTACTGTAACTCAGAGTGGTGGACATTCGTCTTCGTATTCAAGCTTTGATCCAAATTATACAACACCAAGTCTTCAACGACAGAATCCAACAAATTTGCAATGCAATGTTACTTTGAACATTCAAAATGGTCAAAATCTTTCTCCAGAAATAGCTAATCAACACATGGCATCACTTGTTGCTATGTTAGAATCGTATGAAAGTTTAGTTGCTGGCAAAATTGGAAATCTGATGCTCATCAAAGAGGATTATGACCAAATTGATGCTGAGGAACTTGAGTTGATGGATGCCAAGTGGTGTTTGGCTAGTGCTGTTAGAAGAGCAGAAAAATTCCAACAAATTACCGGTAGAGATGAGTTTCGTGAAATGGGTGCATCTCCGATAGGGTTTGACAAATCAAAAGTTACATGTTTTCGTTGCAAAGAAAAGGGACATTTTAAACGAGAATGTAAAAATAAAGAAGCAACTAGAAGACAAGATGGAAAAAATGATTATTATCAAAAGTCAATTTTTCACCAGCTTGCTCAACAACCATCATCATCCCGTGCCATTGAAGTTGAGAAGAAGAAAGCGTATCTTGTTAATCAAGATGATGAAAAAGTTGCAGAGGGATTTAGCTGGGACAAATACATTCCACCCGGTTCAGGTCTTGTTGTTAAAATTCTGGAAGAAGAAGAAGAAGTCAAATCTAGTCCGAAAAGAATACCGATTTTTCTAGAATTAGGAAGTGATGCAGATACCGATGATGAAGAAGAATATATTAATAAAGCTAGAAAAGGTTTGGATCCTGATAGTTTTTATTTTTTCTTTGCAGATAAGGTTGACATGCTGAATGAGAAGAAGGCTGCCAGATTGAAGAAAGAGTTGGAAACAGAAAGAATTGCTGAAGAAAAGGCAAAATTGGAAGCTGAAGAAACAAAAGTTGAAGAAAATTCCACAGAAAAAGTTGAAAATGAAGAATGTAAAATAAAAGTAGAATTTGATGAAGAACCAATGATTGAGAAGGTGGTAGAGAAAATCGTCGAAGTTGAGAAAATTGTTGAAGTTGAAAAATTCGTCAAAGTTGAGAAAGTTGTCGAGGTAGAAAAGATTGTTGAAATCACGAAACCTTGTCTGAAATGTTTGGAATCTTGTAAGGATTGTGATGAGAAAGACAAGAAGATTCATGAACTTGAAGAGCAGAAAGAAAAATTGTTGTCTGATGTGAAGTATGTGAAAGAGTCGTATGATGTGCTGAACAAGACAGTTGATAGTATAAACAAGACAAATCTAGAAATGGGAGCTGCTCAGACGATGAAAAGTTCAACACTGATGACTAAGCAGAAAGTCATTAATGAGTATATTGAAGACTGTGCAAAACTGAAGCAGGAGTTGGAACTCGAAAAGATTGAAAGTGAAAGAATCAAAAGATTGTTGTTGAGTTATACAACTTGTGATTATTTAATTGATAGAGTTTATCCTACTATTGCAGGTCTTGAAGCTTTCCAAGATAAATAGACAGAAGAGGATACTGGTAAGAAACAAAGTGTTAAGTATAACAAGTGTCCGCCCCTGATCTATGAAAGTTATTCTCCCAGAAAGCCAAATGAGGAAAGATTAAATAAGGCTCTCAACATAAAGTTAATGTCTGAAACCTTTGATGAGTTACCAGACAACATTGATGTCACATTCACAGCGTCTGACACTGATCATGAGTCTGAGTTGTTAAAGAAAGTGGTCGATCAGGTGTTGGATATGGATGAAGAGTCAAAATCGGAGTCTAAATCTGAAAGTTCGAGTTTATCAGAAAAGAGTCCGAGTTCACCGGTTAAACGGGTTTACAATAAAGAATTCTTGTTATCAAAATCTAATTTTAATGACGAAACAATCAAAGTAGCATATACTTTGAATGATTCAGACAAATTATATTTTGATGAGGAATTTCCAATAAGAAGTGTCAAAACTGAAATGATCAAACAGGTTTTCAAATTAATGGAAATTAATTTTTCTGAAATAAAAGATTTAAATCTTGTTGAAAAACCTAAAAAGTACACTTCAAGAGTTCAACAGAGATTGAACAAGAAAAAGGGTTACAGTTCTGGTTATGGTTTTCAAAAGAAACCAAATCATAACAATAATTTCAAAAATAAGGGTTTAGGGTTCATTTCCCCAGAAAATCTTAAAAATGAGAAAAATTATAAATCAAAAACTATATTTGTTTCAGGTACAAGTTCAGAGGAAGAGAAGGAGAAACTGTTCAGGAAACAGTCAAATCAAGAGTTTTTCGCTGAGAAGAAAAAGAATATGTTGAAGGAATCTGAGAAAAGAGTTGAACGAAGAACATGTTTCAAATGTCAAAAGGTTGGACACATTGCTTGGAATTGCCAACAGTTCAACAACACAAAACAGGGAGTTTCTTTTAACTCAAAATTGAAAAAAAAAGTGTTGATGAAAAGAAACAATCAACTGAGAAATCTAAAATGTTTGAAAATTCAACTTTTAAAACTGGTGATGTTTCAAAACGTTTTTACAAAAGAAAAGTTGATTTGAACAAAAAAAGATGGGTTGTTAAATCATAAAATAGTTCTGACAATGAATCTGATTCCATAAAATCAGAGGAGTCATTTGTTGTGAAAAGCGAGAAGAATTCCGTTCCAGAGATGAATGATGAAAATTTTCCGCTATTGTCAAAGGAAAATTTGAAGTTGAAAGTTGGTAAGATTGAAATTTCAGATAAATTCTTTCCTGGTAAAGGAGAATTTGATGCTGAAAAGGCTTTCAATGGGAAAGTCAAACATATATTTGGAAAGATGGTAGATGGGAAAGTGAAAAGTGCAAAAGATTTTTATCAATAAAAAAGATGGTGGGATAGATGTGAGTCAAAATCACTCAAGGCTGGTCAGGCTTGGGTGACAAGATTTTCAAACTAAAATCCTTACTTGCCGGAGCTCCCAAGTTGGTAAGAGTGGAGCAGGAATCGGCATCTTTCTTGAGAAATTCACTTTTGTGATATTTCGATCTACAAATGATGGTTTTCTTGAAAGTTGTTATATTTCAAATTTACAAGTGGTTGATCAAGGTCATTAAGTTGAACTTGATTTAACTTTCATACAAATTGATTGGAAAACAAAGTGATGATCATAACCCCGTTTTTACAAGTGGTAAAATCAACAAAACTTATTTTCCGGAAAAATCAATTTGATTAAAACAAACTTAAGTGTTTTGAAATCATAATGGGAAAATAGTTTGTTGTCAGGGGGGTTCTGATTGTTTATGCCAAGTGAATGGCGATTTGAAGTGATTCGATATCAGTTGTTATTTTACTTGTACAGTTTGTTTTCAAATTTCCTTTAAATGTTTTTAAATTTTAGGGGGAGTAAGAAATTTCAGAAAATTTAAAAACATTAGAAAAATTTGAAAAAGTTAAAAACATGATAAAAAATAAAAAATGAGTTTTGTTGTGAAAAAGAAAAAATGATAGTACATCAGTGGACTATCACAGCATGCTAAAGAATTGGAAAGTAAAAAGTGATAAACGGTCTCACTGATGATGTGCCAGTAGGTTTTTGCACATTTAGTAGATTGTGTCGAGATATAAATCTAAATTTCATAGTTACTTATCTCGTGGGGAACATCTCTCGGATATATGGGTAACCCCCGAAATCTTGTTTGAAAGATCCCTTTTTCTGAGATACTAGGTCTTTATGCTTAGTGATATCTGGGGTATTATCCTGGGACTTCTAATTTTGCGGAAGCAATGGCCTAGTCCCCGTATAATACTTTTCGCTTGCTTGAAAAATAGCACCACCCTCAGTATAAAAAATGATGAAACATTGAAAAATGCTAATCATGTGCTGTTGAAGAAAAGATTCTCTAAAGGGAACACACCAAAAGTCGAAGCTATCATCTCTCTGATTTTGCGGAAGCAATAGCCTGAGCTCTCATGGCCCTCGCATTTAACCCTTTACAGATATCATCTAGGTATACTCACCTGTAAGACTGAATATTGGGATCTGGATACGGGAGTATATTCTGAGGTGGGACACGCGAATAAGTTTAAGTCTCTAAAACATTAATCTCGTATCTCGAAACAGTTGAACTTTGTGTGAAAATTTAAGTGGATCAGTATACTGACAATGTAAGTGAATCGTTTAGAATTTAAAATGTTTAAAGCTTAACGGTGTTGGTGTTTTGTCTCATAAACTGATATGATCCTCTTACACAAACTCGCAAAAATATTGTCTGTAAATATTTATTTGCTGCATTTCTTTTAAAAATCCAAAAAGATTTTCAGTGTGTTTTAGCATAAATTTTTTGAAAAATCCAAAAATATTTTTGACAGCTGATATTGGAGAGCTGATTTTCAAAATTCTAAAGTGCTAAACATGACGAATTGGTTTGGGAGAGTGTTGTGAGAAAAATGTTTTTTTTACAAGTGGTTCATCAGAGTTTATAAATGTTAAATCATTTTTATTTGATCATTTTCTACACGAAGTATATAAATTTGTCAAATTTTAAATTTGTGAAATTTATGTTTGAGGTAGAGATTTGTGCAGGACTCAGTGTATAAACCTGAGCAGAAAGTGAGCCAGGTTTTCGATCCCAGAACAATTTAAGGGGGAGTCTGCTAGTAGATCAACATCCTAAGGGAGAAGAGTTGTTGATGCTGTCAAGCTCACAGAATAAAGAAGTCTGATCAAGAGAAGATCGAGTCAGTTTGAGATTCTGAGCAAGAGAAAGAAGATTATGGATGCTTACTCTGTTAGATACGTTCGAATACTGATAAAGGCTGAAGACTGTGAAGACTCGACACCAAAGACTTCGTCAACATCCGAGGGGGAGTCTGTTGGTGCATATGTCTGTCGACTTCGTCTTGTATCGAGTCTTGTAATAGAAATGTTAGATCAGGGCACGTAATACGAGGAAAATAGGGTTTGTGTGTTGAAAGTTCATTTCCCACGAAATGACATTAAGCTATTTCGTACGAAATAGCAATCAGCTATTTCGCACGAAATACCTTTTGCCTATTTCGTGCGAAATCACCTTCCCTATAAATACCTGATGTGTGATATCATTTGAAACGTTCGTGATTCCGGTACCGAAGTGCTGCCGACGTGTCATTTGATTTGTAATTGTGTCAAATCAATAAAACAAGACAATTAAGTGTGATTCAAGCTGTTACAAAGTCTAATCAATGAATTCCGCCTCTGATTAGACCGAGAACTCTTCTGATAGACTCGTTTAGATCGACTCACGATCCTACAGGTTCACCATGTAACATTGCCTTTAACTAGTGAACAAAAGGCTCATCACATTACTTGCAATTTGAAGGATACAAGCAAAGACAAGGATATGAGAGAAAACGTCTAGGGCTTTTTTTTTTTTTTTTTGAAAGGAAAACTTCATGTCTAGGGCTAACTTGGGCGATTAACTTATAATTTATGTTAACGATATATTCGTGATATTAATGATATTGTTTTGTCTAAATATTTATGTTGCATCAACAACCTGACCCAAAGACATGTTAACGAAACTCAAATAAACCAAAACATCCCCAAGTTATTCACTTTGGTAGATGGTTATGGGATTCTAATGCGAGTGTGTGTCAGGGTAGCTGTCGCATCATTGTGGGGTGGGACCCAAGTACTATGAATCTTAAGGTGGTAGAAAGACATCCCCAAGTTATTCACTGTTTTGTTGAACTAGTTAATGGCAACGGGGTTTTATTGCTCTTTTGTCTATGCTCATCATCGCATGGTTCCTCGTAGGGAGTGCTGGGAAGCTCTGATTATCCATTAAGTTGTTGTTCCAAATCTTCCTTGGCTGCTCCTAGGGGATTTCAATGCTACTCTTGATCCTAACGAACGTTCCATGGGTAGCTCCTGTGTTACTAGTTACTACTAGCATGATGGAAGCTCGGGAATATTTTACTGAGTTAGGGGTAGAAGACCTTTGTATGACGGGTCTAAGACTCACATCGAATCAAAGTTCGGGAAGAGCTGGTGGCCTGTTGAAAAAGTTAGACCATGCTATGTCTAAACATGATTTCATCAATACTTTTCATTTGGCCAACGCTCGGTTTTTACCATCCCTCACGTCTGATCATTCTCCGATTGTTGTTTATATTCCAGAAGTCCCCAGCCCTAAACCCAAACCGTTTAAGTTCCAGAACTACCTGGCCCTTAGAAAGGAGTTTATTCCTACGGTTAACGAAGTCTGGTCCCGTCCAGTTGTTGGCTGCTCTATGTTTTGCCTCTTATCTCGTCTCAAAATGCTGAAAAAAGACTCCAGAAAGCTGAATTTCAGCAATGGTTATCTGTTTTCGAAGGTGAAAAAACTCAAAGTTGAACTGGAAAGCGTTCAAACTGACGTAGCATTGTTCCCTAATAATGATGACCTTCGAGAGGAAGAAGCAGGCTACCTGAATGCTTATAAAGTGGCGGTTAGGGACATGGAAATATTTTTACAACAAAAGCTAAGGTCACATGGTTTAAAGAAGGGGATCACAACACGAAGTATTTTTATAAAGTGGTTAAATCTAACCAACACAAAAACAGGATTCACATGGTGGAGAATGTGAATGGAATTCGGTTCTCGGAGCTAGTGTTGCTGACTAATTTGTGGCCCACTTTAAATCTGTCCTCGGGGTTGCTGCTAACACAACTCATATTCACTATCCGACGACGTTATTTACAGACCGTGTCACTCCTTTTGATGCTGCCATTATGGTTCAAGCGGTTACTTCAGAGGAAATTAAAAATGCTGTGTTTGGGATTGAAGATTGTAAGGCTCCTGGTCCAGATGGGTACTCTTCTAAAATTTTAAAATCTGCCTGGAGTGTGGTTGGTAATGATGTTTGTCATGCGATTAAGAGTTTCTTCCAGACTGGTAAACTGCTTAAGGAGACCAACGCCACAATCATTGCCCTTGTGCCCAAGGTTGACACCCCTTGTAAGGTCACAAATTTCTGCCCTATAGCGCGCTGCAATGTTATTTATAAGTGCATTAGTAAAATCATTGCCAATCGATTAAAAAATGTACTAAAGTATATTGTCACTGATAATCAGTGTGCGTTCATCCCAGACCGCCAGATTAGTGATAATATTTTACTTACCCAAGAACTTATGCGTAACTACCATAGAAAGAGGGGTGAAGCCTGGTGTGTGTTCAAAATTGATATCCAGAAGTCGTATGATACGGTGGAGTGGGAGTTTCTCTAGACGTGTCTTCAGCATTTTGGTTTCCCTCCTAAAATGATTGGCTGGATTATGAGTTGTATTACAACTACTTCATTCTCTATCGAACATAAAGGCTTCTTTAAGGGTAAACGTGGTCTCCGTCAGGGTGACCCTGTGTCCCCCTACCTCTTTACCCTTGTTATGGAAGTGTTATCGCTCATGATCTCAAGAAAGGTAAGGCACAATGACAACTTTATGTATCACTGGCGATGTAAGAAGGTTTGCCTCACACACCTTTGCTTTGCGGATGACCTCATCCTCTTCTGTCATGGGGATGCCAATTCTGTGTTCACCCTTATGGATGCTATTGAAGAATTTAAGGTTGTTTCTGGCCTGGTCCCAAGTATTCCGAAAAGTACAGTTTATTTTGGGAATATTAACCCTGAAGTCTAAGATTTTATTGAGAACCAGATTCAGTTTAGAGTTGGTGAGCTCCCTGTGCGATATTTAGGGGTGCATCTCCTGTCTACCAGACTTCAACATAAAGATTGTACTCCGCTTATCAATAAAGTTAAAAAGAAGCTTATGGACTGGAAGAACAAAGCCTTGTCGTTTGCTGGGATCCAAGATTGATAGTAAGAGTTCTTGACAATCAAAGGCCATGTTTGCCTAAGTCTCTTACATCACTTGGTGAAGACAAACATTTAGTGTAATACCTTTGATTTTTAATCTTTTCGCACTTTTTATTTGGTTTCGTATTAATGACTTTAATAACTAGTTTCTTATGTTAAAGGTAAAACTTCCTTATCATTTGTCCGTGGTGTCTTGGCATTATTTTACTGTCTATATAAAATAAAAGATTTTCACCATTCATATCTCTACGGTCTATATAGAGATATGTTGGCTACCTGGTCGGGGGTTAAGGGAATGGTTTGGTAAGGTTCTTGCCTTGTTCAGTGTATAGATCCTGCAAGGACCTGGGTCAAGCTTACTATGACCTCCTTCAATACCCAATGGTATTGGATGGCGGGGGTGCGAATGGCTTGATCCCCTCATATGTAAACTACTATTAATACATTAACCCGGCTACTTGGGATTGTATCCCTGCTGACTCAAACCACTTAGCCGAGGGTAACGTCACATTCAAAAGAGGGGCCTACCACATTACGCATTAATAACTTAATTAATTATCTTTCAATATTTCTACCCTTTAGGATTGTATCCTTGCTGACTCAAACTACTGGGTTGAGGGTAACGTCACCTTCAAAAGAGGGGCCTACTACTATAACTAAGATAATCTCTTAAAAAGTGCAAAAGTACGGAAATCATCAAAGGTTACACTAAAGGTGAGTCGGATCCAAGTGATTCATCTTGTCTATCTGTTTTATTTTTATTTTTGTTTTCAGCATTTTTAGTTTTTATTTTCATGTTTAAAACCTTTTTCCAAATTTTTGATTTGATTAGACGTTGAGGATAAACCGGTACTAAAAGCTCTTGTGTCCTTGGACGACCTCGGTATCTTACCAACGCTATACTACGCTCACGATGGGTGCACTTGCCCATATGTGTGTTTAGTGTTAGTAGAATATCGTGTTTTATAAATTTAAAACTTGACTAAATTGTTAAAAAGGGCTTAAAATATACATATAAACCTATCACACCTAACGCACATCAGTGTCATGCTGATAACGAAGACCTTTCAACAGCTCGGCTATGGTTACTCAAAGTTTTTGAAGTCCCAGCCTAGACAAGTGTTAAAAAGCGGCTACAACATGTTTGGTAAAAAGAAAGCCCACTGTTGGGCTGTTTCGAGGATAAAAATTATGAGGTTCGTGGCTTATCATTACCGTACGGGTTCTAGTTGCTGGAAGTATGTGATGCAGACCCAATGTAAAAATTATTTTGCTGATTTGGGCCGGGTTAATATGTTGTGGTCGAAGGAAAAAAATCGAATCAGCAGGGCAACGTCTATATTCAGCAATTTGAGATCAGTTATGGGCCTGGTTGGAGCTGTTATATTTATGAGAGACCAGATGAAGGCTGTAGCCCAGTCCTGCGGTTTGAGCCTTAGTATATTGCTGCTATTGAAGGCCCTGCTTCTTGGCTTGGGCTTGGGAATTCTTTTTCGGATGTCATCCCACTTTGTCGTTATAAAATTGCTGACCAGATTGAAGGCCTAGGTCTGGGTCCACATGTTTTGTGGCACCAGTATTCAGAGCATTCAGATATGGAGTAAGCTTGGGCTCATTAAATGGATTTTAGGCCTAGACAATGAAAATGTTAGGCTGATGGGCCGGGATGTTAAATGCAGAAGGCCTGGTTTCATTTTTGCGCTTGACGGGTTCTATAATAAGGGGATGAAAGTCTGGCCCAATCTCAAATATTGGGCTCAGAAAATGCACTATGTTCGTTTGGGTGGTGAGCTTTGGAAGGCCAAGCATCACTTGGGCTATTGGTATCTTATTTTGTATAGTCCGCATAGTTTGGATGGTCCGACTTGTTACATATGCATATCTAGCTTAATTTGTAACGGGAAAGTGATCCCTTGTAGATCTACGTTTTTGTTTATACCTAGTCTTGGTAGTACAGTTTCTTATTTTTGGTCCCCAAAGCTTGTTTTGGGTGATATGACCGGGGGGGGGGGGGGGTATGCCCCCTTTGAAAGTGTAATCTCTTTTTTCTTCTATGATAGTTTGCCGGGTGTATGCTCATTTACCGGAAAAAAAAAACAAAACACAACCCACAAAGTGCCTTTGCTTTAAATTTGTTTTAACCCTTTGAAATTCTACAATGAATTGAAGTTATTAGACATAATGTTGGGCTGGACAATCGCTCTAAATAAAAATCTATATTGCTTCCGTGATCCAATAAATGATAAAGACTTACAAAAACTGAACTCCATTTGTAGCCCATTTATTCCTTCTTTTTTTGTAACGAGCTAGGGCCAATATACATAAACTTTTTTTTTGTTTATTTTTCTAAATAAGTACATGTAATAAATATGATTAAAAACTATAATTTATAATGCCTTAGTAGGGTAAAGATACAGTAAAAGTATTTTATGACTCGTCTTTTTTGGTTTTAACTATTTTTTTTTATTATATCACTAGAAATAACACATAGGTTGGAATAACTAAAAACATAAGTATGATAATTTTACATATAACAAGTATACAAAAAGTAAATTTTCCCCAAAAGAATACAATAGCGGTTCTAATGACCATATGCAACTAATATAAATGATATGCAGTAACAAGATGTTAGTCTTTAGAAGAAGATCGCAGTTAGGTCTGTAAACGTATTGAACGTTCAGTAAACTGTTCATATGTATTTTTTTTTGGCGGAAAATTCATTTATGTTTGTTTATTTAATAAATGAATGGGCATATACAAGTTTTTTTTGTTCATTAGTTAAACGAACAAACACAAACACATGTTTTGTTCGTGAACGTCCACTTATGTTCACTCGTTTATGTTCATCCAATTATGTGATTCACAATGGTTTGTATATTGTTACATAAATGTACTCTAATATTTAAGCAATTACACGTATACAGGTAGTCGTAATTTTTTTTATAGAATATGTAGTCATGAAAGATGCATACATGTATGAGTTTTATGGGATATAGGTATTTGCGTCCATTTATGTATGTAGATTTATCACACACACATTTGATTATCTAAATGTGGAAAACGCACCATGTATTGCGTAATCAAAACTCTTTAGACACTTTGGCATGCATCTACAATGTGTAAATAGGCTAAACGTACATGCACAGTGTAAATACGTCTATACGCACTATTTGTTGAACTGTATTTGAATTAGTAATACTGCACCTAAATTAAATATAATAACATTGTATATTTATTTTAAACAATAAAGTATAATAAAATCAAAATAGATGAATTCTGTCTTTAACAGTCTCAGCCACTAGCTCATTAGTTCCAAATAATCATAAAATTGCCATCATGCTATAATTAACAATTAAATTTATTTCATCAAATATCTAGAGTTTTCTAATTGATTCGTTGTGTGTACATTCAGTTTATTAATACACAAGGTATTTGTTATATAAGCATTGATAAGCTCATAAGAAATTTAAAATGACTAAAAGGACATAGGTCTACACACTCCCTTGGATCCAAGTCTTGAAAAGGTGAACCTTTTAGAAAGGGTAAATAGGTAAAATGAGAGAAGTCCTTGAAAGGTGGGTACTAACAAGTACCAAAGCTTATTGATTTATCTCATTTCAATAAAGTGATTAAAATTGTAAGATAAAATCCTAAACATAATCTTTTATGATTTTTTATCTTCTAGATATTGACCTAAACTTGTAGGACAGGCCTCCCTAAAAGTAATAGTTGTAAAAACTGCATTGAAAAGTCAATGAATAACTTTCTCATGAGTCCACAAATGACGCCTAAACTTATGGGTAACTTCTTTTCATTCTGCAAAAGGTAAGATCATATATTGATTTTGAAGATTAAATAGATCACTAACAAGTAGCATTGGTGAATTAGGAGTGAGAAAAAAAATTGAAATTACTATTCATTCATCATAGGATAAAATACTTTCATATGTGAGTTCACGTGTAGGTGAATAACCATACATTTGTACACAAGACTACGTATTTTAAGCTATTTGTTGAGGGTAACCCACAAATCTAACACTATACAAAGTGGAGAGGGTAACCCACAAATCTAACACTATACAAAGTGGAGGGCATGAAGAGAGAGTATGAAGCGTTATATGACAGTCACGTCAGTAAAGGGCGTGGTAAAAAAAGCACGAGGTGGGAGGGACATTAAAGTGACATTTTAAAAATAAGAGTAAATTATTGTTTTGGCTCCTGTGGTTTAGCCAGTTTAACCATTTTAGCCCAAAAATAAATCTTTTAACAAATTAGACCCCAAGGTTGCATTTTATAACGGTTTTGACCCCTAACACTAACTTTGTTACTTTTTTACAGTTAATTGTAAGGGTAATTAGGTCATTATATACCTTAGGCGTTGTTTTTGGTAATTACAAAATTATTTTAATATTTAAGAGATTATTAATGCAATTACTCAAGTTGTTTTCTATTGTTTCGTTATTTTCACGATTATTATTTAACCAAATACATTTTAAATATACAAATAAATATGTATTTTCATTAACCGTTTATTTTTATAAAAGTCGATTAAAAAATAATTTGTTATTTTACATTTTATTCAAACGATTTATCGTTTTTAAAATTGTTCTTTTTTTAAACCATTTGTTTTTTTTAATCGTTATTTTTAAAGTCCTTTGTCTTTTAAAGATTTTTTTTAACACTTTATTTTATACCATTATTTTTAAAATCGTTTATTTTTTAAACATTTTTAAACTGCTCACTTTTTTAAGTCGTCCATTTTTTAAATTTTATAAAACGACGTGTATAAAAAACAAAAGAAATACAAGATTTGAAAAAAAGAGGTTTATTTCGTTTTCAAATCTTTCATTTTTCTGGACCATTTGTTTGTTCAAAATTCGTTATTTATTTTAACCTTTCGTTTATTAAATTCGTGCATTTTCTAGTTGCTTACACTTGTTAACTTATTTTTTAAGGTTTTTTTATAAACGTCATTTTTTAATCTTCATTTTTAAAACCACTCGTTTGTTTAAAATCGATTGTTTTTAAATTTCTTCAATTTTTGAAATCGTTCATTTTCTGAGGTTCTTTTCCCCTAAGGGCTATAAGTAAACTGAATACAAAGTTTCAAAAATGAACAATTTCGTAGGAGTCTATCTGTGACTTTGTGTCAAATAACCACCAGAGATATGCAAGGCATAATCTTGTCATTTCCTTAATGGACATTCTTCAGAAACGAAAATGAACAGACGGAGTCATTTTCCTTAACGAGTATTCTTCAGAAGCGGAAATGAAGGATTTAAACAAACGGGGATTCATTTCCTCAACGGACAATATTCAGAAAAGAAAATGAACAGACAGAGTCATTTTCAACGGTTGCTTCATCAGAAATGAAAATGGAAAGGATAATCAAACGGATATTCATTTCCTCAACGGACAATCTTCAGAAACGAAAATGAACAAACGGAGTCATTTTCAACGGGTATTCTTTAGAAACGAAAATGAATAGATTTAAACAAACGGGGATTCATTTGTCACACCCCAACCGATGGCGGAAACATCGGGATGTGGCGCTAAGCGAAAACAGATTGCTCAAAACAACATAAAACTATTTGTGACAATATAAATTTATTCCATTTCATTGAAACTAAAATGAAATACAATGTTTCAAATTAACAAACATAAATTCAAACAATTCTTTATTTGCTAAAATGGGTATCTAAAGCCATCCTAGCTTGTTTTCTTGAATCTTGCACCATTTCAACCTGCAACATGTATTAAAATAAAATCAACAAAAAAAATGTTGGCGAGTATACAAGTTTGATACATAGCATAATAATTTGTATAAATGTTTCTCATATCCAATGTGAATAACATGATCATATTAACAGTTTATACTCGAAACGATGTTACTCTATGTGTCCAAACCAAAGTTTAACGCAATTAACATGTCTATCCCAATAAATGAGACGATTTTAACATAGTTTAACCTAACAATACCCGCCAAAATAACGGGAGGGGCGTTTCTCAACCTATAGCGCTGCCATTGTTAGGGGAGGCTTGCAAAGTTAATGAACACATAGTCATGAGAGTTTACAGTAGCATAACATGTATAACATGAATCAAAGTGTATCACATAGAATTTGGATAGAGTGTGCATAAAGCTGTTTGAGGTGATTTGTGTGTTTGATATAGAATACATATTGCACCCAAAAGTGTTGAAAAGGAAAATGGGCCATGTATACTCACATTGGTTGCGTTGCGATTTCTTGTAAGTAACGCACGAGTAGGATTGAGAAATCCAAGAGAACGAACAAGAGCGATTAGCCTAGATATGGAATAACACAATAACGATCTAATTACTATTTATAGGTTAAATATTATTTCTAAAGTTTATGGTTTACAAATCAACTGTATATAGTTTAAGTCATTAATAACATTGGATTTTAATAATAGATTATAACAATTTGCTAATAATTAATGTAAATAAAGTAAGTCAGAGGTTTTATATATAAAAAAATGATATTTATTTATTTAAAATTTTAATTTACAAGAAAGAAGTAGAAAGAGAAAAGCAAAATAAAAATATAAAAAAAAGACGTTTGAAAAAAAAAAGAATGGAAATTATCAAGAAACTAAACTATGGAAACTGTTGGACTATTGAATTTAAGGTTCAAGGTGTGAATTTAGCAAGAAAAGTTATAAAAAAATGGCCAGACCCGAGAGAAAGCCGGGTCGAACTCGGGTCCTCTGTATGTTCTGGAATGTCTACAACCACTGGGCTACAAAACTGAATTGTAACTATTTTGATTTTTATTACTTTTAAACCTTGTTCAACAGTGCCACTCTTCTTAAAAAAAAAACAAAACAATACGTAACTGTTTGATTAAAAACTAACACTTTTAATTGATTGAATTATGTATAAAAAAACTGAAACAAATGTGTGTCAACTAGAGTTTTAAACGAACGGAAAGGAACAAGAAAGTTATACCGAACAAGAATGGTGGTCGGGAACACGTGATATTTTCCGGCGAGCTCCGGTCTTCGTTAATAACCCCAACGAACCCTCATTGTTAAAGTTTATATAGGCTAGTTATCATGATGAAATTTTGGTATAGATTCAGAAAGGAATAAGAGAAACCAAAAGAAATAAGAATCGTATACCGAAACGAGTCGAGAAGATTCCGTCGATCTCCGCTCGGCTCTTCGAGGTTTTCCGGCGACCTTGGCGTTCTCCGGCAAGTGTAAAGTTAATCGAAAGAGTGTTGTCAGTGTGTGAAAGGGTGTCGAGAGTGAGTAAGGGTGTCGGGATGTCGAATAGAACCGTGATGATGGTTCGGTTTTATAGCGTTCGAAAGTCTTGAAGTTTGGAAACGAAATCAATGATTGATCGTGTGTGATAATAGAGTGGGTCTAGGTTCATGACTGGTTCGCAAAAAAAGGAAACGCTAAATTTGTAATTGATTTTGAACAATCAGGAATCTATACAAAAGGAAACTAAATTGATGAATTTTCGCTGACTTTCGTTTTTGAGCGGCAAACTATACAAAACAAAAAGGCAATCTTATAATATGTGTATATTTTCCTTTGTAGTGTAAAAGAAGTAAAATAAGGTCCCTTAACTAACACTACTTGTCTAACTTGGTTAAACTTATATTACTTGAAAATTTTCATTAAAACCAACACAACTAACTAGGTTATATCATGAAATTAGATAAATTTTAATTAAATTAATGAAAATAAATAAATGACTAAAACCAATAGTTGAATTCAAGGAATATGATTCGGATTTTCAAAACGGGTCGGATTTTGAATATCCGTTTTTGACGGATGTTACATCATTTCCTCAACGGACAATCTTCAGAAACGAAAATGAACAAACGGAGTCATTTTCAACGGGTGCTTCCTCATAAATGGAAATGAAAAGGATAATCAAACGAATATTCATTTCCTCAACGGACAATCTTCAGAAACGAAAATGATCAAACGGAGTCATTTTCAACGGGTGCTTCCTCAGAATTGGAAATGAATAGATTTAACTCTAGGCACATGACAAAACTTGTTGTGGTTTCTGTGCACTAAATTCCATAATTATGTATGCATCCATAATTACGCAATTCCTTGCACAGTCCGCACAATTTGTTTTGTAATGTGAAGGGGAAGAAAAATTAAACATGTGATGAGTGTGACTAGACTATCATAGGGTCCTTTTAATTAGATTAACAAATGATCTCTTTTAATTAGACCACTAAGGAGTCTAATTATGGAATAGTACAATATAATCCAAGGGACTTTACTATTACGTAAAAGCCCATTGAGGATTTAATATAGTACCTTTGGATATCCTACTATGAATCCCTTATACGAAGATATGGAAGATTCTACGAGGATTTGGATTACACAAAAACATAAAAGGGAACACATAAGAACATAATCACATAGTTTAACTTGATTATTAATTTGCTATTAACTTGTTATTGATTGAATATGGATATTCAAGGTATACCAGGAAACCAGTCGATGGACTTCAATGTCCTCTGGGATCTATCTGAAAAGATAGGATGATCTCCCAAAAATTCGATTTTGTTTTCAAAGAAACGTAATATTCGAATTAAGGAACACAACAATTTTAGGATTTACGGAAATACCCTTAGGTACCCTATTAAGGATTTATAGTGGTACTTTGGGTATTCGTCCAGTGTTGTAACTTGCGCCTTGTACTTCGTTTCCTTAGAAGAAACGGGTATTTAGGAATTTCGTGGAAAACGCAAGAGATCATAAGATGGAAAAAAAATTTTGGGGGTAGTTTGCTTTTCAAGGAATACGATTCCTTGATTGTCGGTATTGTAGGGGATATGTTGTTTATACATACAACCACATAAATACATTGCAATGTAAATAAAAGATTTATTTATAAAAAATGATAACAACTGTTTCATGGACCTTGACAACAAAAGAAAATAATACATAAGACGTGATTATTTCTAAACGGCGTTGTCTTCTAGTCGGTCAGATGCTCATACCTGCGCTGGATTCACATTAGCAAGTTTTGGGCAGTTTCTTCGGAAATGGCCCATCTCGCCACAGTTGAAGCAAGAACCTGGTAGAAAAGGACCTTGAGCAGGATTGTTGCCAGCTTGGTTTGGTGCAGCAGCAGCTGGGCAGACTCTTGCTGTATGGCCTATAAGTCCACAAGTTTGGCATTTGCGGCACTTTACATTGGCATGATGATGGAGGCTACATTGGTTGCACAAGGGTGCAGTACCATTGTATGGCTTCCTAGCAGGGGGTTGAACTGGTTGGTTGGGGACGGCTTGACCATTGTGAGTGACCACGGCGAAGTTCTGAGAAGCCTTTGGCTTCTTTGACTTCTTAGGGGATCCAGTCTGTTCATCCATGGTCTTTGATTCCTCGATTGGTTTCTTGTCACTTTTTCGAAAAAGTTTACCTTTCCTGATTTGAGATTCAGTCAAGGTTGCAGATAGCTCAATGGCCTGTCTAACTGTAGTGGGTTTACTACCAGTTATAATGTCTTGTACTGAGTCAAGGAGGCCATCAATGTACTTTTCGATTGCCTTATCCAAAGGCGTAACCATATTCGGGCATAACAAACTTAACTCCTCATAACGATCCGTGTAGGCTCGATGCTCACCGCTATCTTGCTTAAGATCGTCGAATTCCCTTTCCATGGCCCTGATCTCGTGACGAGGACAGAATTCCTTCATCATCAGAGCTCGAAGCTCTTGCCACGTTTGAGCTAGTGCCACATCGGCACCCCTATCTCTCATCACACCATTCCACCATGTCAAAGCTCGTTTCTCAAAGACGCTAGATGCGAATTCTACCTTTCGCTCATTTGGGCATTGAACATGCCTGAAGGTGCTCTCTAGACTCTCGAACCATTGCAGAAGTGCAGTCGCTCCTTGAGACCCAGAAAACTTTGATGGCTTAGCCGAGTTGAACGTCTTGAAGTTGCAGGGGGCATTATTGTTGTTGAGGGCTTGGTTACATTGAGCGACGATGTTCGGGATTGCAGCAGTCATTTGCTGTGTAATGACAGCTGCCAGCTCTTCAATAGATACCTGATTTTCGCGTCGTGGAGGCATTCTAAAAAGGGGAAACAAGAGAGAAAACAAATGCAATGGCATTGGGTAAGAATAGGATGTTATAACTACCGACCAAAATCATGGGTGATGGTCATTTGTTTGAACCACGAAGCAAACAAACGACACACAAAGGCTGAATCAAAGTAAGTAGGTCCTCATAATGTATCGCGAAGACATGCTCGCCTATAAGTGGATACTCACCCCAAGAGTTCCCAGGTAAGAGTGACTGGTCCGATTATGTGGATTTGTACGAACACTCTAGCCTTAGACAGAAAACCCAGGGTACAGGCATTCACTCTTCCAGTTTGCACGTGTTCACATTATTTAGGACCAAAAACTTTGACGAGAGTTTGAAAATTCAGAGGGGTTCAAAACCTTATAACCGAGGGTTCAAAACCTTGAAATCAATCATCCCAGAACAGATGATTAATTTTCAAAGCGGATTCGAACTTTGTGTTCTCATTGTGGTTATCACCTAAGGATAGGCGAAGGTATCGTTTTATGACTAAACGCAAGTAAACTCGCGTTAGGGTCCAAGGAAGGTTATAGACTAGGTCAAAGCATTACTAATAACCTAATTCCCTATAACCATGGGCTCTGATACCAACTTTTCTTTCACACCCCGACCACGTAAAACAACAAAACGTGGCGGAAACGTCGGGGAGTGTTGTAACATGTAACGACTCACACAAAAACGTCCTAAAAACGTTCCGTAAGTATAACCCGGACCCTTGATATAACAACTCTCATCTAAAATACTATTTCTTATTTTAATTTAACCAAAAGGAAACCCTAATTGAGAAACCCAAGTAATTCTACACAAACCCTAAAATTTTCAGAACAATCAGAATCAGGATCAGGGCCCCTAAAACTCAAGGGGGGGGGGGTGTTCCCTACTTGACGATTATCCATATAACTCATTAAATAAATCGAATTTATCAATTCTGTCGAGTCAGCTAGCCTAGTCCCACGCGTGGCAAGCCTATAAGTAATTCGTGTCTCTTACGGACCGTAACATTAATAGTCTTATGGACCGTAAGCACACTTACGGACCGTAACATTGGGAGTCTTACGGTCCGTAAGCATCTCCAATTTTGTGTATAAATAGCAGCGTCTGGGACTTGATTTCTGTTTTCATTACGACGTTCAAATTCACTCTGTACGTCGAGTTATTGTCGAAATAAGTCTCAAATCACTAATTAGTAGAGGGGGTGCTGCTACGATATAGGGTATTAACTCAATCGCTGCTACGATTCAATGTCCGATCGATCTAAACTATCCAATGGATGTTTAAGTGCCGCTCAAAATTGAGTTTATACTTTGTTATTCATCATGATTTCGACTTGAATGTTTGAGTGCTGTTCGAACTCGGACTATGCTCTGTCATTCGTTGTGAATCCGTTGAATTGTTAAGTATTGCACTTTGTCATTCGTTGTGAGGGTTTTATCTCGTGAATTATCGTAAAGGCTGTATTAGTTACTACCTAGTTCGTATGCACTAGGTTACCAGGCTAAGAAATAGGCTAAGCTCTGCTCAAATTAAATCTGCAATATATCGAGGCTTATCTGTAACTTTGGCCATATGAATCTGCATGCTTATAATGTGAGTCATTCTCTTTTTTTTATCAAATTACTTTCAAAATCACGTTTATTTTCAAAGGTTATAATTACAGTGATTAAGTTTATGTAATCACCAAGTTACAGCCAGTATGTGGGGTTTTGTATACATTACTTGATAATCTTCACCATTGGACAACGAGTTAGCCAAGGGGTGATATGACCATAGTCACAGACACCATTGGACGAATGGGCCAATGGGTCGAGTGACAATTACTGTGGGTAGTTGGTTTGATATCTGAAACATTGTAATTTCTCTTAATACTGTAAATTATAACAAATGTGTCATTTTATTAAAAAGAATGATTCACTCAGTATTTCCCGCTGACAAAACCTTTTTAAAACACTTTTCAGGTAATTACAGTAGATTGGAGTAAAAGATGGATACGGCACTGAAATGCATCAAGAAGTGGCTTATTTTATTAACTAAATCAAATTAAGAAATATTGTTTTATTAAAGCTACCTTTGTAAAACATGGATTTATTCCATCTATTTAATAAATAAAAATCCGGTGTTTTCTAAACTCTGATATTTTTCCTAACTCACGGTCCTGATGAAATTTCCGCTGCAACGTTTTCAAAATAATCACCGGTACCACTGGGCTGTTCGCGACTCCCGATTCCGTCCAGGGTGGGTCGGGGGTCGTGACAGAAGGTGGTATCAGAGCCAACTCAAAGTGCCACTGTTTTAAGCCTTTAGGTGTTGTAACAATAATACCTAAGTTTATATAAAAGAGTTAGGAGATTGCTGTTAACTGGTAGCATTTAGACTTGAACTTAAGAAGAGATGCCTTAATAGTAGCTTCACGATAAGCTAAGTACTTGTGCAAATAAATATGATGGAATTTTGGTGTGCCATAAGTAATTGATGAAGTAATGTCACGGGACAACTAAGTCCAGAGTCACTAGTTGAGAGAATGATCAACAATGACATGACCAAAAGCACTAGTTGAGAGAATGATCAACAGTGTTATGATTAGAATCACTAGTTGAAAGAATGATCAACAGTGATATGACCGCAATTACTAGTTGAGAGAATGATCAACAGTAATATGACCTGAGTCACTAGTTGAAAGAATGATCAATAGTAAATTGACACTGTCACAGGAATCGTCCAGTGGTCAAAATAATAATAAGATATGTTATGGAAATACAAATTTCCTTAATTCTGAATAAAAGCCCTAATAAGATAGGCATTTTTTTTTAAATTACTATTTATGGGAAATAGAAAATTTTCTCCGGCAAGACTGGGTATGATGTAGCAGACTCTCCAGTTTGTCCGGATATACTGAAAATACCTATCCGGCGAGAACCGGGTAAGAAGGTATATAATATGTCAGCAAGTAACAAGATTTCCCTAAATAATATCATGATATGATATCTGACTAGTATTTGGAAATATGAATATGTTAAATACATTGACCTGATAGATGGTATGTTAATTTCAGCATGTGAAATATATGATTATATAAATATGTATATCTATAAAAAATTCCAAAAGTCAATTTGGAATAAAGCACAAGCATCTGTGTCTAGATTTCTTTATTATGAATCTCTTTTCCAATATCAAACATTATTTCATTTGATTATCTGACTAGTAACTCGAGTGACAATAATAACAATAGAAACCCATTAAGTTGGGATATCATCAAAAGTATAAAGAATTTCTAACGCATTACCATAAAATTATTAACGCAAGAAAGAAACATGTAAAGTTGTGATAATGTACAAGAAAACACATGAAAATTTAATTATAAGACCACAGAAGATGAAGTATATCACACACAACTTCCAAGGCAAGACCTTTGGAAAATATAATTGGGCACAATGACACCAATGTTAAAATTCCGCCAGTAAGAAGAACTACAAATCAAAAAGAGGCACTTTGCCACATGATCCTACAAAATGAATATCTCTAAGGTACGCTAGAACATGATTTCATAAACATCCGTGCACAGTCTAATCCGAGTCATAATTATTTTCACTGCAAAAGGAGTCACATACTTTTGCAAATTCCCTATTTCATTTTATTTGACATTCCCTGATAATGTCATTTAACAACAGTTATCACACGAAATTCCGGATAGAAGTTCCTATATTTCTTTCGTTGAAATTTTAACTTTTGCATATAATAAATTAACTTTCGTGTTTCTACTTCCCCTAATGATCATCATACCAAGAGAATTTATTTCATAGTAGCGAATATTGATTCATTTCATTTCTTGGTAAATCCACATGTTACACATGCACCGTTTGTCGCGCATGTGGTTCGTTTAATTTCTGAATTTCCACTGGAGGGCTTCATTCTAATTTGTCATTTTATCCAAACTCAAATATCCTTTAGTTAGACTTGATTTTGGCACGGTGAACCACATTATTACAAAACGATAACTCTTTGATATCGAGTCAATAAAGTTCTTGAAAAAAAAACTCAAATTTCTTTACATGATTCTTGTTGTAATCATGTCCAACCTTATTAAAACTCATTTTGTTTAAACTGAGTTCAATTGTTTGAACTTGCTCGTAATACATATTCAATTTAAGGTTTCATATGATGAATTAAAACCATCATATTCGAAATAATCCTAACAAGCATTTCAATTCTCTTGAACTATAACATGCTTGTGTGATCCTCGACTTCACTAAATTATTTCTGTGATCACAATCACCTTGTGGTAATATTTTCACAAAATCTGAAGATTGCGCTAATCTCGGATTTAATTATCTAATTATTTATATTAAATCCACTTTGTTGATTTATTCTATACAAGTAATCTTAAAACAATCATGTTCTCAGATAATGATACCCAAATTTATATTTCGGTATATCTCTTAAATAATTATTACAAATATCAATCAAGTCTTTCATAATATTTATTGCTCTATTATTGTTGATCGAAAAACAGTATATATAAATTTAATTGATTATATATGGAATTACCTAATTTACAAATATAGTATTACTATATTTTAAATCACTGCGGTGAAGAAATTATATTTGAAGTATACTTTTATTTAAAGTCATTGTTTAATTATTTATTATTGATAATTTTATTATTAATAATAATATATTAATAGTGTTAAGATTATTTTTAATACTAGGGTTATTGTCAGAAGCAGGTATTGAATAGCCTAGCCTTAGTTAGGCATGGACTGATTACCTATGCTTAAACAAGGCAGCACTAACCAATATCCACCATGATAATGACTAGTTAATATATATAAATTAAGTCGTCATACGTATTTAGTAAATTTTAATTATATATGAAAATATATATACATTGGAGAAAGATATATTTTCATAAAACAATATATAAGAATAGTCTCCGTTTTCACTTATTTACAACATTTGTAAATACATTCACAACGTTATATGGTTTCAAAATAAAAATAAGTAATTCCATAGAATCGACCCATTAAGTATAAGATATGTACAAAAGTATTTGTACGAATATTTTGTATAATAAATATTTTTATACCTTTATTTATAACTATCATTTAACATAGTGATTTCTTTTACAAAATAATATTTTGTAAACGTAATAACTTCATTACGGTATTTTGTAATATATCTTACATAATTATTTTACATAGTATGGTAAAATACTAAAATAATATTTATTTAAAAGTGGTGACCATTTACATATAGTAAAAATGCATAACAAATAATATATATATTACATAATATTTATATGTGATATATAAGATACGGTTCAGATAAGGACCCAAATAATATATATATTACAATTGTTTTACAAAAAGTATAATATAATAATTGGTCATGCCAAAAACAACTTATTTTATTATATTACGATCTCTAGGATTATAGTATGAAAAATATAGTCACTAACAAAGTAATATTACATTGTTTCACAATTAAAACAATTTGAAACTCTAAACAATAATACACTAACTCTATTGTCTTTTGGTGTATCTTCGTAATTCATTCATCTCAGCACATTGATTTTCTCATGTCATAATTTAATATTCGACAAATCATTTTTCATGCTTTTATTTCCTTTGAAACCTATCAATTCTAAGTCTTCCTCCGTTGCCAATCAAAGTAAGTTTTCTTTTGACAAAGAATTTTATTGATTCAAAAAGTCCTTCACATTCATTTTAAAATATCTATTGATCATATATCTTTTAGCTTGAACCTAGCCACTTTAGAAATTATATCATTTCATTCGTTTGTCATCGATTTCTTGAACTAATTCAGTTGAACCATTGAATCCTACTTATGATACAACTCGTATTCACAAAATTTGATATTTTAATTCTGTATCATCTACCCTAATATTATTTTTATTAACTAAAATGTGACATAAATCTAAAAGAAATATCATAACCCAAATACACTTGGAAGCTGGAACCTGAGATGAAGAAAAAGTACTCCTACTTATTCAGTAAATCTCGAGGACGAGATTTTTATTAAGGTGGGGAGAATGTAACGACTCACACAAAAACGTCCTAAAAACGTTCCGTAAGTATAACCCGGACCCTTGATATAACAACTCTCATTTAAAATACTATTTCTTATTTTAATTTAACCAAAAGGAAACCCTAATTGAGAAACCCAAGTAATTCTACACAAACCCTAAAATTTTCAGAACAATCAGAATCAGGATCAGGGCCCCTAAAACTCAGGGGGGGTGTTCCCTACTTGACGATTATCCATATAACTCATTAAATAAATCGAATTTATCAATTCTGTCGAGTCAGCTAGCCTAGTCCCACGCGTGGCAAGCCTATAAGTAATTCGTGTCTCTTACGGACCGTAACATTAATAGTCTTACGGACCGTAAGCACACTTACGGACCGTAACATTGGGAGTCTTACGGTCCGTAAGCATCTCCAATTTTGTGTATAAATAGCAGCGTCTGGGACTTGATTTCTGTTTTCATACGTCGAGTTATTGTCGAAATAAGTCTCAAATCACTAATTAGTAGAGGGGGTGCTGCTACGATACAGGGTATTAACTCAATCGCTGCTACGATTCAATGTCCGATCGATCTAAACTATCCAATGGATGTTTAAGTGCCGCTCAAAATTGAGTTTATACTTTGTTATTCATCATGATTTCGACTTGAATGTTTGAGTGTTGTTCAAACTCGGACTATGCTCTGTCATTCGTTGTGAATCCGTTGAATTGTTAAGTATTGCACTTTGTCATTCGTTGTGAGGGTTTTATCTCGTGAATTATCGTAAAGGCTGTATTAGTTACTACCTAGTTCGTATGCACTAGGTTACCAGGCTAAGAAATAGGCTAAGCTCTGCTCAAATTAAATCTGCAATATATCGAGGCTTATCTGTAACTTTGGCCATATGAATCTGCATGCTTATAATGTGAGTCATTCTCTTTTTTTTATCAAATTACTTTCAAAATCACGTTTATTTTCAAAGGTTATAATTACAGTGATTAAGTTTATGTAATCACCAAGTTACAGCCAGTATGTGGGGTTTTGTATACATTACTTGATAATCTTCACCATTGGACAACGAGTTAGCCAAGGGGTGATATGACCATAGTCACAGACACCATTGGACGAATGGGCCAATGGGTCGAGTGACAATTACTGTGGGTAGTTGGTTTGATATCTGAAACATTGTAATTTCTCTTAATACTGTAAATTATAACAAATGTGTCATTTTATTAAAAAGAATGATTCACTCAGTATTTCCCGCTGACAAAACCTTTTTAAAACACTTTTCAGGTAATTACAGTAGATTGGAGTAAAAGATGGATACGGCACTGAAAGGAATCAAGAAGTGGCTTATTTTATTAACTAAATCAAATTAAGAAATATTGTTTTATTAAAGCTACCTTTGTAAAACATGGATTTATTCCATCTATTTAATAAATAAAAATCCGGTGTTTTCTAAACTCTTATATTTTTCCTAACTCACGGTCCTGATGAAATTTCCGCTACAACGTTTTCAAAATAATCACCGGTACCACTGGGCTGTTCGCGACTCCCGATTCCGTCCAGGGTGGGTCGGGGGTCGTGACATAACAGAATCATTGTTTCATAACACATGGAAATTGAAATATTGTTTTATTGATTAAAGGAGTTACAATGTTTTGACAATCAAAGGAAACATAACATAAATAACTAGTCTTGCATCTTTTATTGTCACTAAGGCCCAAGTCCGCCTAAGTGTATCTCGATAAGTCCTATGCATCAACTCCTGAAAACACATGTGAAAATAGGTACGTCAGCATAAAAATGCATGTAAGATACATAGGTTTTGTGAAAATAGAATTCATGACTTATGTTTAAGAAAATGTTTAGTCATGAACCTTGTAATTTGCTTTGTCTTGTAAATCATTTGAAAAGTGATAAATAAACCAAATGATATATATGTATAAAAGAATAATACATGGTTAAGTAAATAACCAAGTAAAATGAGTTTGTATAAGATAAGTTGTTTGTAAAACAATGTATTGTGAAAAGTATGTTATTTGTATAAAACGTTATATGTCTAAATCGAAATGATTCAAATAACGCTACGATATGTAATACCATACAAGCACTTATATATAGGAAGTACCAGCGGCGTATCCACCATGCTTGTATCATATTACACACGCCTCGTTACTTAAATCACTTACTCAAACCAAACCACCATTGTAAAATGTTTATGTATAATCAAATGTCAAAATGTTTTGTGTATATTAATGTCAAAATGTTTATGTCTAATGTAAATCATGAATTGTGTATATCAATGTCAAAATGTTTATGTCTAATGTAAATCATGAATTGTGTATATCAATGTCAAAATGTTTATGTCTAATGTAAATCATGTAATGTGTATATCAATGTATCATGTATGGTAGGTGAAATATATCAACTAACCATATGTAAAATGCACAAAAACAAGGTATTGAAGTAAAACATGGTTTAAATTAAAGTTATGTTTTGTGGAACAAATGCATGCTATACTGATATAAACATCTATGCGGTATTGTAAAATGCATACATCCAAGCCTTGCGACTATAGAATAAACCCTAGCACAAAGTCTAAGGTCCACCTAGAAATGTATTCGAATTCGGTCATTCCTTCCACCCAAACAAACCTAGGGTTCAGGAATGGGAGTTGTCAAGTCCTATGGTACCACTACCTACTAACGAATGGCGTAGCTAATGTTAATGAATGTATTTTTGTCCCATTTAAACAAACCAAATGTCATACCAAAATGTGAGCATGTGAAAACAATGCACTAAGTATGTAATCAAATGAACATACATAGCGTGAAATGTAATGTAAAACAATGTACTAAGTATGCACACAATGGACATACATAGTATAAAATGTAATGTAAAACAATGTACTAAGTATGCACACAATGGACATACATAGCATAAAATGTAATGTAAAACAATGTACTAAGTATGCACACAATGGACATACATAGCATAAACATAATGAAATCATGTACTATAGGTGTACTAATGAACATAACAAGCATACGATATGAAAACATGAAAGGCACGAAAGTAACAAGTAGGCACATGTGTTTCACCCCAAAATGTTTGGAAAACAGTAAAAGAGGGGTCTATGTACTCACTTGAGATTGCTCAATAGTCCTAGGATAACCACCAAGCAATGCTAGAAGATCACGGAATCAAACGGTACCTTAATATAGGTAACTACATTAATAAACCGGACCTAAATCGGAGGATCGGATAGAATGAGGGCTCGTAAACCAAATGAGTATGGGAACTCATGTAATATGGTTTAACAAAGCCTACATACTACAATGAAACCTAGCCTAAGTGCTTACGACCCATTACGACCCGTCTAGGTAGCTTATGCTACTTTAACGCGTCGTTCGCGTAAAACGCGTTCGCCTAACTAGTCCTATGACAAGTATTATATGCCTAACATGTTTAATTATGTTACATAATCAGTTAAGTGATGAAAGTTTAGGTTACATATATGCTTAATTACCACTTACACATGAAAAGGGTATTTTGGTAATTTACCTAAGGCATATAAACTACCTATCATACAACTACTTAACGAAGCGACCATAAGGTATAACCTCGGAAGGTTATTCCCTATATACTATGGTTACCTAATGTGTTTGGTCGGATCCTAATGATCGACCAAACGGGTCGGGTTCGAAAGTATAAGCGATTGTTTAGATCGCTTACCTTACGACCCTATATAAGCACTAAACTAAAAGTGACGAGCTAAGCATGTTAAAACATGCTTAACTAAGTTTAGAAAACAAGTTTGGTATCAAAACAAACGGTTTTGATACCCAAGAGTAGTTTGGTTACAAAATACGTGTAAATGCGCATTTTGGCCGAAACTACGACTCGTCACTGAGCCTTGATAACGTGGTAATCAGTAGGTATAGTCATAAGAGACTATAACCATCGTGATTACGCTCACGTTATGAAGTTCAACCGAACTTCGTGTTGACCATAAACTGGTCAACGCAGAAAGTCAAACATAGTTTGACTTTCGGACTCAAAAAGCGATAAAAGAACGAAGGAACACTTACAAAGGGTCCCCGCTAGTAAATCTTGATCGAATAGCTCAGGTATGAAGCAATGGCTTCAACTTAGAGCTTTTAGATCAGATTTGTGGGTTTTTGGAAAGAATGGATGTGGGTATTTATAGGAATTGGACAACCGTTAGGATCGTTTCTTGAAAACCGGGTTTTAATCTCATCCCTACACTTGTTGGAATGTTATGGAACATCAATTGGCCCCCCATGATCAAGTAGCAACATGTTGAATTGAGATTATGAGTGGTTAACAGCTGTTAACAGCTGGTTTAGAACATTCTGATATGTTGGGGACCCCTTACGGACCGTAAGGGTGATGGCTTACGGTCCGTAAGCCATCAACTATGCTGAAATGACAGTTTCAGTCCCTGCACCTTGTTTCGTTGCGTAACGGCACTTCTAACACCCGTCAAACCCAATTTCAAGCTCCACAATGATGTTAAGACATAGGGAACATGAAATATGCTTGAAAACATCACGGATGTCGGTTCGTTTGGCCGTACGATTGCGTTGTTCGGTTAATTACGACGGGAGTCGTAACGAACGCAAAAACGATCCAAATTAAGCGACGAATAGATTTTTGACAAGCCAAACACTAAAGCATAATATTATAATGCTTACATAAATTTTTGGAGGTCCGGATGTATTCAGAACGTAAGATATGCGCGAAAGTGCAAACTTGTGCACTTTTTGATGCTTTTAGTCCCTGAATGACCAAAAAGTTTATTTAACACACCGAACCCCTCAAAGACCATTTCTAAGCTATGTGAAGGATATTTAGGGTATGTTTAACTTATGGTCATGTTCTGGAATGTCTGTTACAGTTTAAATTGGCATACTTTCGCAGTTTGTCAAATTTAGTCCCTGTAAGCGAGTTAACTTGATTTCGGCATACCAAACCATCCAAAACTTATTTCTAAGTTATGTAAAGGTTATTTAAGGTATGTTAAGCATATTTCACTATTCCGGAGTGTTCGTTGCATTAAACTGGTTATATTTACGCATCAGTGCGCGTATAACCTTCCAGAAAGTGATTTAAAGCTTGAAATCGAACAAAAATTGATATGTGCAAAAGATACACATATTTATACAGATCCCAAGGCTTGGTATTTGTTTGATGGTTGCAGTGACCCAGGTGTCACAAAAACCGTAATTTACTCTAAAAATAAAATGCAAATAAAATTAACCAATTAAAACAACCCTAAACTACACCCACCAATCAAGAGTCTCAACATCACCAAACTACAGCCCCTCACGCCGGTGAAAACTCTCCCTCCCCCTACCCCAGGCCACCCTCCGGCCGATGTGCCCGGCGTGAAGAGGCCACCACCCCGCTTTTCCACACTCATTCCGTATGATCTAAGAAACTCGTTTGATTTAACTACAAGTATGTTGTTTCAAATTCTTTGCTTGGATGTTCCCGTTTTTGTAATTACTCTTGAAAATTATTGTCTATAAACAAAAAACACATACGCTGATAAACTTAATTAATATAATGTTTAACAATGAAATGCCATTTTTCCATTCATTTACCACTTATTTTTATAAATTGTACAATAATAATTATTTAAGGGTAAATAGGAAAACTGGTAAGTTATAAGTTATAACTATCTTTTTAAAGGGAATAATTATTTTGTAACAAATAAAAATAGTAACATGAATAATTAATTTGCATGCCTTATCTTCACATGCCTAAATTATCTCAATCTTTCATTTCTTATCTTATTTGAGATACATATTACCCACAATCTCTTCTGAAAAATGTCATTTTTATTTAGTCCATCCTCGTGTGCCCACATATCCTCATCTTTGCTATACATTGGTTTTACGCTTTCTCTTGATGACCCAATAATCAGTTCCATATGGTATATTTGGGCACGCTGCAACCTTATAAAATATCCTCTTTAATCTTGTTAGAAACCTCTTGTCAAACAATATGCAACACCCCAAATATCTATTGAAAAGTTGATTTATTTCTAATTGGGCATTAGGATAGGTTAAAAGCCTATAAGTGGAATTTAAGTAAAACGAAAACCCTAGCCATTGTTTTTCAACCTTTAACTGCAAGTTTTCCTCTTTGGGTTAGAGAGAGAGGGAGAGAGCTCGGATCAACGTTATCGAACCAGATTTTAGTGTTTGATCGGGGAAAGCACCACAAGATCATTCACATTCTGATTTCGAGAAGATTGTTGAATATTTGAACTTGTTTATTGGATTTTCAAAGTTCAAGTTTGAAGTTTGGTTTTGAAGGTAAAACACTTTAAAGCTTGTTAATTTTGTGCACGGTTTTGCATGGGAACACACTACACGTGTAAATTGGAGCATATAGATACATAAAGGTGGAACCTTGGGTCATTTTAAAATCTAAAATCAATAGCCACCGCCAACAGGTGATCTATGGTTTCTCGCGAGGAAGAAGATACGTTTGTGCATCACTTTGCGCGCGATATGGGACCTTGCGTGCACAATGTTCAAATTGAACGTGGTAGTTTGTGCTTTGATTAGTCTACGATTGTTAGTAGTAATTTGCGTTTTAGCCTGAGCCAAACTATACTTTGCGCGTCACTTGACTTTGTGTGTGCGCATAGTCTAAGCATAGACTTAGCTGGCGCATAAACCTAGTTTGTGCAAGTTGGGGGTTTACGCATAGATAGTGGAGGGTATGCTAACCAAATTTGACTTCGAACTCCGACTGTCAGGATCTTTCCGATTTATCAGATTATAACATAGTATCACATGTGGGTTTCTAGACCCTTTTTACGTTATTGTTTTGGGGCGGTATGCATACTTGGTAAAGTTTTCGAAGTAAAAAAATATTATTTAAACGTGACATAGGTTGATAAAGTTTGCTAAAGTAATAGTAAAGCTTTAAAGTGTTAAAGTAATTAAACATAAAGTGATTATAGTACGCATATTGCATGATAGACGCTAAAGGAGACTTGTTCCATCTAAAATTAATCTTAGTGTCTGAAGTTTACACTGAAATCTCAAACAACGTCTAAAGTAAGTTAACGTAGTGGTCACACAAGGTGTCTAAAGTTGACATCGTGACCGGATAATAAAGGGACAATGCCTTTGTGGCTTGCTAGTGATTGATCAACTACATGTAGTATCGCGTGCATGTTACAGTTTATAGAAAACCTATGTTTTGTTGCATAGTAAAACGTTATGTGATGTAATAATGCGCTTTACATTTATTTGTGGTTACTGATTGCTAAAGTTTATAGTTGTCTTATCAAACTAGAACTCACTAAGCTTAGTTAACTTTTAGTATGCACATTAGGTTAAAGTTATATGGACTTGAGAGGTTTCTTGGCTAGACGGATGAAGGCTCTCGATGGAAGATTAACATCCCATCTATCTATTTAAATTTTGTTTGATGTAGACTTGTTATGTTTATTCATGTGGGAAAACTGAATGTAATGAGTTAAACTTTTCGTTGCTTAATTATTGTAATTACATAAAAGCGTTGTAACAAAATCTGAATGTAATGAGTTAAATTTGTAACAAAATCTTGAAATTTTTTTTGTGCACCTTACAAAATGAAAGTAGCTAGCGTGAGGACAAAAACAATAATCCCGTTTTTTTCTAATATTTTGAAGCTTTTATCTTTCTTGTTGAAAATGCATAGTGGGAGCTATGCGTCTAATCAATGTTATTGATCATGGGATTAAGTTTCAAACCTGACTTAAACGAAGCTAATCAGTAAGACTACTTATGAAGCTAATAAGCTCAAAAGCTGTCCACACACATTAAAGTGTAGAAACGATCTAAGTTATATTGTCAATCTATTCAAAAACACCTTATTAACTTAACTTATACTTATACTTAACCTATGCTCATTTTATGCGTAGTGTACCAACAAACTTAACGTATTGATACGATTAAGTGGCATTAGTACGCCTCCAAAATAGTAGAGATACCAATGTCGTAGATCAATATACTATATTGTGACTATATGAGTGACATAGGGCCACTTTTATACATGATGATACATTTGTATAGAGGTTTGATAGGATGATTGTCTACAACTCATGTGATCATGAAATGTTCTTATCGGTTTACATTGAAGTAGAGGAAAGAATCCCCAACTAGTTTTGCCAAATTATCTCCATATTAGTATTACTATTAATTGGTTTGTTATAACTTATAATCTGCCAACGAAGACCCAAATAAGTCCCACACACCTAAAAGTTAACACAAAAGAATTTTAAACAACCCACAAACGTTGACCAAACAGCCCGAGAATAACTTTGACCTTTATGTCAGCGAGAAAGTTAATTTTCTATTTTCTTTCATTATTTTAATAAAAGTGTGAATAAAATTAAAAAGACCAAGAAAATTTGCATGGGTATAAGATAAACGCCACACGACACCATGAAAAACAAAAGGCGAATTATAAAAACATCCCATGAGTGAGAGTGAAAAGGACTTCCTTTTGTTTAGTCCATTTCCAACACATATGGGTCCCACAATAATTCTAATCCCGGTCCCACTTCAGGGACCAAAAATGGTTGCTTTCATATATTTTCTGGAAAAGTCATTTAAACAGTGTTTAAACTATATATGCATAATTATTAGTTTTAATATATGTTTGTTTTAGAAAAACAAAATTATATGATTAATTAATGTACAATGACAAAACTTAGGTTATGGTCCTTTTTCTAATAACTTTAATCATATAGGAACAAAATAACCATTTGGTGTTTAAATGAAAGTGCAACCATTGACAAAATTAAGTCTATAAATACATTGTTATTATGCTACATTAAACACACATGATGAGAACACATGCAAATAATTAAGCAACAAATTTAGGCATCTAGTTATTGCTAGCAAATTGCCTCATTGATCCCATGTTAGAACCATAAGATGCAAACTTCATTAGATCTTGTGGCAACAATGGCCGGCCACCTTCTCCTCCCATGCCCAAGAAGTCTCTTGTTAATCCATTGTCAACTCCATTGAAGCTCCGATTCATCATCTTCAGTGGCGCCATTGTTTCGTTTCTTGACATGATCATTTGTTGGTGGTCGAGATTGCTTGCTTGAGGACTTGAATTTGACGAATTGTTGTTCATTGCACTCGAGACTTGTAGTTGAGGAAGAGAAGTGATGTTGTTGTTCACTAAGCTGACTCCAATGTTTGATGTAGTGGAGGAGTTCATGAGCCCAAAACTTGTTCCAAAGACCGAGGGGTTGCTCCGGGTCGATCCCATTTGAGCTGCTTTCTGGAGAAGTGCGGTCGCAGACATTGGACCCGTGGATTCGGTTTGATGGGCTTGGTTCATTGAGTACAAAGAAGCTAGGGTTTCCTCTTTTAAACCTTCTGCCAATGGTGTTAATGATAAACTTGGCACTTGGTTTGAATTTGTATAATTTGCCATTGAAGCTGAGCCATAACCATTAACCATATCGGCTAAACCCGAGGAGCTCGATGACATGTAGAGATTCGAATTCATAGTCATTTGATCTATTGGAGAAAGATTGACCTGGGAATTTGCCTGGTCTAACCAAAGTGATAATCTTGGCTTGTTTTGATCCCCAAAATCATGCCCAAAACCTGACCCGAATTGCGTTAAGCCTGAAAACCCATGAGGGAAATTAGGGTTCATCACGGATTCGTTCATACCTTCGTTTTTCAAGCCCAGACCGTTGGGTGTCACCGAACTAAGCCTCACGCTTTCTTCGGCCAATGCGTCACAAAACGCCCGATGAGTTATGAAACTATCTTTCCTGCACAAAAAAGTAGTAACATTATAACGTGTTACAAATTAATAACTAGTCATATTTAACGTAGGCGTGTTTGCTCCAACCCTATGAGTGAGATATTACTAGATAGTACGTGTGTTCGTTTGTATGTTATTTAATTAATGTCAAAGTGCATTAAGATCCAAACATTTATTTCAACATTTGACACCAAAAAAACCAAGATTGTCAAAGATATTAATAACGTACACACCTGGAGAAAAGTGTGCCACAGTCACACTTGTACTCTCTAGTACCACAAGTCTTGGAATGAGCTTTCCAGTCAGATTGAACTGCATACTTCTTGGAACATTTTTCACACTTCCATTTCTTCTCACCATGCTTCCGGCTAAAATGTTTCTTAATTCCGGTGAGATCTCCGAGTGCTCGAGACGGATCATGGTGGACGCAAGTTTTTTCGGGACAAATGTAGACTTTCTTTTTTATGGGCTCTTTGTTGTTCCTTTGCTTCAGCTTCCATGGCAGATTGTGACCTCTCCGATGAAGTTGTAGGTTTTGGTCTCGTTGGAAGCCTTTGTTGCAGATTTCGCATACAAATCGGTTTGTTGCCATTAGTGATTTTGGTGATAGTGCCATAACTTCAGCATCCGGATCTGTTGAAATTTTTAATCAAAATACGAACAATAATATCATTCATAAGTTTATAGGACTCTAGTTTCACCCTCAAATAAATGGTCCCAAATGAATTCGGATTAATTAACACACATAAAAGAAATATATATAACATGACCAAAACGAAATTGGATCCTTGTAGTCCCAAGATAATTGAGTAATCAATCTATATTGTTAGAAAGATTCATTAATCCGTAAACGATTGTTGTTTTTTTATCAACTTATTGATGTATATTTATCAAAGTCCTAAACTTGAACTTGAAACATCTAAATAAGCAATTAAATGATGCATATCCATATAGAGGTTTCAAACCATAACAAATTTATAGAAGAGTGGCAGGTAAACGGGTAACAAGCTGCACCCGTTTATCAAATTATCAAAAAAAAAAAAAAACCTTAGAAAATTTGAACACATTAGTGGGAAATTATAGGATTTAGCAAATTCATCTACTAACTTTAAATGTTTAATCTAAGAAATCATGATACCACAAATCTTTAAATCAAGTTAAATATGAAAAGAAAAAAAGGACAAAGAAAAAAGATATACAAGATGTGTACATATATGTTGATACCTGGAGTTCCTGGTAAGTTTCTTTTCTTCTTGAGATTGGAGATAGGTTTAGAGTTGGGGTTTGATTCATGAGGAGGTGGTGGTGGTGGTTGGTGACGATGAAGATGATCTTGAAGAGGAATAGGAAACATCTCACCAGACATCATAATATCCTGATCAAAAGTTGTTGTTGTTGTTGCCTTTTTAGCTAGCTGGGATTAAGATTGAAAGCTTTGGTTGTAGTTTAGCAAACAAGCACTTGGAAATACAAACAACAAGGTTTTGAAAACAAAACTAGCAAACAAAAACAAAGTAAAACAACACAGGAAAGGATGATTTGGTTTTATGTATTCAAACAAGAAGTATAAGTAGGATTGTGCCAAAAAAGAAGTAAGAAACAATTTACTTTTAAACACAAGATAGCTGAAAGAAGAAGCTGAATCAAACAAAAAAAACCACAATAATCTAAAGAGAGACTGTTGTTACGACAGAAAGACCGAACTGGTAGAGTATGCTAACAACTAAATTGTTGTGTTTTTATCACTAACAAAACACCAAAAACGAGAAAACCCTAATACTTTCAAACCTACCTCTCTCTCTCTCTCTCTCTCTCTCTAAACAGAATATTTCATCTCTCTCTCTCTCTCTTGCTTATTTTGATTACTCTTTCTTCGTCTTCTATCCTTTATCTTTTGCTCTCATTTTAAAAGTAGGTCAGCCATAGATTTAGGCTGTATGGGCCCCTCTCTTAGCCCCCCCTCTCTCTATATATATATAAATATAAATTTGTATGTATATGTGGGAGAGAGTGAATATATATATATATATATATATATATAAAATATATAGATATATGTGTGTATGTATCATGTGTGTGTATATTGGCTGTTAGCTGCTTGTAAGTAGAATGTGTAGAGTTGTGTGTCATTTGTAGCTTTTCGCACCTCAAATTCCTATTATCAACACCATGTACCATTTAATATTCTTATACACACATTTGCATGCACATAACTAGAGAAAGTCTAGCTATAGCTTGGGAAGTGAAACTTACTTTATTAATAAAAAGACCATGGGAAAAATAATAGTGTCTAAAAAGGTAAACAAATTCATCTCGATAACACAATACTAGGAAGTAGAATTCAGTAGTTGACTAGATGATACGTATTATACAAAGTCTCTTTGTAAATATCTAGTATATGTTAATGTACAATATATATGCATACACACTTTTTTAATCTATAAAAATACTAGCCAATAAGTTAAAGATTACAAAACATTATAAAGGGTAAAAACAAAACATCGAAACTACAACATCACCATGCCTAAAAACACCAAAATGACTTAGTTTTGGATCTTATAGTGTATAGTAAAACAAAAGTTAACTTAATTTACAATGAACATTTGAACATGCACATTTTAGTTTTGAACATTAACCAAAATTACCTTTAGATTTATCATTTAACTATTTAACTAAATCTATTACATACAAAAATCTGATTATTTATTTAGTAAATTTAGTAACCCAAATCAACAAACTTTGCACCATTTAGGAAAATGAAGTCAAACTTAAAGTTCTGCACGGGGACAAATTAATTAAGAACAAAAAAAGAAGTTAAAAGCATAACTTTGTGAAAAAACGTATTTTACTCAGCATCCATGCAATTACATTAAATAATTCCAAAAATAGAGTTGATAAAACGAAAAAAAGGGTAAATTAATTGATGGGATGTCTACTTTTGCATTGATTTGAAAAAAAAAGTGAGTTGCCTTTATAAAATGATTACTACATAATTAAAGATTGGACCTCTAAAAGAGAGAAGAGGTGGTCTTGAAAATTTAGGGTTTGCAGGTCCCAAGGAGAGAAGAGATCAAGTCCGTGATACCTGAGATTGTGGGGTCTCCAATGGCTTCTTTTGGTCTGTTGATCTGATGATACCATTCTGACTCCATTCAATTTTTATCCCCTTAAAGCTTTATGCATGCATGTGTTTGATGGATGATAAGTCATCATGAACAGGGTCCTACTCTCTCTATCCCACTGGACTACATTTTTTTTTTAATCTTGATTTACAACATGTATAGTGTTCTTAAACTATTAAGTAATAGATTAATTTTGTACTTGATTAAATATATGTCGAAATTAATTAAGGGTTCAGTAGTTCTTCAAAGGATTGAATTAAATTTGTAGAAAGAGATTTTTTTCTTGCAAAAATGAAATATCATATCTTATTGTACAATCTGTAGAGGAAACTTTACAAATTATATCTTCTCATTAAGCAATTGTTTCATATAAGAATATATTTGAACATTATCAAGAGAATTGCATTGGTTTTTGTAGGTCCCTCGGAGGTTGAGGTTAAACCTTATCCTTGTTATGTTTAACACACTAGCAAGTGCGGAATCCAAGCTAGAATGCAAACCGGTAGTTTATATGAGAACACAAGCTACAAAGAGAAAGGTAGACACACGAGATATCAAAGTTTTCTCTTGTATTTCAGTGGACACGGTTACAGCCCTTGACCAAACTGAAAATACGCTCTCTACAAGACTAAGTTCACTCACGCCTCCCACTCAATGAAGTGAACACATTACATGAGTATATATACCCAAACCAGGTCGTCTGGTCGAAGGATCAGATAGTCTGATCGAAGGATCATCTATCGAACTGAAAACTATCGAAAGATCCACATGTACCTCGAAGGATGATATCCTTCGAGATCCATCTATATCCATCGAAGGTTTATCCTTCGAGCTCATCGAAGGATATAAACAATCCTTCGATGACTCATCCTTCGACACAAACATCTTACAAACCATGTTCTAACTGTTTGGTCAAGTCAAACCAGGAGGATGGTTGACTTGGTCAAACTTACATCAAAACACACATTAACAAACATAAGACATAATAGAGACATCATCATGACATCTCGGCGGGAAAGGCCGCGGCTCTCCGTGCTTCGCGTGTCGAACTCTGGGGCGCACCACAGAGGAATGTCGTGACGTCGGGCTTGAGCCGAACCTAACCGTGTCGAAACAAAGTTGTATCGAGCCGAGTCGAACCGAGCCGAGTCGCGTCCACACAAAGTGTATCAACAAACTCCCCCTTGGACGCTACTCGTGATGGTTCGTCTTCTGTGATTGTTCGTCTTCTGTGTCTTTCATGTCGGAGGATCTTCAAAGTCTTCACGCGTCGTAAGCAGAAAGTGTATCAACAAACTCCCCATTTAATTTAGGAAACGTGTTAACAAACTCCCCCTTAGAATGAACTCTCCATTGAGTCATGCTTGTGAATCTTTTGAACTTCAATTCTTTAGATCCTTGTGGTGTTGATGAGAGGTCAGCGGCAACTCGATCATTTTATCCTTTGAGTGCCTCCACTTCGTGTCTTCATTCCAAAAGCTTGTCATCGAACATGTTCTCCTCGCCTTTAGCATCTGCACATGCAAGAAAGCTAAACGCATAATGAGAACAACCACTTGGAATATAGTTAACATTTAAACAAAAGACACATATGAGATCAAATCTCAATCAAACACCAACCGACAACAGTTTGAAAGTTTAGAAAATGTACAATTTTAATCCTTTAACTTTCAAAATGTGTTAACTTCGACCATTTATGAAGGTGCAATTGTTTTCCGGCTTATAATCAGGATTTTGGGTAGGATAGACTCGAGTTCCAACATCAGTCAATCAAAAATAAACTAGAAGCAAAATCTTTTTGGATTTTAAAAAGTTTATATTAAAACACACCTAAAATCTTTTTGAAAATTTTCATTTTTCAAAAGTAAAGACGGAAAGCAATAAATAAATATATACAAAGATGCAGAAACGAAAGCAGTAAACAAATATTTACAGACATTCTTTTTACGAGTTTCGAGGGGTAAGAGAATCATATCAGTGTACGGTCATGTCCAAACGCTCTTGTTGTTCAATTAGTTAACATTTAGATAAGCATCCTATAACAATTATCGGTATTGTTGTCCACATAAGCTCAACTTATCAGATGTAATCATGGCGAGGGGATACGTTAAGGTATGATTTATACTTACCGACCGGTGTTCATCCACATCACGACACATTCCCGTATCAAGGTATGCACGAGGGTTCATCTTACCGGTGAGTATACCGATTATCATCTGTTTGACCGTATATGATGTGAGATTCTCACTTATTTTGATTTGAAAACAAGCCCTATGTGATAGAATCACTTATTGATGAGGAACTTGATTTTCATATGCATGAGGGCACAGGAGCAAGTCCGTGAACAGGTCAGTACTTTCGTACAGCAGAGAGACGAACTTGACTCCCGGATAAATGTGATATATTATCACTTATTTGTTTGGACATGTGATTGTTGATCACTTATTGAGGTCGAATGCAGTATGTATAGTATCATGGAAGATCTAGACTTACGTCCATTATAGAAACAACCATGATACCCAGATGATAAGCAGCATAAAGACCGAATATCTCAGAACCTCGGCAATCTCTCAAACGAAATTTCGGTACTAAGACCATATGCCAATGAGTGGTTCCCACATAGTCTTCAGTCGATTTAAGTTTATAACACCCTGCACACTTTAAAATGATTGTGAGCCTATCGATACATCTTATATAGAGCTGCTTATCGTTTTTCATTTAAGGTTTAAAGAGGTTTCAACAGACCACTGATGTACTATCATTTTCTCTTTTTCTCGCCAGGAAACTCATTTTTGTTTTTCTATTGTTTTTGGGTTTTGAAATTTTTGATGTTTTTGGATTTTTCAAATTTGGACTTACTCCCCCTAAAATCAACAAACTAAGATAAAATTTAAAAGACACGAAGATATTTACGAAAACGATTTCCCGATGTCGGTTAACTCATGTTTTAACTCAATGCCGTTTACCAAAATTAATTTTAATCTAAAAAGATTTATCGAATTTTGGAAAAATCAGTTGGCATGTCGGTTTGCGGTGCGGACCATGACAGCATTGTCTGGCCAAAGAGTGCTGTACGAGATAATAATTCAAAAAGCAGCTTAAATATCGACAAGTATAGGAGAGATTAGAAATTTAAAACCGTATCCTTCAACTTCTTCGTGCATTGACAGGAATCTGAGTGCTCTCCCAAACTGGATATCCACCCGGTGTGGATTTCAAGGTCGATTTATGTAGCTACTTCACTTAATCCTAGATAGCTCCATACAGCAACAAGATCATAAACCTCCGGGTCCGGCTGGTCTTCCACATTGCACCAGCAAAGGTCTTTGTCTTTCTCTTTCAGAAGTAGTGTTCGGTTGTTCAATCCATGCCAAGGCATCCGCACACCCGGTTGGTTTGTTCAACGAACACATTTTCATCAATCACACCGCAAAGAAATGTACACTGCACGTTCATTTTGTCGATTGTGAACTTCAGACGTGCTGCAAGTGCGTTCATTTTGATTTGAATCTATCCCAGGGACCCGATCAAAGCCTTTAACAATCACACTTTTGGAATGATTTTCATTTTGTTGAAGTTATCAAGTTCTTTCGACAGACAACTCTGTTTCCCCTTTCTTTTTCTCTCCATCAAAGGCAACAATTTCTTCTGTCGCCTATCTTGTGCAAGAACGCTCCACTATCAACAATCTTACGACTATCGAAAGTTCCTCCTGGAATATCCTACACACTCACTCAGAGATTAGTTGGAGAGGGGGACCCAAGCCTTTGTGGACTTGGGTCGTCCTTGATCATCAAGGAAAGTGATTTCAATCACTTGATGATTAGGAAAAAGAACCTGTGGTGCTTCCCCTGATTGAATTACCTGCTTTTGCTTCCAAGCTGTTTGTCCTTTACCAGTATTTGAATTTATTGTTTTAGCATTTACTGGTTTTACAGTTTCAGATTTTGCTTGTACAGGTTTTTCTTCTTTGACCTCTGATTTTAAGGCCTTTTCAATTACCTTTTGATTCTTTTGCTTTAACTTCTTTTCCCTTTCTTTCAAGACACGTGGGTCTTGTTTCGGGGAAACTGATCGTTTTCGGTAATCGATTTCTTGGGGAGCACTCGTTTTTGTCTTCAGCTTTTGCACGTGTGGGCAATATCTTACAATATGCCCAACTGTCCCACATTCAAAACATGTTCTCCGCTCTACAAACTTCGGAGAAACATGTTGATGACCAGACGGAGAACCAGACAATGAACTTTGTGATCTAGACGTGCTTGGACCTAAATCACATCCGTTGGTGTGTTGGGTGTAATTATTCTGATCATTTCGTTTTAAAATTCTAACTTGTTTTACAAAATCAACGTTAGATTTATCCTGAAATGTTTCAAGTTTGTCTGAACCCGTGGATCCAACAAAGTTCATTTTCGGTTCTCGTTTCTTAACAGGAGCTCTTTTGTTTTGCACCTTTTGTTGTTGAACCTTAAGTTGCTCAACCTTTAATTGTTGAATTTTAGGTTGTGCAGCCTTAGGTTGAGTAGCCTTAGACTGTTCAACTTTAGGTTGTTGAACCTTTGGTTGTTCAGTCTTAGGCTGCTGAACTTTAGGTGCTTGAACATTCTTGTTCTGAGCCTTCTTTCCCTGTACCTTACCCTTTCCGGAGTTGACTTGTTGTTTTCGCTCAATTGGTAGTTTTTGGTTTCCGTATTGTTTTCTAATTTGTTCACACGGAATTGGATCACATTGAGTGACGGTAACTTTGCCACTTTTGTTTCCCAAAAACTTATCAGTGCATCCTTCAAAAATTTGCTCAATTAAATCTTGATTTACATTTTTAATTGGAAAATCTTTGTTAGAGTAGATTTTGCTATCTCCTTTGAGCGTGTACAACAAATTATTCCCTTCACGGCTAGATACAAGGGACTCCATTGCTTTTGACATTTCAGTCTTACTCGGTTTCACTGGTGGATCACACAGGATGTGATTCTCGATTGGAATATCTGTTGTAACCGAGTTAGACTGTTGTTTCACAATTTCTTCAGATTCATCATCCGAAGAATCAGCATCCTCAACAATGGGAGGACTCTGTTCCTTAACACACGATGAATCTGTCACATTCTCAGATTCTGATTGACCCGAGGATGATGTACCAGTTGTGAACCCGAGGCCTGCTGCAAAGTCATCTAGACCGAGTGGCACAGTAGGTTCAAAACGGGGCATATCCTCGTCATCAGGCAATTTGGAGTAATTGTGATTCATTGGGGGAGGACATGATTTGAATCCAATACATTGTGCATCCCCCTTTTTCTTTTGAACGTCAATGATGTGATCCAATACATAGCGGGAATTGGAATAGCTTTCCAGTTTCTGCTTAATTGTCTCACATTCACATCGAGCTGTTGCCAACTCTACCATTTGCTTTTCAATTGTGTCAATAAGATTATTGTTAGCATGTTGTTTTCGCAAAACAGCCTTTTGTAATTCTGAAACATCATGTCTTAATGACGCAATTGTTGCTTTAAATTCCTTTTCATTTCTGGTTAAAAACAAGTTAGCTTCAGTTGCTTTAGAAAGATCTACAATCAATTCTTGATTGTGTTTGTATGTGATTTCAAACTGACTTTCCTTTTCAGCATATTTTAAACACTTTGCACATTCAATAGGAACAGAAATAGAGTCAGAATTAGTATCACATACCTGAGAAGTCTGACCTTCTATGTGAGCCATAAAGGCTGTATGAAAAGAAAAAGATCCATCTTCAGAGAAGAACTGAGCAAGCTTCTCGGAAGTTCCAGCAGATTTCTGGCAAAGAATAGATCTCCTCTTGCATAATGCTTCAGCTTCAGCCAAAAGCTCATCAACTTCCAAATCTAAAGCATCACTTGATAAATCACCAGCATCAAGTGATTCCCCATCCATGCTCCCACTATAACCCGAACTATCTTCATCTTCTGAAGATTCACCAGCAGACACGGGTTCTACTACCTTCTCAATCACTTTAGCATAACATGCTGTTCCACCATTTCCTCATTCTCCAAGCTGAAGGTTCCAATTGCAGATTTCATCAGCTTGAACAACCAATCCTCTGTGGGGATTAGTGTTTGTGGATCCAGATGCATTTCCTCCAACGGGAACTATTGATCTGTCAGAATTGTTGTTCAGTTGCTGTTGTGGCTGTCCTTGATTCCTGAAGGGATTCTGATTTCCTTGCTTAGGTGGCTTCTGACACTCCCGCTTGAAGTGGCCCTTTTCACCACAATTGAAGCAAGTGACAGCATTCTTATCAAAACCATACTTGGTGTTGTTGTTGCTATTCAAGTTGGTTCTCCCCGTCCTTTCCATAAACTCCTTTGCTCTTCGAATTGCACTAGCAAGAGCCCATTTGATATCCATCATTTCAAACTCTTCTCTATCCACTTGCTGATAATCTTCATTGGTTAGATTGATATTCCCAATCTGACCTGCGACCAATCCACAATAAGCACTAACCAAGGTGTTCAACATCTCCATATGCTCCTTGGCTATTTCGACACTGACTTTGGAAAAGTTGGAAGTGTCTAATCTGACTGTGTTCGGATTGGAAGTGGCTTGAAAGTTTGAAGAGCTTCCATAAAACCCTTGCTGTTGCGGTTGTTGCTGCTGAGCTCTGCTTGGGTCTAAGAAAGGCGGTGGTGTGAATTGCTGAGCTGTCGGTTGCACATCCTGTTGTAGAGAAGAAGAATCTGGTCTTGAATACATCGTGTATGCTGAAGGATCAAACTGATTTGTTGTGGAAGGTCCGATGTTTAAGATGAAGGCTGTTTGAAGCTTCGCATGTTGAGAGGCTGGTTTTTCTCCACTGATACCTCCTGCAATCCCATAGTACATCTCTGGATTTTGAGGAGTTAGTGTTCTTTTTGCCTTAAGCTTTTCTTCTACATCCTTGTTCTCCAATTTTTGAATTAACTCATAAACGGTGATTGTGTCTAGAACACCATTTTCTTTGAGAATCTCAAGATAACTGCTCCACTTTGCTGGTAAGCTATCAGCGAATCTCTTCACCATTTCTTGTGGAGTGGCAGTGACTCTAAAAGCAAACATCTCGCTCAACAAGTGATGGAACCTTGTAGATAACTCTGCCAAAGTCTCATTCTCCATACACGTGAATCCTTCAAACTCTTTCTTCAGTAATTCTTGCTTGATCTTTCTAGATTGAGCATTTCCTTCACATCGTAACGTGAGCATATCCCACAAGCTTTTAGTAGTCGTGCAGTAAACAAACTGGTGGTAAATGTCTCTGTGAAGAGCTTGTGTGAGAATCATGAATGCTTTCTTTTCTAACTCAAATTTCTTCTTATCATCCTCAGACATAGTGCTGTAAGTTTGTGGATTAGATCCTGCAACTTCCAAATCATTGTCAAATGCGGTGAAGAAGCACATCCATAGATCTTGACCTTGCCCCTGAACATAAGTTCTCAGCCTTTCTTTCCACCATCCCCAATCATTGATGTGATTTAGCTTTGGCGGTTTTGTGCTTGTACCAGTTTCACTGTCGTTCTGCATCATAGCTTGAATGCTGCTGCTTTGATTTGTGACCAATGCCCATTGATTTGCAGTTATCATTGCAGCTTGAGGTGGGGCAATAGCCTGCATCCATGCAGTTTTGTTGAAATCTGACGCAGATTGCGTAGCTGATGATTGTGGAGTTAAAGTTGTTTGAGTCCACGCGGTTGGATCCCACTGACTGTTTGTTCCCATTTTGTAAAGAAAATTAATATATTAAGTGAAAATTGATTTAAAATTTGAAAACAAGTTTTCCCTTTTTAAAAATTTAATTTTCACAAACTATGTTAATATCTCGAATGATAACAACCAGCCGAAGGATCCTTGATCGAAAGACCTGGAAAAACACAAACTTGTTAAACTTAAACAGACTAGAATCGAAGGAACAGAACTTGTTCGAAGGATCAACAGTGTTCGAAAGATCACTGTTGAGTTTCGAACAATGATTTCGAAAGACTCTCCAATCGTAGGATCCTTATCTTTCGAATAAGAGCTGTAGATCGAAAGATATATCCTTCGAAAAGATTGCTTGGATCGAAGGATAAGTCATAGACTTCGAAGGATGTTCGAAGGATGATTATCTATCGAACCTCCTTTGATCGAAAGATGATCTTTCGACTTCGAAGGATATCCTTCGATCTGTACTGACACAGTTGACAAAAGTGACAGGTTGGTGAAAAGGTGATTGGTTGGTAGAAAGCTTTCGGCAGAAGGTAAGTTCAGACCATACTTTCTACCAAACCAGATTTGACCAATAAAATATTACCTAAAAAGAAGGTTCTTATCCAGAAAACCGGTCACCGGAGTAAGCCGGAATTTGGCCGAAAATTACCAAACTTCTTAAAAACAAGTTTTTAAGTTACCCAACCCGTCCTTTAACACACCCGGTTAGTTTAGAACACGTTTTTACGTCTAGAAATGCGAAAAAAACACTAAAAACGGGTGCTAAACCATGTGAGTTTTTGTCCAAACACTCCAAAGTCTTGTATAAACTCGGTTTTTAACAAGGAAAAGAGCCAAAACTCTGATACCACTTGTAGGTCCCTCGGAGGTTGAGGTTAAACCTTATCCTTGTTATGTTTAACACACTAGCAAGTGCGGAATCCAAGCTAGAATGCAAACCGGTAGTTTATATGAGAACACAAGCTACAAAGAGAAAGGTGGACACACGAGATATCAAAGTTTTCTCTTGTATTTCAGTGGACACGGTTACAGCCCTTGACCAAACTGAAAATACGCTCTCTACAAGACTAAGTTCACTCACGCCTCCCACTCAATGAAGTGAACACATTACATGAGTATATATACCCAAACCAGGTCGTCTGGTCGAAGGATCAGATAGTCTGATCGAAGGATCATCTATCGAACTTAAAACTATCGAAAGATCCACATGTACCTCGAAGGATGATATCCTTCGAGGTCCATCTATATCCATCGAAGGTTTATCCTTCGAGCTCATCGAAGGATATAAACAATCCTTCGATGACTCATCCTTCGACACAAACATCTTACAAACCATGTTCTAACTGTTTGGTCAAGTCAAACCAGGAGGATGGTTGACTTGGTCAAACTTACATCAAAACACACATTAACAAACATAAGACGTAATAGAGACATCATCATGACATCTCGGCGGGAAAGGCCGCGGCTCTCCGTGCTTCGCGTGTCGAACTCTGGGGCGCACCACAGAGGAATGTCGTGACGTCGGGCTTGAGCCGGACCTAACCGTGTCAAAACCAAGTTGTATCGAGCCGAGTCGAACCGAGCCGAGTCGCGTCCACACAAAGTGTATCAACAGTTTTCACTATAGCCTTGAATTAAGAATAGGGGCTAATATTCTACAAATTATCAAGCATTTAATTTTTTCTCTGATATAGTATTACATATATATTATTACATATATATTGAAAACGATATTCACTATTCTTGTGACTGCTACATCCATATCATGAATATCTAATACTACTGTAGAAGAAGTTGGATTTTTGTTAGGGAAAATTCTATCTCAAATTTTGTTGTGTATTAACTACGGATACATGTTCTATGGTTTAGCTACAAATACTTTGTAGCAACAGAAACAAATAACAAAAATTGAGAAAATAAATTTTTTAAAAATAATTTAAAAAAAATCCCTCGCAAAATCAACGAAACAAATATTAAAAAATAATTAAAAATAATTCAATCTATACTATATAATAAAAAAAAACAATTTTTGGACACGTGTCATTCATTGAAGATATTCTCAAATTTATAATTATCTTATATTAACTAAATAAATAATAAATTAATATTAAATCTTATCATACTTTAATAAAATATTATCCTCAAATCTAAATTGCTAATTTAATATATTTTTAAAACAAATACCTCTCTTAACTACTTATCTTATATTAAACTAGGTTATAACCCCGTGTATTACACGGGTTGAATAAATAAATTTTAGAGTAAATTACGTTTTTGGCCCCTATGGTTATATGACTTTTACTATATTAGCCCAAAATAAGAATTTTTAACATATATGCCCCCATGATCTCTATAACTAACCATTTTGGCATCTAAGTCTAACCATTTTGGCCCCCATGATCTCTATAACTAACCATTTTGGCCCCCATAATCTCTAGACTTAGGGCCAAAATGGTTAGTTGTTGAGACCATGGGGGCAGATATGTTAAAAATTCTTATTTTGGGCTAATATAGTAAAAGTGATGTAACAACAGGGGCCAAAAATGTAATTTACTCTAAATTTTATATACTAAATAATAAAACAATATATCTTTAAAAACCTTCTTTATTGCATGAGTTGAATAAATATAATTTTATATATTAAATGATAAAAAGTTATATCTATAAGAACAATATTGTACAGGTTGAATAAATGTAATTTTATATACCAAATAAAAAAGTTATATATTTAAAACCACATGTATTACACGAGTTGAATAAATGTAATATTGTTTACCAAATAATAAAATAATACATCTTTAAAAAACCTCATTTATTACACGGGTTGAATAAATGTAATTTTATATACCAAATAATAAAAAAATTACATCTTTAAAAATATGCGTATTACACGGTTTGAATAAATGTAATTTTCTGTGCTAAATAATAAAAATTATTTATATCCGTAAAAAACCTTGTGTATTGTACGAATTGAATAAATCTAATTTTATACATCAAATAATAAAATTACGATTTTGGCCCCCGTGGTTATATCACTTTTACCGTTTTAGCCCAAAAATAATTTTTTTTAACATCTAAGCACCCAACGTCTTTTTTTTAACCTTTTTGGCCCCTAACGTCTTTTTAAACCCTTTTGGCCCCTAACATTTAATGGATGTGGTTAGTGTTAGGGGCTAAAAAGGTTAGAAAAGAAGACGTTGGGGGCTCAGATGTTAAAAAAATCTTTTTTGGGTTAAAAGGGTAAAAGTGATATAACCATAAGGGCCAAAATCCTAATTTTCTCTAAATAATATTATAAATGAGAAGAATATTAAACTAAATAATAATTATCCATAAGATATTAAACTAAATAATATTTCATAAGAGGGTTATCTATAATTAATTAGAAAAGATTAAATTAAAATAATAATTATCTATAAGAGATGCTCTAATATGATGACAAGTGTCCCGAGAGTGGTTTCTTTTATTATATAGTATAGATATATAGATAGTAAATTAATATTAAATTTTTTCCTAATTTATTAAAAATATAACTTTTTTTATTATTTGGTATACAAAATTATATTTATTGAACTCGTGTAAAGCGCGGGGTTTTAAAAATATTTTTTTTATTATTTACTATACAAAGTTACATTTATATAACCAGTGTAATACACAAAGTTTTTAAAGATATAATTTTTTTATCATTTGCTATGTAATATTAGATTTATTTAACACGTGTAATACATGGGGTTTTTTAGGGATATAATTTTTTTTTATTATTTGGTAGATTTTTCAACCCGACCATACACGAGTTTTTTAAAGATACGACGTTTTTACTATTTAATATACAAAATTATAATCTTCCTTGAGTTTTCCCGCCTAAAATATACATTTTTCCTTATTATCCCTACTTAATTTATTAAATTTAAATAAATATGATAAGTATCAATTTTAATTTACAAAGGTAATTCAAAATAGATACAATATCTAATCTAAAATACTTTGTTTTAGTTAAAATTGTTTTTTTATAAATATATAAGTAAATGGGGTTATACAACATCTAATCTAAAATACCTTTTTTAGTTAAAAATGATTTTTTTTAATTTTTTAAATAAATAAGGTTAATATCAGATAAGATGTACTATCTTGAAAATTTTGAATTCAAGCATTTCTAAAAGACCTTAAAAGAAATTGAGATGATAAAAAAACAATCTTAATAATTCTTATAAATAATTTCAATTAATATCATGTGTTATTTTCTATCAAATTTATTATTAATTAATATTAATACATTAGATTAATATATATTAGATTATAACTAATACTAGGTTAGAACCCCGTGTATTACACGGGTTGAATAAATGTAATTTTATATATTTAATAATAAAAAAGTTATATCTTTATGAACCCCGTATATTGTACGGGTTAAATAAATGTAATTTTATATATCAAATAATAAAAAAACCATGTCTTTAAAAAGCATGTGTATTACACAGATTAAATAAATGTAATTTTGTATACTAAGTACTAAAAACGTCGTATCTTTAAAAAACTCGTGTATAATCGGGTTGAATAAATCTACCAAATAATAAAAATTTACATCCTTAAAAATTCCATATATTACACGTGTTGAATAGATCTAAAAAAAGTTATATCTTTAAAAACCATGTGTATTACACAAATTAAATAAATATAATTTTGTATATTAAATACTAAAAACGTCGTATCTTTAAAAAACTCGTGTATAGTCGGGTTGAAAAATCTACCATATAATAAAAAAAAATTATATCCTTAAAAAACCCCATGTATTACACGTGTTGAATAAATCTAATTTTACATAGCAAATGATAAAAAAATTATATCTTTAAAAACTTCGTGTATTACACTGGTTATATAAATGTAACTTTGTATAGTAAATAATAAAAAAAATATTTTTAAAAACCACGCGTTTTACACGAGTTCAATAAATATAATTTTGTATACCAAGCTTGTGCAGAGAACCAACATGTTTTTGTCCCTTTTGCCTTTGACACATTTGGCTCCCTAGCGCCAGAAGCTATCCAATTCCTTACCAAGGTCCAACGGGTCATCCACAACAATTGCTCAGCTTCAGGGGGACGGGGTTTTGTCTTTGGTAGATTAGGGTTTGCAATTCAGAAAGGGGTGGCGGCGCAGCTTGTTGCCCGTCTACCTTCTGTTTTGATGTAACTTGACAAGTATGAATGAAATCCATCAGTTTATTTAAAAATAATAATAATAAAAAAAGTTATATTTTTAATAAATTAGGAAAACATTTAATATTAATTACTATCTATATATTTAATAGAAGATAAGTAGTTAAGAGAGGTATTTGTTTTAAAAATATATTAAATTAACAATTTAGATTTGAGGATAATATTTTATTAAAGTATGATAAGATTTAATATTAATTTATTATTTATTTAGTTAATATAAGATAATTATAAATTTGAGGATACATTCAATGAATGACACGTGTCCAAAAGTTGGTTTCTTTTATTATAGTAGATAGATTGTTGATAGATATAACCGTTATCTTTATATTTATTTTATTTTTGCTTTATTTCTTATTTATTTAATATTTCTTATATTTTTTTTATTAAAAACTAGTTAATATTCCATTGATCCAACCACACGTTACATATAAATTTCTAATCTAACATATTAATAAATAAAAAATAAAGTAAAATGTTATAACATATATAATATAAAATTTTCTAACAAATAATATGAAATAAAAAAACACAGTAAAATATTATAATAAGTAAATAGTAAATCAAAGTTCATTTTTTCAAAAATATATTTTGACGACTGTGTGTGTTAATTGATTACATTATATTTATTCAAGCCGCGTAAATCAACTCGTGCTATACACGGGTTTTTAAACTTTTTATTACTTAGTAATATAAAATTATATTTATTAAACCCGTGTAATACACGGGGTTTTAACCTATTATATTATATAGTAAAATCAAGAAGATTGCTAATTAGTAAATACTAAAAGTAATCTAATAAAATCGTAGCAAAATCTAGAAATAAATATTCAACAACGGTTTAACGAAATTCATAACAAAATAGCGAAATAAATAATATCGATAAACAATTTAGGGTTATTGGATTTTAATAATTCTAAGTTTCACCTGTTGGCCAATAATAATCCCAACTTTAAAAATTCACTCGAATAATCTCAACTTGTAAAAGTTTGGCCGCTATTGATCCTTTTCAAACATATAAGAATTTGGTCTCCTCAATAGATTCAATTACACTTAGAGACTACTTAATTGATTTAAGTGCACCTATGTTAGATAAGGATCAATGACTACCAAACTTTTACAAGTTGGGATTATTGGAGAGAATTTTTAAAGTTGTGATTATTATCGGGCAACAGGTGAAACCTAGGATTATTAAAATCCAATAACCCAACAATTTAAGAAAACCAATTGCAAATCAAACAAATAATAGTTTGAAAAATAAGTGAAGTAATTTAATAATTCCATAGAGAAACTGAGAAAATATATTTCAAAAAAAGACAAGTAAAAGTAATTTAATAAAAGTCATAGAAAGGCATGCATGATACATTTGGCCTTGTCTTTAAGAGAAAAACCATATGATTAGAACTCTCAAAAACTTTTAAGAGAAAAACCTTTACTACAGCTTATTTTTAAGGTCTCGTCTTTAATAACTCTAAAAATACTAAACAATCTTTGACATATATATTAGAATTTTAAACTTCAGAATATATATTTTCCAAAAGCGATGGATATGGTGATGGATCATTGCAGAGGTACATTGTTAAAACATGCAACCCCACTCTAACTACTCTACACGGATTCGTGATTGGGTTGGGTTGGTACCGCTTGATCCGTCGATAACATCAACTTGATTGGTCAATCCTCATCTATACCGTTTGATGTCCTTGTTGCTATCTTGCCTTTCTTTCCTTTTTTTTATTTTACCTCCCAATCACAATCCAAACTACCACAATATTAGTAGTTTAATCCTATACATACATGTTAATCAATTTTCCAGTAAATAAGTTTTTGGAGAAAATACACAACATCGAGTTTTTAACATGTTGATCAGATTTGCTGTTATACAATATAGGATAATGCAACTTTTATATATGTAACCATGTGATCAAATTTGTTTTTCCATCCACGGACACTTCCGTCGAAAACCTGTCGATGAAAGTCATCACCGATGAGTAGCTGTCGTCGTCGATAGTGACGGAGCTAGGCCACTAATTTAAGGGTACCCCGAGTTTTTCTTACCGTACAATCATCTAATACTAATAAAAAAGTATACATAATGCCACATGACTTTTTCATACTAAAACAAGAGCCTACTTAATGCGATATGGCATTTTCTCCTTCAATTAACATTTATTATTATTATTATTATTAATTAATTAATTAATACAAAACAATAAAAAATTCCTTAACAACTTAATACTAATAAATATTTTATTGTTTACTTAGATATTGATTACTTATTTTTAACTTATCTAAAATATATAGTTAGTTATTAGTAACAATTCTACTTATAATAAACAATTTTATATAATGTCAACCTGACAACACCTTTTTATTCTTTGAAAATATTTTTTTACTATATGTTTAACACATATATTAAATAAATAAACTATTATTTTATATTATAATAATAAAAAAAAGTAAAGAATAGGTTAATCTGATATTTGAAAAACGGTTTACTTCCATGCTTTGAAAACACTAACTTTAATGCCACATAGCATTCTCTTATAGTAAAGGATTTCACCAAAATGTCATGTGACAATTTATCATGCTATATCAACCATATAATATAATAAATAATAAGTAAATTAATATAAAGACTATTAAATTACTGAATTTAATATATATTAGAAACAATCTGTAACATCCCGAAAATATGCATTCTTAAATTTGCAAATTAGATTGCAAATAAATTAGTAAAATAAACTAAATAGGAATGACACTAACCTAGTTAGATGATGACTTGTGTGTAGTTAAGGATCTAAAAATAAACTAAGAGAAACAAGAGGGACCAAAAGTGTTTAACTTGAAACTAGTTTTAATAATAACATTTTATTAAAACACAAACACTCCATTTGGAGTCTGCTGGAGATCGACCAGAGCAGGGGGAGGGCGACCCAAGCTTCTCAAAACCCTAAGTTCATGCTATTTGATCAATTGAAGGCCAATTTCAGTCCCAAATCAAAATCCGAACATAGATTAGTGATCACCTCAGTGAAAGGGATCATAAGGTATGTGAATCTTGTAGAAAATTCTCATCTAAATTTCTAAATGAACATAGAAAATTCGAATTGATGATTGCATGTTAGTTGTTTGGGATGAAATAATGTCTAGGGACAAACCCTAGTCCATTTACTTGATGAAATTGTGCCTATTTCGTGTGAAATTCATAATCACAATTAAAGGTGATAAGTGGGTTTTGTGAAACTTGATAAACACTAGGATTATAGTGGTTGTTCTAGTAATTTTTGACATATGTGAAGTGATTTCAGAATTCTAGAGGCTAAAGTTCATGTAAGGTAGTTGATTGATGAAAATTTAGGGCTATATGACAAGTTATGAACTTGGAAATATATCGTGCAAATTTATGCCCTTAAAGTGTTTGCATAAATGCCTCAAAGAAGGCTTAAATCTGAAAATTTGAGTTAAACCGCATGATTGTGATGTTTCGGCAAAATATGCGAACTATGAATTGAAAAGAGTTCTAAACATGTCTTGGTTGAACTCTATAGGAAAGGATACCGGAGCTCCAAGCGGACAAGCCGGTGCCGACTTGCGTTTGAAGGGCGTGCACTAAAAGTATGTAACTTGACCCGTTACATTAAATGAATCGTTGTTAAACTATGCGTAGTCGCATTGTAGAATAGAAGTTGTGTTAATTTTAGTGACCATGATCGTTACTTGAATTAATAGGGTTAGAATTGATAAGGAACCGTTTGGTAGTCATCATATTGGAGGATTTCCACAAGATGAGCCAACGGGTCAAATAATAGTGTAAATTGTAGTATTAGTGTTTTAATTAATTAGCAATGGCGATATCAATCACAAGAGCATTAAACCATGGGATTGGTAAGGAAATGCAAGTGATGCTAAGCCCTGGATGATGGGCATAAGGCGCCATAGGCTTACTAGTGAAATGGTAGTAAAATGGATAAAGTTAGAGTGGGTCGAATAAATGCATAGTGACAATTAGTTGTTCGGTCCGTAAATCAAATTTTCGGTATGATAATTATAATAGGCACGTTGGTAATGAATTTACAGACGTATAGGAAAAAGAATCACCTAAAACGGACTTACGAGTCGAAAGTTATGGCCAAACGAAGTTAAAAAGTTGAATTTCCGGAGCTGGCAGCAAATGCAGATCACAAACCTGCATCTGCTGGAAAACCGACTCCCCCACGCCACGCGGCAGGATCATTTAGATCCGGCGCGACACGCGGGAGCTGTCGCGACACGCGACAAAACACAGGGTACCTGGCGCGACAGGCGACAGGACCGATTTTGAAATTTTATTTTATATTTCATGATTCGATGTCGGAACTTGTTTATATGTACTATATCAATGTCAAAACTAACATTCTTAGTGGTTTTGACCTTAGGTGACAATGGGGATCTTACGGATGGCGGTCAAGCAAGTTTTGAAGAACCGAACACAGCTTTTGAAGCTTCCGCGATTTCATAACTTTGTTAAACAATGTTTCTATTTCTTTTGAATGTAAACAACTTGCTAATCAGGTCATGAATGTTTTAAACTAGTCGGTTGTTGACTAGTTTTGATTACTTGGAACTTTGTTTTGGTAACTATGTTTTAATTTAGACACCTTTTATATAAATCGTATGAATTTTGATTAAATTCAAGTAATAATTAGACGGGTGTTACAAGTTGGTAATCAGAGCTTAAGGTTGTCAACAAAGTGTTCGGTTCAAGCTTGATCGATCGTCAGGTAAGAATTAACTTATTATTTTAATAGATTATATCTTATGTAAGAAATGAGAAATGAATTGATGTGCATGGGAAGAGTGTGTTAGTTCACTCAAACCCGGAAAGTGCACCAAATGTGAACGGTTAAAGCAAGTTAGGAACTTAGCTAAACCGAAACAAATGAAGCAATGTCATAGATGAAATGTTTAACGTTTGATGTAAACATTTCAGTTTCAAGATATCGGGAAGAAACGATGATGATCCGGTGCAGACAAGCACCAAGCAAATGAAAGAGATAATTGCCGAAGAAGTGGGGAAGGCAATTGAAAGTAGTCTATCTGGGTTTATAGACAAAATTCAAAACACGGTGTTGTCACTTGTCGAGGAACGAGTCAAAAGGTTGGAGGATAGTGTCAACCTTATGAAAGAGAAATCGGGAGAACGTAAAGGGTGTTCGTACAAAGAACCGCCAATCTACAACGGGGAGGTTGACCCGATAATTTGCCAAAGATGGTTGGGCGATACTGAAGGGGGGTTTGAAAGGACCCATTGCGACGAAAGCGACTTCGTTGCTTACGGAACGGGTCAATTGAGAGGTCAAGCCAAAGATTGGTGGGACAATAAAAAGAATGAAATAGGAGCTGAAGCGGCAAGGGCCATGACATGGGAGGAGTTTAAGACGCCGTTCCTTAAACATCATAGTCCCAAGGCGGTCATTAATAAAATCAAGGAAGAGTTCATGCAACTTAGGCACAAGGGCGAGACCATAGACAAGATTACGGCGACGTTTATGGATAAGATGAAGTTTTGTAGTGAATTGGTGACGAATGAAGAACATAAAATATACTACTACTATAACATGTTGAGCGTTGAATATAGGGAGTTTATGACTCCTTCAAAATACGAGACCCTTACCGAAATCATAAACGTTGCTCGGGAACGGGAAATCGAGTTGAAGAAACAAGTTGAAATGGGTGAGCGAAGGGCACAGGATGTGAATCCAAGTCCTACAAAGAAAGCTCGAACTGGAGAATCGGGAAAGAAGGTGGATGCTAAAGGCGGGTCACTAAGTTGCAAGGTGTGTGGAAAGGGGCACAAGGGTGAGTGCCGCTTCAAAGACAAGCCGTGCCCGATATGTGGGAAGACGGGACACACCGCATCGTTATGTCCCGGAAAGGTTTCCGTTTGCTATAAATGTTATCAGCCCGGCCACAAAAAGTCTGAATGCCCAGAATTGGTTGGAAAGAAAGACACTAAAGAATCTCCAACGGAAGCTCCAAAGGCGAAAGCTAGGTCCTTCCAACTTAAAACAGTCGAAGCAAAGACAGAACCTGATGTGGTCTAAGGTATATTCGCAATAAACTCAATCCCTGCACGTGTATTATTTGATACGGGTGCGAATAAATCCTTTATTTCACATGGATTTATTCGACATCCTTCATTTGTATTGATGAAGTTACCTATGCCTTTAGAGGTTGAGATAGGAGATAACAAAAGTTTCATAGTTTGTGATATTTGTCGAGGCTGCAAATTAAGCATCGATGATGAAGAATACCTGATAGACCTAATCCCGATGTCAATGGGGGAATTTCAAGTAGTCGTTGGGATGGATTGGCTATCTCAGCACCACGCAAAGGTCGTGTGTTTTCGTAAGGAGATAAAGCTAATATCTCCGAGCGGGAAACACGTCACTATCTATGGCGAAAAAGGAGGCAACCCCATAATATGCTCGATGTTGAAAGCTCACAAGCTTATGAAGCAAGGATGCAAGGCATTTATGATATATGCGAATGAGCCCGAGAAGGAATCACTGAAAGTTGAAGATGTACCGGTAGTACGGGACTACGAGGATGTGTTTCCGGAAGATTTACCGGGGGTACCGCCCGAACGGGAAGTAGAGTTCGGAATCGAATTGATCCCGGGCGCAAAACCTGTAGCTAAGCACCGTACCGACTCGCACCGTCGGAATTACAAGAATTGATGTCCCAGATTCAAGACATGCTTGACAAAGGATTTATAAGGCCGAGTGTGTCTCCTTGGGGCGCACCGGTACTGTTCGTGAAAAAGAAAGACGGAAGCATGCGCATGTGTATCGATTACCGGGAGTTAAACAAACTCACGGTAAAGAACCGATACCCGCTTCCGAGAATAGATGATCTATTCGACCAATTACAAGGTGCGAACAGGTTTTCAAAGATTGATCTTAGATCGGGGTATCACCAACTAAAGGTCAAGGAGGAAGATGTGCCGAAGACGGCTTTCCGCATGCGATACGGACATTACGAGTTCCTCGTGATGTCATTTGGGCTAACAAATGCACCCGCGGCTTTCATGGACCTCATGAACCGGGTTTGCAAGCCAATGCTGGATAAATCGGTCATCGTGTTCATCGATGATATTTTGGTGTATTCGAAAAGTGAAGCTGAGCATGCACACCACTTACAAGAGGTGTTAGAGACACTTAGACGAGAAAGGTTGTATGCGAAGTTCTCTAAGTGTGCTTTTTGGTTACGAGAGGTGCAATTTCTTGGCCACATCATAAGTGTCGATGGAGTTTGGTAGATCCGTCAAAGATTGAGGCCGTGTCGAAATGGAATCCCCCGAAGAACCCTTCGGAAATTAGAAGCTTCTTAGGGCTTGCGGGATACTATAGGAGATTCATTCAAGATTTCTCCAAGATTGTGTCGCCACTAACAAAGTTAACCCGGAAGGAGGAAAAGTTCATTTGGGGTGTTGAACAAGAAAGGGCGTTTCAAACGCTAAAAGAGAAATTAACTCAAGCTCCGGTATTAACGTTGCCGGACGGAGTCGAGGACATGGTGGTTTATTCGGATGCCTCATTATCGGGGCTAGGATGTGTTCTGATGCAACGGGGCAAAGTTATAGCTTATGCTTCGAGGCAATTAAAGATACATGAAAAGAAATATCCCACACATGATCTCGAATTAGCTGTAGTGGTGTTTGCGTTGAAAATATGGAGGCACTATTTGTATGGGGTAAAGTGCACCATATTCACCGATCACAAGAGGTTAAAATACTTCTTCGATCAGAAGGAGTTAAATATGCGCCAGAGACGATGGTTGGAAACAGTGAAGGATTTCGACTGTGAAATACACTACCACCCCGGAAGGGCAAATGTGGTGGCGGATGCTCTGAGCAGAAAAGTGGACTATGTCCCAATACGGGTAAGGTCGATGCAGATTGTGGTGACCTCGGGTATACTTGAACGTATCCGAGAAGCACAAGTAGAAGTAGTAAAAGAGGAGAACTGGAAGAAGGAACGAACAATCGGCCAATTAAAAGATTTGTCAGATGGAAAGAACGGGTTGAAGACTCGATCCGGAAGAATATGGGTTCCAAACACCTGTGGAGTGAAGGCGTTATTACTTGACGAAGCCCATAAATCCCGCTATTCTATTCAACCGGGAGCGACCAAGATGTATAATGATCTGAAACAAAATTATTGGTGGCCTGGAATGAAGAGGGATGTAGTGAAGTATGTGGAGAAGTGCTTGACTTGCTTACAAGTCAAGGCGGAACACCAGAAACCTTATGGGAAACTGCAACCTTTGGAGATCCCGGTTTGGAAATGGGAACATATCACTATGGACCTATTGACCAAACTACCTAAAACGATTCGGGGATTCGACACCATATGGGTGATTGTGGATAGATTGACGAAGAGTGCACATTTTATTCCTATACGCGAAACATATACTTCGGAAAAGATGTCCGATGTATATACAAACGAAATAGTGGCACGTCACGGAGTACCGGTATCCATTGTGTCGGATAGAGATACCCGGTTTACCTCAAATTTTTGGCGAGATTTTCAAGAACAGATGGGAACGAAACTCTTCATTCGCACCGCTTACCATCCTCAGACGAATGGGCAGAGCGAGAGAACAATACAGACGCTAGAGGATATGTTATGGGCGTGTATCATCGACTTTGGTGGAAGTTGGGATGTTTATCTACCTTTGGCCGAATTTTCATATAACAATAGTTACCATTTGAGTATAGGCATGGCGCCTTACGAGATGCTATATGGTAGAAAATGTAGAACCCCGGTGTGTTGGGGTGAAGTGGGACCACGCAAATTGGCCCATACAGATGTAATTCAGGCCACTAATGAGAAGATTGAAGTGGTACGAGCTCATTTGAAAACAGCCCAAGATAGGCAGAAGTCATATGCCGATAAAAGACAAAGACCGATTGAATTTCAGATAGGCGACATGGTTATGTTGAAGGTTTCCCCATGGAAGGGCGTTATTAGATTCAGAAAAAGAGGGAAACTAAGCCCGAGGTTTATCGGGCCATTTAAAATCATCGAACGAGTTGGCAAAGTAGCTTATCACCTCGAGCTACCGGAATAGTTGAGTGGGATACATGGCACGTTTCACGTGTCGCAATTGCGGAAATGTCTAGCGGAGGAAGCAGCTTATATCCATTACGACGATATCGAGGTGGATAATAGCTTGAATTATACGGTAAGACCATTGGAGATTTTAGATCGAAAGGTCAAGCATTTGCGAAACAAACAAATCGATCAAGTCAAGATCAAGTGGGAGCATAGGAAAGGTTCGGACACTACGTGGGAGTCCGAAGAGGAGATGCGACGTCTATACCCTACATTATTCGGTACGTACTTTGGTTTCGGGGACGAAACCCTTTTTAAGGGGGGTGGACTTGTAACATCCCGAAAATATGCATTCTTAAATTTGCAAATTAGATTGCAAATAAATTAGTAAAATAAACTAACTAGGAATGACACTAACCTAGTTAGATGATGACTTGTGTGTAGTTAAGGATCTAAAAATAAACTAAGAGAAACAAGAGGGACCAAAAGTGTTTAACTTGAAACTAGTTTTAATAATAACATTTTATTAAAACACAAACACTCCATTTGGAGTCTGCTGGAGATCGACCAGAGCAGGGGGAGGGCGACCCAAGCTTCTCAAAACCCTAAGTTCATGCTATTTGATCAATTGAAGGCCAATTTTAGTCCCAAATCATAATCCGAACATAGATTAGTGATCACCTCAGTGAAAGGGGTCATAAGGTATGTGAATCTTGTAGAAAATTCTCATCTAAATTTCTGAATGAACATAGAAAATTCGAATTGATGATTGCATGTTAGTTGTTTAGGATGAAATAATGTCTAGGGACAAACCCTAGTCCATTTACTTGATGAAATTGTGCCTATTTTGTGTGAAATTCATAATCACCATTAAAGGTGATAAGTGGGTTTTGTGAAACTTGATAAACACTAGGATTATAGTGGTTGTTCTAGTAATTTTTGACATATGTGAAGTGATTTCAGAATTCTAGAGGCTAAAGTTCATGTAATGTAGTTGATTGATGAAAATTTAGGGCTATATGACAAGTTATGAACTTGGAAATATACCGTGCGAATTTCTGCCCTTAAAGTGTTTGCATAAATGCCTCAAAGAAGGCTTAAATCTGAAAATTTAAGTTAAACCGCATGATTGTGATGTTTCGGCAAAATATGCGAACTATGAATTGAAAAGAGTTCTAAACATGTCTTGGTTGAACTCTATAGGAAAGGATACCGGAGCTCCAAGCGGACAAGCCGGTGGCGACTTGCGTTTGAAGGGCGTGCACTAAAGGTATGTAACTTGACCCGTTACATTAAATGAATCGTTGTTAAACTATGTGTAGTCGCATTGTAGAATAGAAGTTGTGTTAATTTTAGTGACCATGATCGTTACTTGAATTAACAGGGTTAGAATTGATAAGGAACCGTTTGGTAGTCATCATATTGGAGGATTTCCACAAGATGAGCCAACGGGTCGAATAATAGTGTAAATTGTAGTATTAGTGTTTTAATTAATTAGCAATGGCGATATCAATCACAAGAGCATTAAACCATGGGATTGGTAAGGAAATGCAAGTGATGCTAAGCCCTGGATGATGGGCATAAGGCCATAAGCTTACTAGTGAAATGGTAGTAAAATTGATAAAGTTAGAGTGGGTCGAATAAATGCATAGTGACAATTAGTCGTTCGGTCCGTAAATCAAATTTTCGGTATGATAATTGTAATAGGCACTTTGGTAATGAATTTACAGACGTATAGGAAAAGAATATCCTAAAACGGACTTACGAGTCGAAAGTTATGGCCAAACGAAGTTAAAAAGTTGAATTTCCGGAGCTGGCAGCAAATGCAGATCACAAACCTGCATCTGCTGGAAAACCGACTCCCCCGCGCCACGAGACAGGATCATTTAGATCCGGCGCGACACGCGGGAGCTGTCGCGACACGCGACAAAACACAGGGTACCTGGCGCGACAGGCGACATGATCGATTTTGAAATTTTATTTTATTTTTCATGATTAGATGTCGGAACTTGTTTATATGTACTATATCAATGTCAAAACTAACATTCTTAGTGGTTTTGACCTTAGGTGACAATGGGGATCTTACGGATGGCGGTCAAGCAAGTTTTGAAGAACCGAACACAGCTTTTGAAGCTTCCGCGATTTCATAACTTTGTTAAACAATGTTTCTATTTCTTTTGAATGTAAACAACTTGCTAATCAGGTCATGAATGTTTTAAACTAGTCGGTTGTTGACTAGTTTTTATTACTTGGAACTTTGTTTTGGTAACTATGTTTTAATTTAGACACCTTTTATATAAATCGTATGAATTTTGATTAAATTCAAGTAATAATTAGACGGGTGTTACATAATCTTATATTCCTGATTATATCTCTTCAATATTCTTAATTCTTAATAATTAATATTAATTATCTACTTACCTATACTTTAGTATAATATCTCTACTTTAGTAAATAAAAACACACTTATCAAAAGAAGATGAGATAACCAAAAATTTATATACCCATCACTATTTGACGTAACCAAAAATTTAAAACCTTATCATGTTTATAATTTGTTATTATCGTTTTCACAAATATTAAACATATGTATAAACATTATATATATATATATATATATATATATATATATATATATATATATATAGTGGAGGGTTCAAATGAGAAGAATTTTTTTGTAAGAATAAAAAAGAACAAACTTCAACCAATAATAATGCTTCATTTTACTTCATTTAATTTTTGTATTTAATATGGGTGTAAGGGTATATTGGTAAAATTAGATAGATCATTAATTCTTAGTCTTCCTTTTTAATAGCTCACTAAATTAAATTTGTAACTTATTTAAAAAAAATATTTTTAAAGAAGAAAAAAATTAATTTAAAGTGTAGGATAAATTATGAGATGTGTAGGATAAATTATGAGATGTGTAGGATGAATTACGAGTTGTGTAGGATAAATTTCAGTATGTGTAGGATAAATTTCAAAAACGTGTAGGATAAATTTTGATGTGTCTAGGCAAAAATTTTAGTGTGTAGGATGATACTCTTTATGACTAATTAATTAGTCAAAAATAATAATAAATGAGATGAGAGAAAAACTATTTAATGTTTTACAATTGTACCCTTTATTCTTTTTCTTCTCAATTTAATTTTCTTCTCAAATGAACCTCCCACTTCGGTTCAATTAAAAACCACCAATATATATATATATATATATATAGAGAGAGAGAGAGAGAGAGTAAACTTCCATTTTACTCCATGTGGTTTGGTCACTTTAATGGTTTTGCCCCAAACCTTTTAAAAATAGCCAGTTTACTCCCTGATCTATTTAACTTATCTTCGTTTCACTCCCCGCCTCTAACTCTGTCTAAAATGTTTGTTAAATGTAATGGTATTATGGTAATTCTATGTATATGTATTTAATTGATTTCTAAAATCCATTTATTAATATATATTTATGTATATGAGAAAAAAAAAAACCCTATTTCATTTTCTAACTCTGTCTCTTTCTCTCACCTTGTTTCTCTCTCTCTAAAACCAGTCACCACCACCCCAACAAATACCAGAGCAGCGATGGAGATAAAACTGCAAGTATTTGGTTACACAACTAACTCCACTCTAACCCAATACAACCCTATCACCCCAACCTTGTTTCGTAAATACAAACACAGTCCTGTTACATCATCACACAACATTCAAACCCCAAATCCCATTATCCACAACAGGAGATAAGCAAGCAAATAACCCACACAGCTCCATCAACACAACAACAATGGCGTCTTCAACCTTTTTCACCTGCACATCACTCATAACTCCAATCAAACCCCTTCAAACAACCCCATCTTCTCACACTGCCGTTTGTCTCGCACACTTCAAGAAATCAACACCATTAAACCTTTCATTATCACACAGTATCTCTGTTTTCTCCCCACTTGTTCCAAACAGAGCCCGAATTGTATCTTCCCCTAATGGAAAGCCCCAATCCCTCACGTGGTGGATCTACCAGAGCAACGTCCAATCTTGAGAGTATAACCATTGCAAGAACCCTAGACCACAACCAGCGTTGCCGCCTATCAACGGTTTAAGACCTGCCCTTTTAGAGATAAACTATGAGATCTGGAACTACTTAAACCCCCACCACCACAAAGTCGAACCAAAAAAACCCTAACTCGTCAGCAAGACCTGAACCAATCAAAGCTCCAACACCATCTCTGTGGACATAACCCACACCACCTTCACTGTCGGACCTAATCACCACCACTACCACCACTATTGGACTAACCACCACCGCCGCAGATCTCGCTTTTGGCTTCAAAAATGGTTTGCAAATCCCATTGTTGTTTCCAATCTTGTGTGTAGATCTCCCCTAGGGTTTTAAATCTCGCCAAAGGATTATATAAAAGAGAGAGAGAGTGGTCGGTAGGTGGTTATGGCAGCCGGAGGTTAGGGTAGGGTTGAGAGAGAAGAGAGAGTGCAGAGAGGGTAGGGAGCGAGAAGAGATGATGGTTTTGTTATTTTTTATTATTATATATAATATAATCTTTTATTTGTAGTTTTACTAAAATACCCTTAGTTTTATATTTAAAGTTACTAAAATACATTTTCAGTTAATAAACAATTTGGATGGAGTTACAGGCGAGGAGTGAAATCATGAAGGGCTTTATAGATCAGGGAGTAAACTGGCTATTTTAAAGGTTTGGGACAAAACCATTAAAGTGACCAAACCACGGGGAGCAAAACGGAAGTTTACTCATATATATATATATATATATATATATATATATTTACATGAGTTTGCCAACTGTTGGTCTGTGCCAATGCCTAACATATAGACCGTGTTAGACAAGTTGCTCAACCAAGTTTTGGCTTATCATTGAGACCTAGTAAATAGACCGTACGTGCCCCAATGAAATTCTTGATAAGTGAGGGTTCATCACAAGATGTGTTTTACCACAAATGGGTTAACCACTACCAAAACTGGCTCCCCCTACTAGTAAATGGGTTGTTACACATCATGAGTGTACTAATAAGCTTCTCACCACTAATTTTATCAAGAAAACTCATAAGATTAAAGACCAAATATGAATCACAAATCCCATTAACAAAGAAGAAAGGTAGAAATAATTGTCAAAGACATAACAAATCACTTTGCCAATGATTAAACATTTAATTCATACAAAGCTTCATCTACAACCCAAGCAATACAAGAAGTTTAGCCAAGAATGGCCATACAAACTTGTCCACATGCAATGATCATGGGAAGGATCATGATGGATCAGGTATGAGAATCAATAACTTCTTGCAGGTTATTGATTACAAGTTCTCTCTCTCTCTCTCTCTCTCTCTTTCTCTTTCTCTATCTCTTTCAATCAAACTAAGTACTACAAGTGATTGTGTTGAGTGATCCCAAACTCCAAGTGACCTCTCTAGACAAGAGAGTATGTGTGTGAAAAGTGGGAGATAAGTGAAGGAATGGGATGAGGAAAATGGGCAGCCAAGGCCTCTATTTATAGGTTGGGAGAATGCAGGTGTTAAGGCTTAGATTTTTATAATTATGGATCCAATATTCTGAGGTGTTGTCTAGATCAGTTATCCTTAGCGGGTAGTGCAGGGACTCAGAGGATCAAAGATCCTTATTATTATTTATGGTTTCTAACAATCGTTCTCGATATTTTCTTATGATCATGTGTAGGAAATCAATGAAGTGGACTGAGTCTTACCTGGAATCTCGGGGATATTTCGTTTAAGATGTTGCACGTGCTTATTCCATAACGGTCATGGGAGTGAACGTGGTCTTGCATGATTTTCGAACTTAGTTGTTAGTGTTATTCAAAATGGGTTGATCAAGTATTAGTAGACACAATACACACACTCGCATACACACATTACGAACCAGAAAACTCACAAACACTCTTAGCAATCATTTGTAACACACTTGATCAACATCTGAAGTTGTAATCTCATTTGATTGTGCAATATAGTTGGTAGTGATAGTTTTCACTACCCGAGGTTTTTGTGTCGGCGATCTACTGGTGATTAAGGGCTTTTCCTCTTATAAATCTCTATGTTTGATTATCTTATTCGTCTTACATTCATTTCATCATTGTTCATCACCTAAGAACTCTATCTCACTTTACAGATTTGGTTGCATTATCCTTGTTCAGATTTTTGACCAAAACAACAGGTATGCATAGCCGTGCATGGTTAGGCATGGCAGCGCCTTGTCCTTTAGTCCTGAAACCCCGTAGTCCTTCGCAGTACGTTTTGTCTTTTTAGATATAGGCACGATCGTGCTTAAAGGGATGCACGGTCATACATAGACAGTTGTCCAGACAATGTTTCGAAAGGTGTCACTCTTGTCGGATCTCGAAGCTTCCAAGGTTTGTCTTTATCCTCCTTGGTCGTGCCTAAGGGGTGCATGGTCGTGCCTTCGCACATCACGAACTTTTGTTGACCAAACAGGGTTGACATGTACCTGCTTTAGCTGGTATGCAAGGTCGTGCCTATCTCGTAGATTGCGATTTTTTTAGAATCTTGAATTTTTTTTTCCTTGTTTTTCGCTTCTTTTCAATAAGAGCCATCGAAAACCTGCAAATATCAAATAGGAACAATTTTGGTATTGTTTTCAACGATAAAGTTATAGAAAGTACTATAAAATGGGGGTAAATATATATAAATGATAGCACATCAATAACTAGAAACATAAATTAGAAAACAGAAAATATGGGTTTGAAGAAATTGGTTAGTTCAAATGTTGTATACATTGTAAATCAACACTGAGGAACTTTTTAAGCGACAAAATAAGAATCATTTATGCAAAAGCATGTGCGTGATAGAGTGCATTTATCAGGCCTCCTTAGATGTTGAAAAAAACACAAAATAGATTTTGATGGTATCTGTCGATATTTTTCTGACGGGATAATTTTCTCCGATGAAAGTCTAGTTTTGTTGTAGTGATAGTAAAGATTATACAATAAACTTGTATGTGATATATTCTCTCTAAATATATACTTGTATCTTGTTTTCCAATTTATTAGGTTAAACACCTATTTGGATACCCATTAGATGCAGAAGTACGTACTCTTGCATATCACTTGATAAAACATACGTTTGATTATGAAATTCAAACCATATGCGAATTTGACTCAAGTATTCCACGTAATTTTCGTGTACATAACTATAAGTATTCCTATTTGATGCAAAATGCTTACAAACACTTAAAATCAAGTTTTCATAACTCAACTAAACAATTAAATACTCAGAGGTAACTATGAATAAGTGGGTTTTTATCGATATTTGTGATCCAAGCATATGAGATCTCATTAGAATAACAAGATCAATCATTGTTTATGGTTGGTTCGTAAGGTCCATCACGCGAGTCGTGTTGCGTCATGCTATCAACTTATTAACGATTAGAACATGACTAACAACACACTTCATAGCCTCAGGTTTTCATGACTCTGTACAAGATATAATGAGTCACACGGTCGTTTTTTGCTCGTTTATAAAGAGTTGATCATTATTACTTTTTATAAAGAATTTAAAGTTGGGTCTTCAATGTTTACAAACCTCTAACGACTACATGAAATGGAGATAGCATATTAGTTGATAATGGTGGCCACAAGTATGCTTAATTTGGCTAACAACTTAGTCCAACCACCATCCGCCATTGTTTGTACATTATTAACATTTTTATGTTGGTAGTTATGTCTAACTTCTTCACTTTTTTGCTAGGTTGATAGTATTTAATTATTTATACATTGTTTTATTTGATTGCCGTATCAAGGTCATATTATATATTATGTTAAACTAGTCTCTCAATGAATAAGTTGTGAAGAATACAACATAAGATGGGAAATCTTGGTCTTAAAGATAACATGTCATACAAAATGTTCATGTCTACTTTGAAAGTCAAATAAAGTAAGCGATATGATTACAACAACATTAACTTATGATATAAATAATATGTTATGTAATACTTGATAAATCTCATATCTTTCCATTTGCTTTAGCATTGTGATATGATATTTTTTGTAGTTGTCACGTTTCAACATTGTATTACGGTTATCCTTTAATATTGTACCGAAGAAACACCAAGTCTAAACCGTCGGGTTTATCTTTGAGGGAGTGGTCTCGCCAAGAAGGTTGATCCTTTATCTTTCCTCGGTCAATGAATGAAGTATGATATGCAAAACAATACATTTGAGACTCGTTACAAGGAGGAGAGGTTTGGGGGGGGGGGGGGGGTTTCCCTTTGTAACTACCCTCTGGCGTGAGAATAAATATTGTTTAAGAATAATAAACGAGTGTGTGTTAAGAGTGAGAGAATGAGAGAGCCGATTCTTAAACTTGTGGCCGAAGGCTGGTATTTATAGCCGAAGGGTGTGAAGAAGGAGATGTCGTCATCAAGGTATCTGGTTGGTATTCTTTGACACGACCGTTAGTATTTGCAGAGGATTGAGACGTTGGCGCACGGTGATTTGAGCTACGTGGCCTAGCATTGTCCTTCTTGTCGAGTCTATCACCAACTATGAGTGGAGATCATGGAGCACTGAGCGCACAACCTGATTGGTTACACATCACTGTCTTTCTATACTTCTAGTCTCCTGCACGATTGATCATCGTGTGGGTTGTCTGGGTGGGGCCTAACGCACGTTGATTGGCTGCAGCACCTGCCATCTGCACTATTTGTACTTGTCTTAGTTGTCGCTGTGTTACGTGTGCCGATAAGAGCCTGCGCGCACGCTTTGGTCATAGCTGAGTGTTGTTAAGTTTGGGTATAGTCTTATGTGCACATATCTTGTAATGTCTTGCACTAAGATTCAGAACCATAATTTCCATAACCCTTCATGTAATATATTCTCTTACCTTTAAGAATATAACCATTAAATTGAACAAAAATAATGTTATGGTACGTTATTATGAGTTCTCTTTATTTTATCCCCAAATTATTTATTTACCCGAGTCAAATTGATACACGCTTTTAGGTATGAGGTATCCATATATAGTTCCATATATGGATATGCAAGCTAAAGATAATATACGATCATTTTGTTACTTGTCATGTCATTGCCATTATATAATTCGATGACTATAAAGATCCAAAATTTATTAGTTTCTTATTTTTTTTTTTTTCTTAAAAAACAGGATAAAATGACAGCCTGCATTTGGTAAACTGCAAAACTGCTATTTTTGAGAGAAATGCCAATCAAGTTTAATATTTTTATTAAGCTCAATTAATAGTAAAAAGAAATTAAGGGGACTATACGTGGGCCATGTGGCCCAAGGGATTTTGACTAAAATGTCCTCATTAGCTGACTTATATGGCCCACCTCTCACCCTCTCCTATAATATAATCCTGAATTTAAATTTATAAAGTTTATAAATAAAAAAAATAAACTTATATTTCTTTAATAATATTTACTCAACTACCTTTGTCTCAATATGTTTGGATCTAGTGACCAAATCTATTCTATAATAACAATAATACTCCTAGTAATATTAAACTTTTAAACCGTATACATCACAAATCGCTTGAAAATCAATTCGTAACACTCACCTTTTATAAATAAATAAAACTTTCATTATCCACACTAAATAAGCTCAATCTAAAAATGAGTAAACCGGTTTTGGTTTATCTTGAACTTGTTCACTCACGGTTTTCTAGTCATCCAAACCGAATAGGTGAATTTGCTCACTCGTGGTTCTATCAGCTGATTTGGTCTGATTTTCAAAACATTGTGTTACATGTCACGGCTTAATATTTAGATCCGATCGAGATCAGTCACGATCCTTGACTAAACAAGAACATGCCCTACAAGAATCAAATTGGGGCCATAAAAATAAAAAAGAAATAACTGACATGTCTGATTTATAAACTTAAATATATGTAAGGATCGGATATTTTGTCGTCTCATTTTACCTTTATTTTTGACTCATGCCTCAATAAGTGTTAGAGATGTGAAATGTAACGTCTAAATCTTTTTCTTTAAATAAAGGTTTTACTGTTTTGGCTTGCCCACTTTGACCATAAAAACTTCTCAAGGAATATGTCCAAAATTTTATGTTTAGCCAACGACTCTTAAAACAAATTACGAATGGAGTACCTGTAAGTAGTGTTGTAGTAATTGCTAGTCAGGCGGTGTGGTGAGAACTAGTGATTAATCAGAGATTAATCGGAATTAATTGAAATTAATCGGAGATTAATCGGTAATCGTCGTTACACAAAACCATCGTTAACGATTAGAACTTTTTTGGTCAAAGTTGGTCAAACCGAATTGTAGACATAAGAAATAACATCACATTTTATTTCCCGAAAGTTGATAAAAACATATTTAAGTTTGTTAAGCGTTGTTTGTTTACCTCTTAATGAGTCTCTTAGTGGTTCAGACCTCTTACTGGTTCAACACTTAATGATTCAGACTATTTGTTTCACGAGCAGATGTCTGAATGGTTCAGACATTTGTCTCTGAATGGTTAAGATTTATACAGAGTCTGAATGGTTAAGACCTCTAATCTGAATTGGTCAGACATTTGTCTCTAAACGGTTAAGCATTATACATGCTCTTAATGGTTCAGCCATCTTACTGGTTCAGTACTTAATGGTTCAGATCTCTTACTGGTTCAGCACTTAACCATTCAAATGTTGACAAATAGCACATAAATAAATAGTATAACCAATAACTATGATCAATAAATGTTATTCTTCTGATCAGCTAAAATACTTTGTGACCCACTTATAAAAAAAATACAAGAAAATTAATTATTTACCCGACAATGTAAAGACATCGCTACCATCCATCTGTTGGATTCATCTGTGATCTTTTATTCCCAGCGCATACGTTAATAAAATTCCATAATATTCTCCCACATTTATTTATTTATCTATAAATAAATTGTTTAATCAAACAATATTAATTTAAAAGTAACCATGTTTGATCTTGTTGGATAACATGACACCATTGCATATATTTTATTTAATAAAAGTTATTCAATAAAATTACTTCCATAAATCACGTTTAAGTGTAACATTTTTCAAGAACCCTACATACATAGCTTTAGCAACTCTAATAATACATTTGTAAATTTAAGAATTCATTTACCTGTTTGATTGATCTAGTGTACCTATTTTGAAAATTTTAAAATACATATCTTTTTTAATTGTTTTATAAACCCAAATCAAAGTGTCTATTATGTAAATTTTGTTTTTCATCTGCTAAATATTAATGACCAATGACAAAGCCATAAAATTGTAATGTGGGTCACAACATAACCTTTTCACATTTATGTTTATTATTTTACGGACGATAAACTAAGTGATCAGAAACAGAGAAACGACAATGCTTGATATCACTTTTAATACAAAAACGACAATGTTTGATACCATTTATAATGTGTTTCGTCAAATGGTCACTAAAGCTATTGAACTCGGTATTTCTAGGGAATAACATTTTGTTTTTATTTGAACGGCAAATGTTACACTGTTTCTACTCCTAAACCACACCAATAAATACCAACTACACCTTATGCTAGGATTAAAACCCTAATCTTTTCTCTAAAAGACAGAAGGCTATACCACATAGCCAAAGCTTGATAACATCTTGTATTAAGAAAAATGCAGTTCATAATATGTGATGATAATAAATATTTGTTATATTTTTATTGAATAATTTTTGTGTTAAGATCATTCATATGTTTGATTTCTCATTTTATTGTAAGTAAGTTGAATTTATTTTATGATATCCTAGAAAATCATTGTATGAAACTAAAATGACATTGTGTATGTGCATGTGTTGTTTGGAAGTTGCAACATTAACAAAGCACAATACATTCCTGGCATATAAAAACTTGGATTTTTATTGATTTATTTATTTTACTGATATTATAGTATAAAAAGGAATTTAATTGGCGAATAATTCAACATATATAATCCACTTATTTATTAAAACTATTAGTTCATAGGGCAAAGGCCAACATTTTCCATCTTTGGGAATATCCAACACATGGGCTCGTCACACTCTTACATGCTCCTAAAATGGCATCCAATGTTATTTAATTATGTATTCCTATAGTTATTATTTCTTGTCCATTAATTATGTAAATCCTCTTTAGACACTTGTTCTAAAGAAAATTGCCATGAGCTACTACTTATTTAAAATCATTATCTGCACGTTATTTTCAAAACTTTATTATTATATTAAATTTTTTATCATGTTGATTTAATTATCACTTTTGATCATCAAAAAACATATGGGTTTTTTTTTTTTTTTTTTTTTTGCCATTTATAAAACTTTAACAGAAAAAATACTTTTGAGTGAATTGTTTATTCTATCTGCTTACATCTTTATATCAAATCAAAACCGAAAGTATGAAGCTGATAATTTAAAAAAAAAACCTTCAAATTTTAGGTCCAGAAATATGTTAAGAGTCATCCTCGTAGGTGGAGAATAATATTTTGTTTTACTTGCTAGTTTTAATAATTAACAAGTGTAACGATTACTTCTTTATTAGTTTATTTAAACTTATTTATTAGTTTATTTAAAGAGTTAAAAATATGGTATATAGATATGCAAAGATACACGGTTGCCGTGCCCCTTTTTACGAATGAATCATTTTTCCTGTCCACGTGATCAGAAATATTATATTATGAATCACACAAGTTGATTTAATATTTAATAATTAATGAATGATAAATAATCGAAACTCAACATGGTCTTGACTAACTTGGCATGGAGCTGTCGGCTATTTTATAAACTTTTTCTCTTGTATAATTTATTATATTATAACATGTTAAAAATGAAAAATAACATAATTTATAAATTTATAAATACTTCTTATATTTATATTGACAAGAAGCATATATTGGATTGTTTATCAATCTATAAAATCATAATAGCTGCTTATATAAAATAAAATCGATATTTGGTTTTCTTAGTTCGTTTACTTAAAACGCCTTTGTAATTTGGTGGCGATTGGGAAAAAAGAAATTCATAATACCAACAAAACTCACACTTCTAAAATTACAAACAAATTATATACACATATAAACTATAAAGAATGTTAATACAATTATATCATAATATTTGTAAATAATATCATGTATACAGAAAAAATGAAATTATTGGATGTATGGCCACACAATATTCTTTGAACAATTAAAGAATTGTGCATGTGTCGTGAAATTGTACTAAGGCAATGAAAAAGACTCCAAGAAGAAAAAAACACAAACCCACCTAAGGCCCAAGTGTGGAAGCTAGATCTTTGGGAATATATGGACCCACAAGGTCACCATCTACACATATGTCGACATAATATATGTATTTAATTTATTGCAAATTATACAAGTGTACTAGACTAATAGTTGAACAAGTCTAGTCTGTTCTAGAACCGTGTGATTGGACTGTGGATTATTGGGGCACCTCCAATGGAGATTTTAGCTCGACGGATGGCGACGTACGTAGAAAAGAGGGAGATCGATTGGTCAACTAAGGACCCAGTCACCGGTGCGAGACGATGATGGTTTTCGTGAAAGAGGGAGAGAGAATGAGGCGGTTTGCAGGGCAGTTCACCGTGTACTGTGATGATGCAGAGATCCTTGTACCTCCCCCGATTGCTAATGTTGTTACGCTACATAAACGACGACATAGATTGAAGAGGTAGCTACATTTGGATGTTTATCTAATAGTAATTTGACCCACACAAAAACTATACGATGTTAGAACCATAGCAAATCGATCAATCAATATCAATGGTCACAATTTACCTCTTCTCTATGTAATGATTGGATTCTTTAGTACTTGTAAGCTTCATATATTTTTTTATCTTCCCCTTGTTTCTCTTTGTAATTATTAGTGTCCAATAAGTTGTTTGGTCCACCTAAAAGAACATTTCTGACTACGGCAACTTTATACATTACTACATAAATAATTACAAAAATTATTTTGAGATTACATCTTTGTTCATTTTTATCTAAATTTATAGGTTTTTTTTTTTTAAATCTCACAAGAAGCAACATATGATCTTGAGAGTTTAGCAAGTCTTTAGATACATTTGTTCACTAATTACGTGCAGCAGTGGTGGATCCAGTGGTGTTTTGGGGTTTTCCGGGAACCCCCTCGGCTTGGAAAAATATGGAAAAAAACAAGTAGTGGAAATTTTATATGATTTAAAAAAATAGTGAGACTTAGTAAAAATTTAACAAAAGGAACCCGGTGAAAAAATTTCATGGATCCGTGCAGTTCGGTTTATCATCTTTAGTTCTTAAACCGATTTCTCTTTGTCACCTTTGTAAACGGTTGAAATGACAAAAACATTATCAGAAACTTTATACTATTAAGGAGATAATCATACTTTTATTACTCTAGTAGACTTTTAAGATTTTCATTATTGAACTTATATTTCTTTCCTACTATATATTAGCTTTTTGCGAATAGGAGTTTGCTTGGGTATATATAACTTTTGCTACGATTTTCATTATTGAATCATATTTGCGATGATGTTCGTGAAATATGCAAGAATCATATTTGTGATGTTGTTCCTAAATCCTACTTGTGTATTCATATTAGCGTGTTCACGAGCCGAGTTAAGTCGAGCTAGGGAAAGCTTGGGCCGGCTTGATTATGAATCAAGTTAGCTCAGCTTGGCTCGGATTTGAAACCAAAATAAAAAATCTTAGCTCGAGCTCGACTCGGTTCAATTAGACTCGAATTTAAAAAAAAAATTATACATAGCTTTCAAAATTAAATAGTCTAAAATATCATTTAATGATTGAAAAGTACATATCCAGAAAAAAGTTCAACATACTATGTTAAAATTCAAAATCAAGTTCAATCAAATATAAAAAAAAACTTAATATGTGTCAAATCTCAACGAAATACATAAAAAAAAAAACTTAATATATTTCAAATCTCAAGAAAATACAATATTAGTTCATTTGCATCCTAATCAATTCCCAAATATGTCAAAGATATCTAACTGTACTTCTAAATACCTGCAAATAATAACCAATTCCTAAAATATATTACATGTATATTAAAATGAAGTATACTAAAAGTAAAATAATCCAAACTAAACCGAGCCGAGCTAATGAGTGAACCAAACGAGCCAGTTTGGCTCGTTATAAACCGAGCCGGGCTTTTCGGCGGGAAGTTCGTTAAGCCCAAAAAAAGGGGACACTCCTGTAAGGTCCCCACAAACGTGTTTTCCCCTGGCCCATCCAACCACAAGGATATCAGCTAGCCGAAAAGTAGACATCCCATCGAGCAGATTCGTCAGAAAGTTCAGCAGAGCCTCCTTTTTTGCCGAAAACCATGCTCGCTTTAGAACATTAAAAGGAATATTCCTCACGTCATGGTGACGACATATTTTATGAGTTTGATCTTATCTTGTGGCTTATATACGCGCCACTTCTTTTTTTCATTTCATGAAAGTTATATCATGTATTGCGACTAATAGTTGCTTGTTTTTCTTATTTGATTTGCATGATATTTTAGTAAATTGATATTGTTCTTAAAGTATTTCAACACGTCATGGTGACGACAAAGGCAAAGAGCTCAATTGCCATTGAGATTCTTTGTAAATTAAACAAGAGAACGTAGGTGTTATGGTTATTTTGAGACTCGAGTTTTCAACCAAATCTAAAATAACAATTGTGCATTTCACTATCCAAACTATGGATATGGTAAATGGAAATAAACCAATGTACTTTTTTGTCATCGTTCATTGTACTAGGTTTAGGCAAGAGAAGTCTTGTCTTGTCACTTGACTAGATTTACTTAAAAATTTGGTGTATGTGGAGAGTTCCACTAACCCATTCACGGGGTAGTATTCCTTACAATACGCGCCTAAAGATCAATGGACCTTTATGACCTTGTGAGGGTAGTCGTTCGCTTAACCACATACGAGACATTAACAAAGTTTGTGTTTGTCTTTTGTATTCATTGGAGGTTACTGTAGGGCTGCAAACGAACCAAACGTTTGGCGAACAGTTCGTGAACTGTTCGGCGGGAAGTTCGTTTGTGCTCGTTCATTTATTAAACAAACAAACACAAACAAGAAATTTCGTTCGTTTAGTTAAATGAACAAACATGAACATAGGGCACGTTCGTTCAATTATGTTCGTGAAAGTTCGGTAACATGTTTGTTTGTGTTCGATAATTCATTAGTGTTCTATATTTTATTTAAATACTTCAAAATTCCGACAAATAAAATATTTAATAAGTGTCAACGGATTATATATATTGTTCATGAACGTTTGTTTGTGTTCGTTTGTTACCATTTGTGTTTATGAACATTAGTTTGTGCTCATTTGTGTTCATTATCATTCGTTTTCATTCGTTGCCTAAAATTAACAAACAAACACGAACATAAAATCTCGTTCGGTAAGCGTTCATGAACAGTTCGTGAACACATATATTTCTTAACAAACGAACACGAACAAGGATTTGTTCTTGTTCGTTTGATTCGTTTGCAGCCCTAGAGGTTAGTATAAGGGCCCACGTGCTTAGCGTAATGTTATCATGGTTTCGTATACAGAAGGTGGACGTTTTGGAATCATGGGATTCCTAAGTTCAATCCCATCATTTTCGAAAGTTGATTGATGTGTTTATGTTAGTTGACTTGATAACCACTTTTCGAAAGTTGATTGATGTGTTTATTGTAGGAGCCGTTCGCGTAATTTAAATAAAATAAAAAAATTTATTCAACGATTACAATACAGAAATAAGAAATCCTAAGCAACTAGTACAATTACAACTGAAAATAAAAGAAATACAAGAAAAGAGATGAAGCAGATTGGCTGAGTCACGTGTACACACGTTTCCCTTAAAAAAAATTCCGAGTCTCCCAGGAGTACTCGTTTTGTTTCCCAGGGTACAACAGCCGAAGCAGCGTACTGCCGGTGCTGGCCTACAACCCGAAGGTTACCTTGAAGAATGCAGGAAGAAAGAACAGAATACTGTAGAGAGAGTTGAATGTTTGCTGTTGTGTTTCTGGTGTACTTCTGCAGTTGGGTATGGAACTGTATTTATACAGCTCCTAAGTCGAAACAGTCAAAAGAGAATTAAAGAGAGGTTTAAATTGCATTAAACGTCTTCAATGCAATTTAATACGTCATTTAATTCTCAGTCAAAGACCGTTAACTCGTCAGTTACGAAGCTGAACTGAAACTGCACTGCCATTCAACTGGTGCGCGCGCAGGGCAGCACGCTCATGCGCGGTGCGTCCATCTGGCTCATTTCCATGCGCGCGTGCGCCACGTCACCTGTGAGCCTATACGAGCACGCCACACAGTCGCGTCGTATTTGCTCACTCTGGTGCGCCGCGCACGACATAGCAGGACCCATGCACCATGCCTTCGTGCCACTTGTACCCGCGCGCGGACTGCCACGTCATCAAAGTGCGGGCGAAGTGCAAAGTGCGCCATCAAAGCGCCACATTGCGCCTCATCGCCCACGCCACGCGCGCGAGCGCGAGTTGGGGTGCTCAGCACCCTTCGCGAGGACACTTAGTGTGTGCTTCCATGAAACAATAAGGATGGAGAGTTCCACCTTAAATACCCATTTAAGTTCCATCTCTCCTCCGATGTGGGACAAGGTGCTACTTTCCCTTTTGTTTCAGCATTAAATGTTTCAAACACCCAACTTTGAGCATCGATATCTCATTCATCTTAGCTCGGTTTTGGACGTGGTTTAGTTCGTTGCGAAGCTCTTCCAACATAGAACACAAACCCACAAATAAATATATAAAACCCGCTCATTTTATTATATTTATTTCTAGTCCAAAATAGGAAAAAATCATTTTACTATATTTGTGAAAAATGCTATTTTCACCTATTTTTCCAACATTTATGTTAGTGGACTTGATAACCACTTAGATGTTGACATGGTAGAGGAGATTAAGAATACACTTAGTTGGGAGTTTGTAAGATTAGACAGTGAATCCGGTAATTTTTTTTCATGGGTATTGGAAATTTCCGGTATTCGATATTTATTATTTAACTTTAGAAATTTCACTCCGCTCCTACTCAAGTCTATCATTCAAACTTTTTGGGAGTGTTAGAAGATGAAGATTCAAATTTTCTTTTTTTAAATATCTTTTCATATTCTTTGGGAGTGTTAGAAGATGAAGTTTCAAAATTTCTTTTTTTATTTTTAATATCTTTTCATATTCCTTAAAATTCTAAATTTAAAAACAAAAGTTCCATCTAAATAACTAATCAACATTCAAATCAAAAGTCTAAACATAGAACAATCACAATACCAATTACCAAATTACTAACATTTATATAATCAACAAATATTTAATCTAAATGACTAGCAATCAAATAATCTAACATTAAAATAAAATTTATAGAAGAGAAAAGATTTAAAAACCTAAATTGGGGTGGTTCGGGCTTGTTCTTCCGGATTCGGGTATTCGATTGTGAAATAGGGGTGGGCTACTGGGCTTAGGGTAAGGATAATTGGATAATGGATTTAAAGATGAGGTGGGCTCAATTTTTAAAAGGGTTATTGTGGTAATAGATTAATGGGTTTTTATTTTTCAATTTAAAGTTGGCCCATAATTAGTAAGTTGTTTATAAGCTATGTGTTCATATTTGTTAGAGTTAATTACTGTTTTCGTCCCTATGGTTTGTCAAAAATCACTATTTTAATCCATTAGTTTAAAAATTATGATTTCAGTCCCTGTGATTACACTTTCGTAACCATTTCAGTCCACCTCGTAACCATTTCAGTCCATGTACTTGACAGAATAATGGATTGAAATGGTTAGGACTTACGAAAGTGAAACCACAAGGACTGAAATGGTTATGAAAGTGAAACCACAGGGACTGGAATCGCAATTTTTAATCTAATGGACTGAAATAGTGATTTTTGACAAACCACAAGGACGAAAATAGTAATTAACTCTATATTGAGTTTATTTATTTATTTCTATAGTAAGTAAAAAATTTGTAAGAAAACATGGCATTTGGTCACAACATTTTGTTATCTATACTTAGTTGTAGACATGAGGGAGATTAAGAACACACAAAGTAGATCGATATGTTTCCACTTTCAGGTAACAAAAATGTGATCTTTTTATAAAACAACCATATTCAACTGTCAATTATGGATTTACCCGTATCGAGCACTTGTAGTCATTTCGTCGAACATATATCGCGAAACTAGAAAACTCTAACATGGGCCTATGGCAATCCACACTTCAACATAACAAAACAATAATTACGGGCTCACCAATTGGGCTAAAATATTTATAATGGGCTGAAAGTAAACAAAATTGTTGGGTATACCCTTCAATTCCGTCTACGTAGTGTAAAATTTTTATTTTTTTCTGTTTTATACAAAGGATACCCCTGATTTAAGAACAAATAAAAATTGGGTTCCCCCTAAATTTTTTGGCTAGATCCGTTACTGCTTGAGGGCTATCAAATCGTGTTTTAGAGGGTTTAACAGGTCGCTAACAACGCGAACAACACAAGTTCTAACACATGAATAAGACTCGTTTAACTACTTTACATCAAATGTCTATAACACAGTTATATGTTTTAATGAATATGACTCGTTTAACTACTTTATATCCAATGTCTATAATACAATTGTATGGTTTATGTAACAAGAAAGATAACTGATAGATCCTAACATTCTAATTTTAATTATTTTAAAAAGGTAAAAAAAATCACATGGTGTACTTTTCAGTAAACAAATCTAATCGTACCTTATACGGGTTACGTATTACCAGCCCTTGACCAACCTACATGGGCCTAGATGGGCTCAAGGTATGTCGTCTATGGCCATCACTATATCTTATGTTCTCACAATCTCACGTTTCACTGTTTTTATCATTTTAGTGTTCATCTTGCACCACTTTGAAATATTTTTAGTTTTTTTAATCATTTTAACACTTTGTTTATCTTACGTTCAAGAAATGAAATCAAAATCACATAATTCGTTAAAATTTTATGGAAGTACGTGGGCATGAAAATGCTTCAAAGTGGATAAGTTCAAAAGTCAAAACGTCAAAATTAATGGTAAGATGCATAGTAAATGATTTTTGATGATATCTTTCTTGTATATAGATTTCTTTTAGGTTTTCGTAAATCCTTTATACCACCCATGACCACTATAAGAATGTGAAAAAATAAATGATACCTTCACCCAAAAAAAATTGAAACCAAACGTTAAGTGAACCGTTCGACAGAAAGTTCGTTTAGTCAATACACAAATGTACAAGAACAATTCTTTTTTGTTCATTTTAACATTTAACAGAATAAACAAACTTGAACTCGTGTCCTGTTCGTTCAGTTAATACATTCATTATATTCGTTCATTTTTTTTTTTTTGAAAGGTAAATTTCTCAATAGATGGATAATTTACGCCAGAAGACCTGGCCCCGCCCCATTCTGTCCCGAGGACTATGTTGTCTTAACCGGGTCCACGCCTCAGTAGAATGGAACATTTGGCTTTCCCCGAGAAAATTTCAGGCCCCCTGTCACAAGACAGAAGTTGCACCCTCCACACGAGCCGCCGCCTGTCGAGACTGACCGACTCGCTGGAGTAAATGCACCCTAGTAGAAAACTCAGGTTCCCTCAGGCTCAAACTGGAGTCCAAACCATCATTGGGTTGGGGAAAACCCCAATGCCTCACCTTTGATGGAAGTGGGGATCGAACCGGCGCCACTCACATGGCATAGGTTCTTTCCACCACTCCACCAAAGGATCATTGGCATTATATTCGTTCATTTACTTTCATTTATTTGTATTCGTTAAATCATCATTCAAAATTATTTATTACTAATTTTTTTAAAACCTATTTCATTTTCATATTTCGCTTGGCCCATGATAAGCCCAATTTTTTTAAAAAAGGTTTATTATTCTTTTAGCAGCCCATAATTGATAAGCAGTTTCTTCATGTCCGCTTATGAATGTATGTTTGTGTGTTCTATGATGTTCTTCATGTTCGCTTATTAATGTATGTTTGTGTGTTATATGATGTTCATTTATATTTGGTAATACTCATGAATTGTTCGTTTACAATATAAACAAACATGGACACGCGTATTTTTTTAACGAACAGACACGAATAAAAAGATTTGTGCATTTGATTTTACTTCAAATTTGTTGTTTGTTTAGTTAAAACTTAAATGAGAGAACATGAAGATTAGGACTGCAAACGAATCAAACGTTCAACAAACAGTTCGTAAACCGTTCGACGGAATGTTTGTGTGTGTTCGTTCGTTTACTAAACAAACGAACACGAACAAGAAATTCTGTTCGTTTAGTTAAACGACTGAACATGAACAGAGGTGGTGTTCGTGAACGTTCGGTAACATATTCGTTTGTGTTCGATAGTTCGTTAGTGTTTTTAGTTTTTATATTTTATTTAGATAATTCAAATTCCGACAAATAAAAAATTTAATAAGCATTAATGTATTATATATTCTGTTCATGAACGCTTGTGTGTGTTCATTTGTTTCCATTTGTGTTTATGAACATTATTTTGTGTTCATTTGTGTTCATCAGCATTCGTTTTCGTTCATTGCCTAAAATTAACAAACAAACATGAACAAGTTAATTTTCTTAACAAACGAACATAAAAATAAAATCTCGTTCGATAAGTGTTCATTAACAGTTCGTAAACATATATATTTCTTAACAAACGAACACGAACAAGATTTTGTTCGTGTTCGTTCGGTTCGTTTGCAGCTATAATGAACATGTTTTCTTCATGTTGGTTCGTTTTATTTTTTACGTTAAGGAGAAAAAAGTAATGGTTCCATTATATAAATCGTTTCATGAAAAAAACTATAATTTCTAAAGAGAGTTTAGATTAAAGGAAATGTTAATATCAAGGTAATGGACTTTATAACTGTTAGTTAATTTAACAGACAAAACAAAGTTTTGGATGTAAAGTTATGACTTAATATTTACGTAAAAATAAAAGAACATATACAATAGATAGTGGTTCTATAAACTAAAAAGTAGGGCTGTGCAACGGTTCAGAACCGGACCGAACCGAACCAAACCAGAACCGAACCGGAACCGTTAATTGCTAAATTTAAGAACCGGAACCGAACCGTATTATAATGGTTCCGGTTCGGTTCCGAACCGGTTAAACGGTTCTCGTGTAAACGGTTCTCGCAGGAACCGGTTGACAATTAAATCGTAAAATTAACAATTCAATAAAAACGAATCAAACCATTTAAAACATTAACTAAGATTTGCAATATTCAAAATTCAAACCAATCAAAATAAAAGTAGCAAAGCAAGAATAAAAAATTTCAAGCCATAAAATAAACTCTAAATAAAACTATTACAACCATCGTGTTAACAATTAAAACAAACATTTTCAAAGCTTCATTCGATCTTCATCCTCAATCTTCTCATAAACATCTAAATGAAACCAAGTGTTAGCAATAAAAAAAAATAAACGAATAATGCATCTACTGTTTTTGGTTCACGTGAATAGATTGATCAGTAATGCATCTACTGTATTTACCAAGCGATACACTATTTATATACACATTTACAATTTGATCAACATTGATTTGATTTTTTTTGTTCAATTTTTATTTTCACATACTGAAAACTATATGTATCAGAAAGCAAACATCTAGAATGAAAATATGTGCAATCATAAAAAAAGGTCTAATAGAATAGCGTACCTGTATTTGCAGGGTGTTGATGGAGATGAACTTGTATGATAACAATTAGGGTTAGGGTTGAGAGATGGAGAAGAACTAGAAGATGAAAGATGAGATTGTGGAATGAATATAAGAGGAGGGAATAAGAATTAGGATGGTCGTATGATGTTGAAAAGCCCATTAATAAAATAGGGTTTTAAATATTTATAATCCCAACTGGTTCTAGCGGTTCTTTAACCGGAACCGTGGTTTTAACCAGAACCGAACCGGGAACCGTTTTTACCTAAATTTAAGAACCGGAACCTATATACAAAAATACGGTTTGGATCTAGCAGTTCCGGTTCGGTTCCCCGGTTCTGAACCGTATACTGCTCAGCCCTACTAAAAAGTGTAAACATAACGGAAAACACTATTGAAAATAATGTAGATTAGATGGTTACAATGATTAATTTGATTTTATTTATGTGTTTTCATTTTATGGGTGGAGATACAATAGGAAGTTAATTTGGCTAGGAAGGCTAGGAAGTGATCTTGACCATCCATTTAGTTAATCAAGGGCTAAGATTAAATCAGGGAAATTGAAAAGAAGAAAAAGAGGCGCGTGAGTTTGTTTAGGGGCATTCTAGTCAATCCAAGCCAATAGTTTCTCTCTCCTCCAATTCCCCCCCCCCATTTTTTAAACGTTAATAACTCTTTCATACGACATTATTTTTTTATAAAAATTGCACCAAAAAAACGAGCGTTTTTTTATCTTTAAAACGAGTATACTATTGCTATATTTAAAAAAAAATTAAAACCCAGTTGCGTAAAACGCAATAGAAAACCCCCAGTTACGTAAAACGCAATGAAAAAAAAAACCTAAAAAATGACATTTTTCTAAAACGCAATGCACCAAAAACACAAATAAATGACTTATTTGTAAAACGCAATGGCCAGAAAACACAAAGAAATGTCTTATTTCTAAAACGCAATAGCCTAAAAACTCAAAAGAAAATGTACTTTCTAAAACGCAATGCACAAAAAACACAAAGAAATGTCTTATTTGTAAAACGCAATGGCAAGAAAACACTTAAAATGTTTGTTTTCTAAAACGCAATGGACTGAAAACACATAAAAAAATGTTTTACCTAAAACGCAATGCACAAAAAACACAAAGAAATGTCTTATTTGTAAAACGCAATGGCCAGAAAACACTTACAAATGACTCATTCTAAAACGCAATTGCCTAAAAGACAAAAGAAAGTGTTCTCTGTAAAACGCAATGGACTGAAAACACCTAAAAAGGTGTTTTACCTAAAACGCAATGCACCAAAAACACTTCAAGAATGTGTTTTTCTAAAACGCAATGGCCAGCTCAACCCCAGCCAGGGGCTCTGCACCTTGGACCCCGCCAGGGGCTGCCGCCCCTGGGACCCCGCTACCAGGGGCGCTGCCCCCGGACCCCCGCAAAGATCGTAAAACGCAATGACTAAATCAAAGACCCATATCGTAAAAATGAAATTAAAGAATTTCTTACATGGATCGAAGTGATTTCTTCAACAATTGACGATTTTTGAATGATTGAAACACTTATCAGCGCTCGAATCGAACGGATCGAGTGATTATCTTCAAAATCACCGGAAAAAAACGAGATTTTGTATGAAATTAAACTAGGTTTTCTTCAAAAAAAACTGAAGAACACGTTGATCGGGTGTTTGAATCATTGATTGGTGATGAAAATCGCAATATAATGTAGTGATTATTGAGATAGAAAGTGAAGAAATGGTTAAAGATGGTGGGTTTTGAAAATGGTGGGTTTTGAAGTTACTGGGTTTTAAAAGGGAAGAAGAAAAGGGTTGGATTGACTAAAATACTTTTTTTCTTTATTTTAAATGTTGCCACATGTCCTAATCCTATTGTTTCCTAGACTTTCTAGCCAAAATAAATTTCCTAATTGATCTTTTCCCTTCATTTTGTCAATTATGTTTTCGATTATGCCTCCATTATGGTTTCGCAATTATTATTTTCACAAAGTGCCTCGCATCATATACAAGTCTATTTTTTCTAGAAGGAAATAACATAATCGTTAAATCAATTTTATTGTTAAAATTGATGGATGACCAATTTATATATATATATATATATATATATATATATATATATATATGACAAAGATCCGTTAGGAACCACCCTTTATTGCGAGAACCGCGAGAACCAATGTGAACACAATCAAAAATCCCTAAAAATAGCTAAAAAACATACAAAAATTTTTTTTTAATATTTTTTATAAAAAAATCGCTACTTTTAGTAGCCAAAATTTTTTTTTTAAATTTTTTTTTGCTACTAAAAGTAGCGATTTTAACATAAATAATATTAAAAAAAAAATTATATATTTTTTTATTTTTTTAGGTTTTTTGGGGGTTTAGTTTTTAGCATTTTAGCTTTGTGAGGGGGGGGGTTAGGTTTTTTTGGGGTTTTAGTTTTTAGCATTTAGCTTGGGGGTTAGGTTTTCTTAGCTATTTTAGGTTGTGTTCACATTGGTTCTCGCGGTTCTCGCAATAAAGGTGGTTTTCGCATGAACCTTACCCTATATATATACAGTGTTGTAAAAGTCGCTAGGCGGTCCCTAGTCGGCCGACTGGGGAGTTGGGAGTAATCGGAGTACTCGGAGAGTACTCGGGGAGTACACGGACATGGTAAATATAAAGAAAATTAATTGTTATATATTATTTATGTGTTACAATAAGCATAATTCATGTCAACTGGGTATAATTTAAAATGAAACATGTTTAAAGTTCAAATATTCTGAATACAAGTCCGACTAGTCTGAGTACAAGGACGAGTAGTCCGAGTACAAGGCCGAGTAGGCCGATTTTGACCGAGTTTGACCGATTAAAAGTCAACAAACCACGTTGACCGCCTAGGCCGACTAGGCTCCGACTAGGCCGACTAGGCTCCGACTAGGCGCCGACTAGGACCCGACTAGGACCGAGTACTCCCGAGGCCGACTAGTTGAGACCGCCTAGGAGGAAGTCGCCAAGGTGGAGGTCCGAGGACCGAGGACCGAGTACTCGCCGAGTACTCGGCCGAGGAATCCGACTTTTGCAACACTGTATATATATATATATAGGGGGCCGCTAAAATAAGAACCACCCCCAGTTATGAGAACCATGAGAACCATTATCAACCAATTACATGCTGCCATTCAAAAGGGTAATTTGGTCATTTACTCATTTCCATCTCTCCCCTCATTTATTACTTGCCAGACCTGTCTCCTCTCTCCCTCTTTTAAAGTTCCAGGCTTTCTTCTCTCACCTCTCCTTTCTCATTAAAGTTGCAGACTTTCTTTCTTCTCTCATCTTCAAACAACCCTACAAACAAACATCATCCTCCTGCTCCGATCTCAACCCACCACCACATCGCAACCACCGTCCTCCGATCTCTGTCTCTTTGCTTGTACGAGGTCTTTGATGACACCACAATGCCACCGCCGCCTGTGTGTTCTTTACTAAATTGGTAAGAATTTAAGCCTTTGATTCCCCCTGTTGTATTCAAAACGGAGATGTCTACGATGAAGGTCTCTGTTTTTGTTGTTTGAATCTTTGTTTTGAGTGGTGGGTAGAGGTGGTTCCGGTGATTGGGTGGTGGGTAGAGGTGGTAGCGGTTTTGGGGGTGGCCCGACGGTGTTAGCGGCAGTGGTGTTGGAGGTGGTGGTTGTGTGACTGGTTTGGTCGGCGGCGGTTGAATCTGGGTTTTGAATGTGGGTTTTGAATGTTTGATCTGTGGGTTTTGAATCGGTTGAATCTGGGTTTTGAATGTTTGATTTGTGGGTTTTGATATGTTGAATCTTGGCCTGTGTTCTTGATCTGTTGTTTTTTTTTTTTGGTATGTGTTCTTGATTTTTCTGGGTTTTGAATGTTTGAATCGGTTGAAGCTTGGCCTGTGTTCTTGATATGTGTTCTTGATCTGGGGGTTTTGAATGTTTGATCTGTGGGTTTTGAATGTTTGATTTGTGGGTTTTGATATGTGGGTTTTGAATGTTTGAATCGGTTGAATCTGGTGTCTTTTTTGAATCGGCGGTGATGATGCAAAAAAAAAAACGGACGATGGCGCGGCAAGGATGGTGGAGGGTAGGTTTTTTAACCCGCAACCCCACTTTTGCAGCCTCTGATTATCGGAAAATCTGAGCCAAAACTTTGGTTTTTTTTCCCAGAATCCACTCGTTCTTTTTTATTTTTGTTTTGTTGGGTTTTTATATTTTTTTTTAGGCGTCGATGATGATAGCAAACTATCTGAGACCTACCGAGTAACGATTTTCTGGGTGCGTTCGTTTTTGTGTAAATTTTTTTTTGTAAAAACAAAAAGTTAAACCGTAAACTTTTTAACGTAAAACGTAATAAGTTTTACGTGAAACGTAAAAAGTTTTACGTGAAACGTAAAAAGTCTTACGTGAAAAGTAAAAAGTCTTACGTGAAACGTAAAAAGTCTTACGTGAAACGTAAAAAGTCTTACGTGAAACGTAAAACTTAAAAAGTTTAACGTAAAAACGTAAAAAGTTTTACGTAAAACGTTAAAAGGTTTACGCAACACGTAAAAAGTTTTACGTTAGTCGTAAAACGTAAAACGGCTTGTAAAAACCGTGACGTAAAAAACGGCGCCAAAAAAAAACGGCGCCTAAAAACGGCACTTAAAAACTACGGTCGCAAAAAACGGCGTGAAAAAACGGGGCGTAGAAAAACGGCGCGTAAAAACGGGACGCTAAAACGGCGCGTTAAAACGGGACGTAAAAAATGGGGCGCAAAAACGGCTTGTAAAAAACGTGACGTAGAAAACGGCGCGACAAAAAAACGGCGCCTAAAACCGGGCCTAAAAACGGCACTTAAAAACTACGGTCGCAAAATCGGCGTGAAAAAACGGAGCGTAAAACGGGTCGTAAAAAAACGCGCGTAAAAAACGGGTGGTAAAAAAATGCGCATAAAATTTTTTTATATAAAAAATCTGATTTCAAAATATTTGTTTAATAAAGAAATCTGATTTTAGAAAAAACTAATTAATGTAATAGGACAAAATTGTAATAAAAAACAATAAACTTAATAAGACAAAAAAAACAAAATTAATTAAATACCCTTTTGGATTATAATATTAAAGACATAATAAGACAAAAACCATTTAATATTAATTTTTGTTACTTTTAATCTCATCCATCCATCAAGTTGATCTAAGGGCTAATAAGTGGTTCTCATAACTGGAGGTGGTTTTCATTTTAGCAGTCCCCTATATATATATATAAATTTATTTTGCCTAAGTAGGATGAGAAGTAATTTTAACCATTCATTTTTCAAATAAATGGTTAAGATGAAAGTGTAGGAGGAGTGCATGAGTATCTTGGGAAAATCCTATTTATAAACTTTCTCTCTCCACAAGCAAGGCACATGCATATTCCACCCTCATTTTTTAAACGGTCATAACTTTTTTATACGACATTATTTTTTCATAAAAATTTCACCGTAAAATCGAGTGTCTTTTTATCTTTAATTTGAGTACCATATTGCTATATAAAATATGAAGACTAAAAAAACCCACTAAAATGTGTTGTATTTCTATTTTGTATAACATTTTTTGTGCTGTATTTTTGTACTATATTTTTGTGCTAAATTTTTTTGTGCTGAATTTTTTTGTCTTAAATTGTTTTTTCTCAATTTTTTGTGCTGGATTTTTTTGTACTATATTTTTGCTGAATTTTTTCGTGCTATATTTTGTTGTACTAGATTTTTTTGTGTTATATTTTTTTGTACTACATTTTTTATGCTATATTTTTTTGTACTAGATTTTTTGTGATAATTTTTTTTTGTACTAGATTTTTTTGTTGTATTTTTTAAAACAAAAGGGATACCACATGTCATTTTCACTCCTATTTATAAGGACCAAAATGCCCTTCATTCTTACTTATTAGGAGTGCCACATGTTATCATCACAATTTTCTTAGGCTACTTAGGCAAAATCCACTTTTAAGTGGATCCTTCCCCATATATATATATATATATATATTTCTCTAAAAGTAGATAACATTATCGTTCTTAGATCACATAAATCTAATTATATTGATATTTCTATAATTTTATTAAACTCAAAAAATTTTACATCCTTTATTATTTTCAGAAAAGGTATTCTACAAAGCTGAGAATTGTATATTCTCATACTATTGTTATATGTGTAAGACTAAGTGTAAAGGGGCAACGCTTCCTACAAACAGTGACGGATCAAATATATTTTTTTAATAGGGTACCTTTTTCGGTGTAATATTTTTCACCATCCAGAGTTAAAAATTTTGGGTCGGTTATTGATCGCATCAGGTCGAGGCGAGGAACACTTTTAAGTTTTAAGTGCTTTGTTGCAAAATATATTTTCCTTACCAACATGAACAAACAATATTTCTTTTCTTTTTCCAACCTTGACATCCTTCGGTTAAAAACGCATATTCCTTAAACCAGTAACAAACCAAGCAAAATACTTTATCCGATTTTACACTATACTCTAACCAATCGAAAAAAAACCTCAAACCAATACGTAGAAAAATGTCTTCATTTAACACCAATATCTCATTTTGGAAAATAAAATTCAACTTGGCATTCGAATTTTCGGATCGGGTCACAAAATAAAATTCAGTATCATAAAAAAACTTTATAAACAAACAATCATGATACGATATTACCTAACAAGTTTCAATAAAGATTCTTTCAACTAACAAGTTTCAAACAACTTCAAATACCTAAAATTAAAAATTCAAGTCTCAAACTTTCAACAATCCAAATTTAAATCTAGACTTAAGTTAGTCAAGTAAATAAACATCTAATTAAAGATTCAATTTCAAGTTCTAAGTTAAAATGAAAAACATACTTAAACATCATTGGTAGCCAAGTTGCTTAGTCGGCAAAAGGCAAGAGCAGAACCCCAAACATTGAATGTGTAGTACGTAGAAACAAAAGAAAAATCACATGTCTGCAGGAGACAATGATTTTGGTCGATCGTGATTGGTGGGCACCATGGGGCTGGGTCCATAGTTAGGATTTTGAGTTAAACCAAGAACTTTCTTCGATGAATAGCCAGACAGATGAACAATAGTCTTGGTCAATAAGTACTATGAGGTTAGGAGTATAATTATAGGTTTTTAATTTTCGCCCAGTATAACTTTTAGAGAAGAATTAAATAGGTAATTGGTAAAATGTCCTTTCTAGTGAGTTAAGCATTTTTTTGGGCTTATGCTTATCATAATTTATTAAGATTTGGTAAAACAATTTTTGGGTTTTTTTTCTTATAAGGTGAACTTTATCTTAATCTTAATGAGTCAAACATATATAAAAATAATTTGGATATAGGGCCGTAATTTTTTTCGCAGTGTTCAAAAATAAGTGGGTCGATTGAAAAACAATAACATACGCAACATGTAAAATTAAATAAAAAGTACAGTATTGTTTAACCCTGCACCATATATATTAGGCGTGCCCCTGATTCAGAGGGCTCTAAAGACGGGTTATATTGTTGGTGTAGAAAGTTGTGTCTTGTTTTTGACGACTTACATTGAGTGTTTTCGTGCTACCCCTTAGACTATAATTTTTATTTGTATTTCTGCGTTTGACATTATTATATATATAATCGATAAACTTCTTAGTTACAGTGCATTTTTTTGTACTTTTGTGATTTTTTTTCCTCTTTCATTTTTTATCCTTTTTATGGATTTTGTTCTTCTTTTCTAAGTTTCAATCGCACCCGGTATTGTACATGTAACAAAATGAACCGACCCGATACCAACTGGAAATCTTCAATACCGGTAACGATTTTCGTTTTATTTTTTTCTGATCGATGTGAAACACGTCTCTATATCATTTTGGTCGTACCACAAATTTTATTGTTTTTGTTTCTTTTCGCTTGTTATAGCGAGTGTCAGTATCTTAACGAACCGCTAGCTATCGAATTCCCGTCACGTAGATTTACAAATCTTTAAAGCTTTAGTGTTTTATTACTTCAAAGCTGTAGTTTTTTTATTATAATTAATTTTGAGTATATTTTGTTAACTTTATATAACTTTTAATATACGATATTTTTTTGAAATTTCGAGTATGTCATTGCTACGTGCCTATTTATATCTACGTCTCGATAAGCGCAAATGTAAATATGGTCAAAGTGACCTTACATTTTACATTAAATTAGTGTCATTTACTATCTTCGTTAATCTAACAATAATATAAAATATTTTTTATAAAGTTTTGAATATACCGTTGCGACGTGCTTATTTTATGCATGTATAATGTGAATGTTATCAAAGTGACATTAGATTAGTGTCACACCCCAACCGATAGTGGAAACATCTGAGTGAGACGAAAACGAGATTGCAGGAGACTTCACAACGACTAAACATGACAATTATTTAAAAAGTAGATTTTCATTTCATTGCTAACGGTTCAAGTACATGATCTGGAAACAAAAGTACAACAAGTAACGTATGACTAATCTAATAAACATAAATTAAAGGTTGATGCGTTTCTAGTCCTTCCTACTAGATTCTTTTCAATGCGTCACGATCTCTATCCTGCAATATATAGTAAAGTAACATGTCAACACATAAAGTATTGGCGAGTATACATGTTTATGTGTACTAGCATAGGTATAAAAGAGTTTAACGAAATCCGCATGACAATAACGTATACTAAGGCATAACATAACATAATCTAGCATGCATCACATATTTGTCAACGCGAAGATTCCCCCTAGCGTAATCTTATCGTAGAAACGATAAGACCGTTTTGTTTAACTTAACATGACCTCAAGAATACGGGCGGTGCGTTATCCTAATAGCGCTATACATGTTAAGGGAGGCTTATACGAAATTAATGACAAAGTATCGTGCAAGTAAAGTTTCTAACATGCATGTATTTCTAAGTATAAACGTATAAAGCATGTATATTGGATTCGATTGCATGAATAAAGTGTTTGCGTATAAGTGTTTGTGTGTTTTTGTATAATGTATATATTGCACCCAAAAGTCATAAAACGAAAAGGGGATCATGTATACTCACGATTTTGCTAAGCTTTCCTAGTAACCGAGAGTTTGACGAGCATTTAAGTTTGGAACACCGAAGTTACCCTACAAGGGGAAACAGAGGTGTGTGAGTATTCATATTTGGTGAAGGATTCGGATTTGGAACTTAAGTATAATAAAGTATGCGTATGCAAAAATATATCTTGTCTTAAACTCTTGTTTTGATTCTAGGCTTTTATGTGATTTCATGGGTCCAAACTTGCCCATTAGAATCATAAATGATCAATTTAGAACAAGATAAGTTAACCTATTTCATGACATATAACCATGACCCGGTCATCATCAAGAATTCGGCTATATATTATATAGTATATAGATTATATTATAGGTCCATCATGTATTATCATGTAATGTCATATAAGTCAAGCATGGAGGTATGATTACCTCATTGTATGATTCATCAAAGCACAAAGTTTACTAACATAGTTGGTAAACCCGGTTGGTCATGAATGACAAGAATATAAACTAATCTACTAAGATACTAAGTAGCCAAATAATAACAACCCGGGCGTGTCATACCCAACATGGCAAATGTTGGAGGCAAGACGGGGTTAACTTACTTTGGGTCTAGGAAACTACTTAGTTGAACATGAATAAAAACATCAAGTGAGGTGGTGGAACAAGTTTGGAAAGCCAAGGCTTCCATGGTTCACACCTTTATCAAAACACAAGTCTTGCCATATGAACTATGGTAAACTTGGATGGTCTCAACACTTGTAGGTTGTCTAAACCTTGTTAAAATAGAAAGTTTAGAGGGTGTTTGCACCTCTAAACCCATGATAATCAACCCCATAACCATAGGTTTGGTTAGAAGCAAGATGTGTGTAAGCTTTAATGAGTAAAATCAAGTTTATAATGATTTGCACAAAGATTCTTCCAAAACAGAAAGTTTGGACCTCAAAATGGTGATGTTCCATCTTAGTTTACCATGGTAAACTTATAGAAACACTCCTAGAGGTGTTCCAAGCTTTCTAGTGGAAGAAAAGGTGAAGAAAAGATGAAGAAAGTGAGGTAAATGCTCACTTTTGGCACTTAGACAATTATGCCTTGAACTTGGATTTGCAACTGATTTGAGAGTGTTTTGGGAGTGTAGGAGAGTTGGAAAAGTGAAAATGAGGTGATGGAGATTTGGTTTTATAATAGTGAAGTAGGGTTTAATGTTAAAGAAGGTTTAAAGATGATTGGGGAAGAAGGGGGTGGAAGAAATGGCCAATCCTTGGAGCTGAAACCATTTTATGTGGAATAAGGGGCTTGGCGCCTCGCCAAGCTAAATGGGGTGAGACGTGGCGTAGCGTCACGCCTCATTTAGCCAACAATTTCATTTTTTGCAATTTGGCCCCTGAACCTTCATTTGTTTATCATTTTATGCAAAAACTTTGCAATTAACATGTTTTCAAGTATGTAAAGCGTATGTATGCACAAATTTCTTATCGTGAATGCGTGAATAGAATTTCGAATGTATAACAAATATTAAATTGTAAGTAAACACGTAACTAAAAATTGATTGTATGTATAACACGTATGTATAAAGTATGGAATTTCATTACGATCAAGTCTCGGATTACAAAGTGGGAATTGAATACGAATACAAGTTTCCAAAAATAGAAATATGATTACATCATTCTAATTAAGGTAAGTACAGAAATGCGGAGCGTTACAATTAGCGTCGTTTACTATCTTTGTTATTCTAATAATATAAAATAATTTATATAAAATTTTGAATATAGCATTGCGACGTACTTATTTTTATGCATATACAAATTTCATTGAAAACATAGTTTTATTCGCAGTAGAGTATTTGTTTTTTTTTTTTTTATAGTAAGCCATAATGAGTGCTGGTACGGTACAGGTAGTGGTACCGTGACGAATCGAACTTTTGCCATCGACCGTATCGGAACCGTCAGTGGTATTTGTTTTTTTTTTTCAATCAATGTAAAACACGTGTCGACATCCTTTTGGGCTTACCACAACTTTATCTTTTAATTTTCCTCTTTCGATTGATATTGAGTGACGTTATCGTATCAATATCATAATGAACCGAACCAACATCGAACAGTGTTCTGCCATTAACGTTATTTTTATCATCGTGTCTATGTTTTCATTTGAATTTGTTAAAAATTAGGTCACCCGTTGCGAAGCACGGATGTAACCTACTGGTTAGTGTGATGTCCCTGTAATTTATAAAAGACAAAAGGCTATAAAATAAACATAATCAGACATTAATTTGCTATAAATAATATTAAAAAAAAATAAAGAGGACAGAAAGTTATTTAAGTTCACCTAAAAGTATTGATGAATAACTAAACAATACAAAGTTAGTTTAAAAGCCAACATTCTCAACAACTAACCTATACAAATATAGTAATTTTTACTTTTTTGACGAAAAAACCTGTCATCCATAAATCGTTAAAACAAATTGAAGAATTTCTTCGATTCGCTAAAACAAACAAAAATTAAGTACATCCTTTTCTATATGTACGTTACAATAATCCAAATAAAAATACATATAACGTGTCTGTCAATATAATCCATTTTCATATTGCAACGGCTACTTCATCATATATAATAATATATAATATTTATTTATATTTAGAAGTTGAAAAATGTCACCTTCCATTTCTTAGGGGCCCTACAACTTGACAAAACAAATGCGTGACTCCTACTCAATGTTTTCAGGACCGGATCAGAGGTTAACCTGGTCGCCTTACAAGGTCACAGGGTGGACTAGTTCGACCGAATTTAAGACTCGGATTACGTCATAAATTATATAAAAATATATGTAAAATATAGAAAAAAATATAGAGGGCTTTTAATATAATTAAACAGATTGTATAAAAACATAATTCTATGTCCTTGTTAATTTATATAATATAACTAGGTTTAAAAACCCGTGTATTACACGGGGTTTGATTAATAAATTATTAAATAGGTATTAATAAGCCGGAAAATATACGCCGCAGTTTAAAAATAATAATTAAATAAATGAAATATTCATAAATAGTTGAAAAAATAAGTGTTTTTAACATTTGACCCCCTAGAGATCAAACATAACTCAAACAAATCTATTCATAAAAAATTAGTTGACGTTATCACATCTACAATACATGTATAAACATATACAAAGAGCAAAAGTAAGCCATGACATAAATCGAATTGGGAATAAAAAAATATTAATTACTTGAATACTTTCGGGCTATAAGGGGGGAAGGGGCATCCTCGGTTAAGGGTGCTCAACTTCGAAGCCGCATGCGAAACACCCCCGCCACCCCCTCATTCGGGTAGGCGAATGGCTAGGGAAGCTCGGCTACTCTTTATTGAAGGTGAAGTGGGGGGGGGGGGGGGTTGTGACCTTTTAACAATCATATGACCGTTAAATTTATTGAAAAAAAATAATTTATTTATTTTAAATCATTATAAATACCCATCTCACCATTTTTATTTTTATAGCATTCACAAACTATCAAACCTTCCACCATATTCTCAAATACCTATTTTTATTTATGAATAATTTCTCAATCGATGATCTCGGCATTTAATGTCAATGGGCACTTATACAAACATGGGTACTATTTAACCAATGGGATCTAGGCTGCCTAGTCAACGTTTATGAAAACGTTTCCACATCCAACCGATATGGTTGCAAAGAAGTTTAAGAAATTGCAAGAAGGGACAAGAAAAGATATGGAACACACTTTTGGTGTTTTAAAGGGAAAATGAGGCATACTTAGGCGACCCATGCGGATCACAAATGTTGACAGGATTAGGAGCATGACGTATGCGTGCATGATATTGTACAACACGATTTTTAAGGACGACGGTCATGTCTTCTCACCAGTACACATAAGGGATTCTTTAGTTTAACCCGTTTTGGACAGTGATGCCCTTGGTGAGATTATGGATCCACATACGCATTTCCGACTTCGCATTGATCTTGTGACACATATTGCAATTTAAGATACACTATTTAGAAGATACAGATGAGGAATAATTTAATTTTATTTTGTATTATGTTGAATAATTTATGTATATAGTTGAATTATGTTTATTTGGTATTTATATGTTTAATTTATTTTATGTTAGAAAAGAGTTTCGGGATACTCTAGAGTATGTGCCTCTAGTGTTTTTAGGATACTTTAAGGTAGATTTAATGTATCAGTGGAGGATTTTGTATTTAATTGTTTAATTATTTGTGATTTTAGGATATTTAAGGTTGAGTATTTAAGGTAGAGTATCTCAGAGTGCAAGATTAGCTAGTCTTAGACTACTTTAGGCTTATACCTTTTCGCGTAATTATAAAAGAAAAAAAAATACAATAGAATATGTTAGAATCATATACTAATAACTGTTCTATTAATTAACCTAGATACAATTGAACATGTTAAAAATCACATGCTAAAAACTATGTTATTGATAAATCTAGATGGCTATAAATTAAATATGTGTGATTTTGTTTTTCTAATTAATATAAATTTAAATTAATGCCACAAATTATTTTTAGATATTTTGTTTTTGAAAATAATTTAAACTAATGTCACAAATTATTTTTAGATATATTATTTAACTAGTCTTAGACTACTTTAGGCTTATACCTTTTCGCGTAATTATAAAAGAAAAAAATACAATAGAATATGTTAGAATCATATACTAATAACTGTTCTATTAATTAACCTAGATACAATAGAACATGTTAAAAATCACATGCTAAAAACTATGCTATTGATAAATCTAGATGGCTATAAATTAAATATGTGTGATTTTGTTTTTCTAATTAATATAAATTTAAATTAATGCCACAAATTATTTTTAGATATTTTGTTTTTGAAAATAATTTAAACTAATGTCACAAATTATTTTTAGATATATTATTTAACTAAAATAGTTTAACGTAATCTTAAATTTCTTTTTAAAATATTCATATTGTTGTTGATGATGATAACTGTTGATATCTTTGATATTTTTTTATTTTAATTTAATTTTAATATCATTATTATTAAACATCGGAGATAAGTTTAAAAATTATGATTTAATAGAAAATAAAAAAATAATGACAAGAGGCATGAGAAAGTGACATGTGTCCCAAAAAGATTTTCATTTATTAGTATACTAGGTTTTTACCCGGGATTGCTTCCCGGGCTCGGGAAACTTAGTTATATCAATTATTATTTGTTATTAATACGACCTCATTACATCAAGCATCTCATTAGATTCAACATCAATGTTTTCACATCACCGGGTAATTAATTACCCGGGATTGCTTCCCGGGTAATTAATTAATCCAAACGTTCAACAAACAATAAATTCACAAAATGTAACTCCATATTATTAATCAATAGTTACCATATTATTATAGTAAGGAACTCGTGCGATGCTGCAGAACACGCAACACACTAACACAGACACCGCTAGATAGTCCGTTAGCTAACCTTGTTAGGATCGGAGGCTTTCGTGATTGTGTTTGTTTGTATAATTTGAACAAATCAAATAGAAATGAACATAGTTTAAGTGCAGCGGAAATGAACAACAAACTTTGTAAACACAATCAAAGAGGAAGATAGTTTTGATAAACATTTGCTTTTCATTAAGTTGAAAGATTACAAATCAAAGAAAAAGATTACAAGCATGCTTACAAACTAAACTCCCCCTCAGCCTTTTACTCCATGGTTGGTTGCACAAGATGAAAGGATTGAATTAAGAAGAACTCACTCAAGACGATCAAATGTAACAGTACAGGATACTGCTCCATTTATAGACAATCCAAACCACTGAGGCATCTCAGCTGACGTCACCATGAAACCGACGTCTAACAGCCTAACAACCTGTAACAACTGTTCCTATACAAACACTGCTATTCTTAACCACTGATTCTACATAAAACAAGTAATATACTAAACTACTGCTATGCTCTTCCAACAGTGCTTCCCTTAAAGTTGATCAGTCTTTGAGTGGGCAGTGCTTTGTCAACAGTAGATAGAATCAGCAGTGTTTACTTCTTCAGGGCTTTGTCAGCAGTTTAAAGGGTAGCAACAGTTGTATACGGACAGTGGATAGAGAGCCATCACTTGTTATGATCACTTTCAAGGGAGAAGTATAGTATAAACAGATGCTTATTATGAATCCACTGTTGTGAACCAGTTTTCGCTTTCATTATCTGTTCCTCTGGTAGGGTTCAATCCCAACAATCTCCCCCTGGAACAGATAATGCCAAAACCCTTCATTATTATGGATTTTTATTTCTCATCAAAAGTTCCCTAGCTTGTCTTTTAAATTCTTCTTCAAAGTCTTTGGAACTTGAGTCATCCTCATCCCTGCACAGTGAAAGTTCAAGGAGATCCTGCAAATCTTCAACACCAAGACCTAGTGCTTCTTTCCTTGACATGTACTTCACTTGGCCATTGGATCTGACCAAGGTCAATACGTGGGTCTTTTGATCAGACATCCACTTTAGTACTTTTGAACCCAATGGGTTTCTTGGGAGAGATTTATTTTCTGATGAGTTTGGAGAAATTGATCTTGTGAAAAGTTGTAAACTTTCAGACATTTGTTTGAAGGCCATTTCGATGACATTATTTGCTGCAGTTGTCTCTTCTGCAGTCTCTCTTTCAATCTGCTCTTGCCTTTTCTTTTGATCTAGTTCAAAGTCTGTCATGTCTGAAGTATTTGGTGATGCAGGTTTGGTTAATACCTTTTTGGCAAGCTCTTGAAGCTTTGCTGATTTGTCTTCTTTTAGATCCATTTTCTTGATGGCTTCTGTGAAGTACTCAGCTCCCTTTTCTTTTTCTTCTTCACTGGTCAGCAGTTTTCCTTTTTCTTGGTTTTCCACAATTATAGGGTTATCTGCTGATGTGATCTGTGTTTTAAGAGTATCAATCTGCTGTTCTAGCTTTTTGTAGTCAGGCTTCTTAGAAGTGTCTGAGACTGTTATGCTTATTTTCTTAAGCCTTTCATAAGCCTCGTCGGTATACTGCTTTGTCCATTTTGCTATGGCTTCAGCAGTATCCACCTTAGCATCCACCAGCTCTTGCTTCTTTCTTTTATACTCAGATGTAAGGTCAGCAATGAGCTTTTTGTATTTGTTCCAATTTGGAGCTGTCTTCTTCTTTCTTGGATCGTTTTTAATTCTTTGAATTCTGTTTGCCTCATGTTTTAAAGCAACTATTGGCCATTCTTCAAATTGTTTTTCTTCAGCAGGATAGAATTTTTCTTTCATGATATATGCAAGATATTCTTTTCTCATTTTATTTCGTTGATCTGTCTTTTCTTTGTTTAGATCTTGTGCATAGTCTTCCATCTGCTTGACCTTACTGAGCAAGAATTCCAATTTTTCAGATATGGCTTCGTCACTTTGACCTTCACATTCAACTTTTGCTCTTATTTTAGCCTGCCTTGCTTTAAGCTTGAGATATTCATCCATATCTTCTGGGACTATGAAGCCTATGAGAGAAGGGAATCTTCTTGTTGAAGGATCATCCTTGGTGTAGAATTGTCTCATCTCATTTTTTACAACTTCCAGTTCCAGTGGATATTTTGCAGCATTAGGATCATGTTTGTCTTCATCTGGCTGAGTTATTTTTCTTTTTCTGGAGTAAATTTTATTCAGTGAAGGAGTGCTTTTGGGTGATTTGTTGAGTGGAGTGAAGATGGTTTGAAGTGAAGTGAGGGTAGTGGTGAATGGTGGCTGACTAACAGATGATGAAACATCTGATGTCTTCTTCTTTTTCGCAGGAGGTGATGGTGGTGATGTGACATTGATGAGAGCAGTGGTGGATGACTGGCAAACAGCTGTTGAAACAACTGGTGTTTCAACCTCTGTTGTCATTACAACTACTGATGTGTCAGTAGATGTCTTCTGCTTTTGAGCAGGTGGTAATTTGGTGGATGGTGTTGTACTTTTAGGTTCTGGTAGGGCAGTGGTTGTAGTGTGTGTTGTAGTGGTGTGTGTTGAAGAGATGGCAGATGTTTGGTTAGCAGTTTTTGAAACTACTGCCATATCAACAGTTTGAATGGAAGTTTGAGTTTTTGTGGTTTGAGGTTTGGAGCCTTTGGGAGGTGGTTTAGATGTCTGTTTTTCTTGCTCAGGTTCAACACACAAGCCATGTTCTATTCCCTTCTTCTTCTTCAGCTGCTTCATTATCTCCCCCTTTTTGGCATTATCTGCAGGGGGTTATCAAAGAATATTAGAGTGGAAGGAGCTTTGCTAGTGGTGTTTTGGATACTGGCCTTTATAGCCTTGATGTCTGCTTGAGTATCTTTGAACCTAGACTCCAACATGTTTGTCAGCATTTGTACATGTATTGCATGCTGGTGATCAGCCGCTTGTTTTTGTTTTTGGAGCAGGGGTTGGAATACACTACATAGCTCATTTGTAGCAAGTGCAGGTTGTGCAGGTGCTTGAGCTGGAACAGCAGTGGATTGTGCTTTTTGAGCTTTTAACAGCTGTTGCACCATATCCTTTATTTCAGCAACTGATGTTTCAAGTTTTTCAACTCTGCCCGTCAATTCCTGATATTTTGAATGATAATCCAATTTAATGGAATCATCTATTTCCCCACCAGCGGTGGTTGTACCAATGTGTGACTTAGGACATGAAGCCCAGAAATCATCCATTGATGCCCCTTGTTCTTGGTACTGGGGACTTCTTTCTTCAGCACTTGATAACCTTTCAATGGTACCAGTGGTTAAAACAAACTCACTGGTGGTTACCAGAGGTGCTATAGAAGAAATTGCCTTCAAGGGATTCTTACTAATGAAACAATTGTCCAAATGTAGATCTGTTGATCCATCACTTGTAGTTGCTGCTCCACTTGAACTACCACCAAGAGTTACTTGTAACTCAAGGGGTGTAACCTCCTCAGTTGCTGCTGGGATAGCAGAGGTAAAATCATCAGACCCAGTCACTTGTAGGAGTATGCTCTCAGTGATAGGTAATTGAGAGGAACTGGTTTGTGTCTGAGCTATGTTAACTGCATGCAACAAAGGTATCATGCATTGTGGTAATGTGAGGGGTGAGGATAAGGGTGTTGAAAGAGACATGTCCTTGGGATCAGGACTGTGGAAGATGGATCCGAGTGAATCCAGAGCTTCATAATGTGGAGTCCCTGTGTTTACAACCTGATCCTTTTGTGAGGATGCAGGAGGAGTTTGAGGTAAAGGTGGAGATCTTTCTACCATCTGCTGTGAGGAAGTAGCAGCAGTGGTTTTTGGTGACATTTGTGTTGTCACTGGCAGTTGCTCTGGGATCTCATCTTCCAGAGTTGCCTTTGATTTGGGTTTTGAGGGCTTTCTGGAGATTTTCTTTTTGGTCCTTTTGGTAATGGCAGGTGTGGGTTTCAAAGCAGTGGTTGTGCTGCTATGATCACCTGTAGCAGTGGGCTCAATAGTAGATGCCTGAGGAGCAGTGGTAGCTGCTAAATTTTTCTCAGGCACCTCTGCTTTTGTTTTTATAGGTGCCATCATTCTAGAAAATGTTTCAGTTGTCAAACCACTTATTTTAAAAGATGCACCTTGTTTGAGTAAATTTTCATTTTCTTTTCCAAATTTTTCTTTGAAATAGTAGCTTAGAAACCTTGGAAAGAGTAAAAATGATTTGCTATCAACATTCTTTACTAAGTCATTAAAGATCTCCTGGGAATAGTTATAATTTTCATTATTCAAAATAGCATAACCCAGACATTGGATCTTCAATGGTATTTCGTTAAAACCAGTTGTTTTATTTGAAACACACATCAAAAGTGTGTGGAATAAAAACCTAGGTGCAGAAGGGAAGAAACCCTTTTGTAAGGTATCCCTTTTTGGTTGTTCTGCATACCCCCTTTTCAAGAAATCAGTTTTCAAGTCGGTTTTAGAAAAAGAAGTTTTACCTTTCTGATCATCGAGTTTAAAGACTTCTGAGATTGATTGTGGAGTAATCTGAATTGCTTTTCCCTGTATAGAAGAATTGATGGCTATGACGATGTCTCCTTGTTTTTCAACGGTAGCATTTTTCCAGGACTCTCTTTGAGTTTGTTGGAAAATGGGAGAATCTGCTGTAAGCAAAGTTTTGTACTTTGATGCAGATATGGTGTCGATGATGGAATCAAAGGTGTGGTTGATGGTGAGTTTTGTGAGTAGACCCAAGTAATTGTGAGAGGATTTGTAAGGAATTTCAATGGGTTCACCTGCCGTTTGAGCGACCTCTTTGGAAGATGTTGATGATTTTGACTTTGATTTTGATTTAGATTTCGTCATTTTGATGAAGAAGACGAAGAATGGTTCGAAATGGAAGGCTGGAAACTGCTTTGAGAATTCAATTCCACAGTGTAAAACCCTGTTTGGGGGTTTTGATCAGGCTTTTATTTAGGGAAAAAGTAAGTGCTGATGTGGCAGCGGTTACAAAGATCTGAAGGCTAAAAACTGACCACGTGTGAACCGCTGATGAAAAAACCAATGATTGTAAATTTCAGTGCATGTCAACAATAAAAAGGGGAGCAGTGACTATTTTTTAACTATCAGTGGATACCCAATAAAATGTAACACAGATGTTTGGTCAGTCAGTGGTCAACATGAAAAATGAAGAAACAGAGGCTGGCCTTCAGCAGTGGATAACATTTAACAATCACATGTTTGCGCTTAAACAAATGTTTGACATTAAAAACTGTTTGCAAGAAAAGACCAATTTGAAGAATACTATACCCAAACAATCAAAATGAGGAGCTTAATAATCATCCAAGTGTACTTCACTTTTATTCAGTGGATGTCAACCTCCAAAATGTGAGCAGTAGTTGTTTTTTATCTAACAGTGGATAGATATTGATTTAATTTGCAACAAATAGTCATCAAGAATATTTTTTATTTTGTAATTTAACTTGCCATTTTATCATTAAAACAATGTTTTAAATTAAATACTGTTAAACATCTAATCTGGACATAAACAAAATTTTGAAATTAAATAAATATTCGACCTGAAACATCTGTTTGAACATAAACAGATGTTTGAAATTAAATAAATACTGTTAACATAAACAGAGATATAATATTAACAGTTTGGACATATAAATACTGTTAACAAAAACAAAGATAGAATATCTACTGTTGATGATGAACCACTTTTGTTGTTGGGCAATGGTTAATCTTTGAGTTTGTATAGGTTTGTCTCGAGAGATAAAGTATAGAGAACCAATGTTTGTCCTAAACACTGTTACATAAGAAAAACTGATACATAAATACTAAAGTTGAATCCGCTGTAGAAGCTGTTATAACTACACCATAAGTGCTAGTCTTTAACAGGACTTTGCCTTCAACAGTGCATAGCCCTCATGAGACAATAAGCCCATCAGTCTTTATATGGAGCAGGAATTAATTATAACAGTCCTTAGCATGATCAGCTGTTATAACCACACCACCCTTTCAGAGTTGGACCATTAAACAAATCCTTGACACTATTAATCCTCTGTTGACTTACCAAACAGATCTTCAGACACAATTCAACATCAACATAATCTAAATATTACTGAAACAATAAATAATAAGTAAAAATAAAACACAACAAAGATTCATAAAATTATATTTAATCATTTATTCAGGACCTTAAAACTAAAAGTCCAATAATTACATGACATATTGAACAATATTCAAGTTCAAATCTAAGAATAACAGCAAGAACTAATAAACTTTAGTTTCCACTACATCTATTGCTGAACCTCTTAATGTATGTCCTTCAACATTGCCATAAACTGCACGTCTCTATCACCACACTCCATATTACTGACAACACAAATAAGAATAAGAAACTAATCTAAAATTCAAACGTGTCTTTTTCATTTTTATTGCACATCTGAGTTTTCACGAGCTTTGGACGAATGTATACTTTCTTTAAAAGAAGAAAATCTTCCTGGAGCAAGAAAACGTGACTTTGGATTTAACGGAAATAAAAAAAATGGCACATGTAACTTTAAAGTTGCATCTCTGCCATCAAAAAAGGTAACACATGCAACTTTTCACGATGTTGCAACAATGATACTGCAGCATCGATATTGAAAGGTTGATGTGGGATGCGAATTTACATTATACAGGGACGATAACATGTAAACATTATCAACAAACATTCGAACAAAGAAGTGTAATGGGAAATTAGCTGCTAAATCACAAGAAAGATGCATTTGAGAGAGAAAGATACGGTCACATATATGAGCGAGCGAGATTTGAATGTGAAACCAGATAATTGTATCTTATTTATAGAATAATAAAAATATATATGGTTTGAAATTTGAATTTCAAAATTACTAATATTAATTAGTAATTACTGATTTGATTTGAAAGCAATTGTTATGATGTTTTTTGGGAACTGAAATATGCAAAGTAGGAAAAATAAAAATAAAAAAAGAGAACGTCAATTTTAAATTACCTTTTACATATTTTTTATTTCAAAATTTCAAAATTACTGAGAGATAATAACCGTCAGTTTGAAATTCTAGTTTTGCATATTTTAAAAGTCCAAAGCTCAAGAAATTACAATTAATTATTATTGATTAGATCTGCAACAAATAGTCAAAAAGTATTTTTTTATTTTTTAATTTAACATTAAGGATAAAAATATATATGGTTTGAATTTTGAATTTCAAAATTACTGATATTATTAGTAATTACTGATTTGATTTGACCGCAATTGTGATGATGTTTATTGGGAACTGAAAGGTAAGTAGTGTATATCTTTATATCCCTCCTTATTAAAGTAAATAAATATTAGTAATGATATGCAAAGTAGGGGAAAAAAAAGAGAGAACGTCAATTCTAAATTACCATCTTGCATAAATTTAATTTCAAAATTTCAAAATTACTGATATTATCAGTGATCTGATTTGAAAGCAATTGTGATGTTGACTTTTCTAATTTTTATTTTAACTTTAATTAAGAGATAATAACCGTCAGTTTGAAATTCATATTTTGCATATTTTAAAAGTCCAAAGCTGAAGAAATTACCATTAATTAGTGATTTGATTTGCAACAAATACCCATCAAGTATTTTTTTTATTTTTTAATTTAACATTAAATTTCATCAGGAAAACAATATTGGAGGAACTCTTATCTCATTGCAATGTAACGATTAGGTAAAATGGTAATTTCATTTTAATTCTAGTTTTTATTTGATAATTTCAATATATCACTAATTAACACCATGGATGGTAAATATCAATGGATGTCAAGAATAAAAAAGTGACCAGTGGCTATTTTTTCCTACCAGTAGATACCGAACGTCAATTGTCATTATGACTTTTCTGTAATTACTGATGATGATTTGAAAGCAACTGTCATTGTCATGATGACTTTTCTAATTTTTAAACCGTGAGTTTGAAATTCACATTTTGCATGTTTTAAATGTCCAAAGCTCAAGAAATTAACATTAATTACTGATTTGATTTCCAACAAATAGTTATAAAGAATTTTTTAAATTGTATGATCAAAACAATGTTGGAGGAAATCTTACCTCATTGGTATGTAAAGATGAGGTAAAATGGTAATTTCATTGTAATTCTAGTTTTTATTTGATAATTTCAATCTATCACTAATTAACACCATCAATAACAAAAAAGTGAGCAGTGGCTGTTTTTTAGGAAAACCACTGATGGTCAATATCAATAGATGCCAACAATAAAAAAAGTGAGCAGTGGCTATTTTTCCTATCAGTGGATACCCAACAGTTTTTTAAACACTGATGTTTGGTCAGTCAATGGTCAACAGATTTTGAAGAAACATATGTTTCGCCTTAAACAGAAGTTTGCCCATAAACAGAAGTTTGACCATAAACAGGTGTTTGCACATAAAGAGATGTTTATCTGGTGGTTTAAAACCACTGTTGGGTCAAACAAATTTCACAACAGGACCAATGCTCAAATAGATGTTGACCTTAAACAGATGTTTGGTTTAGAGCCAAACATCTGTTAAAGCCCAAACATCTGTTTAACCCTGAACAGATGTTTAAGTTAATAACATCTACTGTTCAACCTAACAGGGGTTTCCATTAACTATTGACCAAATTGCAAACAGATGTTAAAACCACTGTTTGTTATTGTACTTCTTTACAAAATTACATAGAATTCAAGAAAACGAAACAATCACTTAAAGAACTATAATTTAACACATAATCTAATCCGGCAAAGCAATCTATTATCTGAGAATTCACTGATTCTTACAACATGAAACAAACTCATAATGAAATACTAAAGTTACATAAGAACCACTGATAATTAAATACTAAATTTGAATCCGTTGTAGATGCTGAACCACTGCTGATACTAAACAGTCGTTTTCCTTTGATTAATCAAACTCTAGGTACATAAAGTGCTTGTCTTTAACAGGACCTTGTCTTCAACAGTGGATAGGCCTCATCAGTATTTGTTCATAAAGAGCTCTTTTAAAACAAACTTTATGCTTCTTTTAATACAAAAAAGGTAGGAAACACCATTACTCTAGACTCTCTAGTAATATAAAATCTTATCTTACAACAATAGCAGATCCTTTCTTGCGTTTAGTAGGAACTACTGTGGGTTCTCCATCATCATCTTCTGCACAAGTCAATTATAATCATCATCATCATTTAGACATAAGCAAAAATTATTTTAACTATAAATTTAATAATCTTTCTTTGTGTTTAATTAAACTTTATGCTTCTTTGAATACAAACCTATAATAACCCGCAGCAGATTGTATGAATTTCAAACAACTGTGATTAGACTGAAATATAAACCGAGAATTAGAGTATATCACTTCAAAATAAAAAACTCAAAATTGAAAATCAGAGTAGCAAAAAACACATACTTTAAACGATGTTGGAACAATAATACTGGAAACAACCGTGGAACAATCATCATCATTATATGAGAATACCCTTAATTTATGGAACCTGTAGAATGAAATGCTCCACTGTTGGGTTATTAACTTTCAACCTCACTTTCCCTAAATTTATCAATTCTAATTTTCAACAGGATGTAATACAATTATTACCTTAATTAAGATATCTTCAACTGCAAACAACAATAGCAAACAACATCAAACAATAATAGCAAACAACATCAGACAATAATAGCAAACAACATCAGACAATAATAGCAAACAACATCAAACAATAATAGCAAACACCTGATGTTGAATCCACTGTAGATGCTGAACCACTGCTGTTACAAACAGATAATACCTCGAGAACTGGAAATGAAACTCTAATTTCAGAAAGAATAATGGCTGAACATACTCAAACATCAATAATCAACAGATGTTATACTCATATCATCACCATCTAGAAAAAAAACGCTAATTTCAAAACATATTCAAACATACCAGCTTATGGCAGAAATCTATCCGCAGCTAAGCGGATTTCAACTTTGATGACAACAACCCTGGAACCATATGATTAGATTACGAGTAGAAATTAGGATTAGTGTAAATAAGAGGAAATCATGAAAGTATTTCAACTAAAAAAAAGAACAAACCTTTTGATGAAGTAATCGATGAACAAAAGAAGATTTTATGGTGGCGTCTGAAGAAGATTAAGGTTTGGATGGAAAGAATTATCTCAATAATTTGCAGGGTTTGTGAAATTTGAATTTGAATCGCCTGAACATAGAGAGAGAAAGAACCCAAGGTTTGTAAACAAAGATTAGAAGTGAGAAGAGAGATTATATAAGGAAAAGGGGATGGCACTGTTAGGCGGGAAAAGAGAACTGAGGATGCCCTAATCAAGTGACACGTGACCCAAATAACTTTCATTTATTATATATAATTGATAAGTAAGATAAGATGTTTATCCGGTGATTTAGTTAGACGTAAAAAAAATATATAATTTTATGTAATATAAGTTTTCAAGACGTATAAGATAACAAAACAGACGATAAATCCAAACAGCTTGAAATACAATATTGACTTTAACATAGTCGGGGTTCAATAAGCATTTAAAAGATAATTCAGATAAAATATCTAAAAATTAATTTGGCATATAAAAAATAAATTTAAATTTAATTGCATAAAAGTTGTCAACATAAAAAATAAAAGTATAAAAGGCAAAAAAAAAGTGAGGTAAGAAACACTTTACAGATTAATCATGTGGTTTACCAAACAAATTGACAGGGTAGACGTGATTGGCCAAAGAAATTTTATAAACAATTAACTTCTCACATCTTATTTCCCCTTTTTAAATTGTATTTAAAAAATGTGAAAGAATTAGATTTTGTGAAAAATAATTATTTGTATATTTTATTAGAAAAACTAAAGAAAATGATTGAGCTCAAGTGTTTTAAGGTTGTCACTTTGAAGATTGTAGCAATTGAAACCGATTTTTTGTGTTCTTTAAAATGGAGGCCATTGTTGAAATTATATTAGGGTTTTGTTATGTAAAATCCGAAAATTTATATAAGATTAATGTCATTTATGCTGAAATAATTATAGAAGCTGTTGATAGGTTTTTATAACCCAAGTGAATCTTTTCTCACAAGTTAATTTTGTAAAAATTCAACAAAAGCATGTAAATATGAAGTTAAACATGTTAAGATATAAGGATTCCGGTGTTGAAAATCTTAAAAATGATTTGAATGAGCTTGGAAGTGTTTTGGCTAAGTTAGCTATAAATTATAAACATGACCAGTGCTTGGTAGTTTTCATCGCGTGTTCAGAGTTAACGATGAACATGCTAGTAATGCGTAAGAACCTAGCAATCTAGCATTGGGAGGAGAACAAGAGATGGAAATTGCTAGTAGTTGATGATACTTTGTTGGCTCTAGAGTAAAAGGAGGAATCCGCTCGAAAAGGGGCTCGTAATGTAGGATTGTATCTGCACGATAGTCAGGGGCGGACTCACATGGTGTGGGTCGGGGTCCACGGACCCAAATATTTTTAAAAAAATAGTAGAATTGGTATGTTAAAATTTTTAAGGACCCCATAAAATAAATTAGTCGGTCCCCATAGTATTAAAAACAAAGATGGTGTGGTGGTAAATCCTCTTGTGTTCCAACAAATAGATACCAAGTTCAAGTCTTACATGTAACAACTCTCAAAATGGTCCTAAAATAACCCGTAATCGAAACCCCGAACGCATACGACAAGAACCAGCACGAAAAACAAGAAAATCTTATTCTTGTCACCATCGCGTGTCTCGATAAGAATCAAGAAACTCATCGCATGGCGCTACGAGGTCAGATCACGTGTTGCCACGTGTCGCCACGTGGCAAGCCTACATGGTGACTCAACATACCTAAACCCTAGTCCACCCTGTCACGTGTCGCGACAGGGACTCTTGTGTCCGTCGCGTGGCGCGAGGACGTCGAATTCCACCTATAAATAGATCATTACTTGGGAATTCCAAACTGCTCATATTCGATTTATGAATCTCTTCCTCTCGTTTTTCTGTCCCGATTCTCGTGTATGAAACCCTAATCGCTGAAACGATACCGTGTTTGATTGATCTGAAACCCTAGCAACGAAAAGCTGAAGTTCCGCCTGAATAAGGTGATACTTTATACGTTGCAGTTTTGATCTCGTGATTGTCGTTAAAAGTTTGATTTGGTTTCTTACACTAATCCATATCACATTTTGGTATATATAGAAATTAGAACTTACAACCAGGGGCTGCTAAACCAGAAAACTTAACGGTTAAGAATACATAGCGGTTAAGAAAACTTAGTGGTTAAGAAAACCTAGCGATTAAGAAAACTTAGTGGTTAAGTAAACTTAATAGCTAAGGAAACTTAACAGGAAATGAAACTTAACAACTAAGTAAGTTAGGGGTTGTTTGTTTACCTCTTAATGAGGCTCTTAATGGTTCAGACCTCTTACTGGTTCAGCACTTAATGCTTCAAACTGTTTGTTTCACGAGCAGATGTCTGAATGGTTTAGACATTTGCCTCTGAATGGTTAAGATTTAAACAGAGTCTGAATGGTTAAGACCTCTATTCTGAATTGGTCAGATATTTGCCTCTGAACGATTAAGCATTATACAGGCTCTTAATGGTTCAGACATCTTACTGGTTCAGCACTTAATCATTCAGATGTTGCCAAACGGCCCCTTAATCAATTAATCAGCGAAATAAGTTAATTAATTAATCGACTAAGTAAGTTACTTAATTAAACATTTAAAGTAAATTAATTAGTTAAACATCTAACTTTAACAACAAAAAAGTTAAGTTTAATAACTTAACATCTAAATAGGAATATATGAGGTAGATAACATATAAGGAATGTATATATAAGGAAGACATATATAAGGAAGATATATATAAGCAAGACATATATAAGGAAGACATATACAAGGAAAATATATATAAGGAATGTATATATGAGTAGATAACAACTGAGGAATGTGTATATGGGTAGCTAGTATCTAGGGAAGATATATATAAATATATATATATGAAACTTTCTAGAAAAGAAAGACATATTTCTTACCTATAAATTGGAAGCTTAGGATTCATTTTTCTTTGCTCATTCATTCTCTTCTTCTCTCTATACCTATAAATAGGAAGCGTATGATTCATTTTTTTGCTCATTCATTCTCTTATTCTCTCTATACGTTGGTGTTCTAACCGATACTTACCCATACGATATTTTGTCTCATCGATCAGAGAACCAACTAACGAATGCCAAAGTGCTGCCTGAATAAGGCTATACTTTGTTAACTTACGTTATGGTTTTGATCTCGTGACCATCGTTAGGTTTGAATTGGTTTTACACTAATACGTTTTCTACTATGTTAAACTAAATGTTTAACTATCAGAAAGCTCAAAACTATAAACTTGCTATCAAAATAGATGCTTAATTACCAGAAGATTCAGAATTATAAGTAGATGCTTAACTATCAGAAGGCTTAGAATCAGGAAGTCTGTTAAATCAAGAACTGTAGACCTACAAGGTGAGTCATTCTCTTTTATCAAATGTTTTCAAACCCTAAATGTTTTCTAAGTTGTACTTACAGTAACTAAGTCTTTGTGTTCTGGAATTACTACAAGTATGTGGGGTTTTGTATACATTACTTATTATGCATCACTATCGAACAACGGGTTACCCAATGAGTGATATGACCACAGTCACAGGAACTGCCATCGAGTGACAAATACTATTAAAAGTAATTTATTTACTATTCGACAACGAGTTAGCCAATAGTAGATAAACAAATGTAAAAACTCTTAATGTTGTAATTATAATAACATGTCTTTTTATACAAATGAATGAACTCACCAGTATTTCCTGCTGATAAAATGTTTTTAAATATGTTTCAGGTGATTACAATAGATCTGAATAAGAGTAGCGATACGACACCAAAAGGCTTAAAGAAATAGCTTATTTTATCAATTAAATTAAGAAACGTTGTTTTATGAATTCGGGTTTATCCGTTATTAAAGCTATTTTTGTAAAACATGGGTTTTATTTCCATTTGTTATAAATAAAATTCTGGTGATTTCTAAAATTCTGATATTTTTCCTAACTCACGGTTCTGATGAAATTTCCGCTGCAATATTTTCAAAATAATCATCGGTACCACTTGACTGTTCACAGCTCCCGTGGTCGGGGGTTGTGACATTACATGTCCTATTTTTTAGTTTATTTTTTTCATCAAAATTAAACTAGTGTTTTAAAACACCACAACCACCCTCTAACTTGCCTCGTTAAAATGATAGATTGAATGTCTCTGAATGATTTTATTTCACATTTGATTACCAAATAAGACTTCCAATATATAGTGGCGTTTATAAAAAAAAAAAAAAAAAAAAAAAACTTAAATAAAACTTTGAAGTTATGTGAAGTAATTGTGTTGTTTAGGTAGCTATTGGTTCAAAGCAACTTACTAATCACCACTATTTGACAACATGATGCTTAAAATGGTTATTAATAATGTAGTGGTTTCATGTCCACTAAATGCTTCTACATTATTTTCTATCTCCGACCCGACTACGATGATCGACCCGAAAATTTTGGTTGTGAAAAATTCTTACACAAAAAATGACCCCAATAGAAAAAAAAAATCCTAGTTCCGCCACGATAGTTAATGGTGATGTGAAATATAAAATTTCTAATACGATGCACTTTCTGTGGATCTCTAGCCCAAACAATGCGTTAGAGAATTAGAGGTTTGTTTTCAAGGGATGAAATGAAACATGCTTTTAGCTATTACAATTGTTACTACACAATAAACACTCATAGTATTTAAGATTAGTTTTCTTTGAACCTCTGAACCAGTCCGTTACTGAAACAACAAGAATGCAAAGCATGATTATTGAAAAAAAGACCTCAAAAGGTTGTTGATCTAATTTTTGACTCATCATCTTTTCTTTATTATTGATCACATCCCAATAATGGGACATAAAACCTTGTACGTGATAGATCAAGACTTATAGCTATTTTGCATCAATAAGAGGTGACTTATTTTCTTAGACATTAAAAGATGGTTTAAAATTTCAACTAAATTAAAGAAAAAATTAATACTTGCAACTTATTAGTTATAACCTGTGAAACTTAAAAATTATGTAATCCTATTTCCAAAACAAAAAATAAACCTTTAGACCATGCGTAATGATTAATGTCTTTTAAGGGCCATTTTCCGCCACATTAGCATCATAACGCCCTTTCAGAAAATGTATAACGGTTAATGCTGATTTCATTAATTTCTTTCCATTTTTTTCTCCTTTTTGGACGTTATGTTAGAACTGCTTATCACTCTTCATACCCTATAACGCCCAAGGGCGTGGTGTTAAGGGCGTTATCAAACCTTTTCAAGCCCCCTATAATGCCCCTATTATACTATACATGACCTGAATCTTTTTAACCTATAAATTTCATACAATTTAATACCAAAAACAATATTATGTTAACCAACAAAACCAGTTAAGTTACTAACATTAGCCCTTTAAATTTTAAAAGAAATATACAAAACCCAAATATATTAAAAGGCTAAAAGGTGTGAGTCTCCTCCCCCTCTTCCAAATGAAGACTTATGATTGGTGGTCACCTTGCCACCTAGGGCCGGCAATTTTAGACACGTACATGAATACACGACACGAACCTACACAAAGTTAACAGATATCATGTATGGTCTTAACAGGTAAAAGGTACTAAACAGGTAGACATGAAAATACCTGTTAATTTTCGTGTCTAAACAGGCAAAATACTTGTTTACCTGTTTAGTACATGTTAACAATTTTAATATAACAAAAAATATAATTTAGTGTGACCATGTGATTTGAAAAACTGATTTTATCACTTATCTTTCCAGTTTCCCTAACCCTTTCCGTTCCCATTCCAATAAACTTTACATTGTTTTGAATGGATGTTATGAATTATTTAATCCTTTTGTGATTTGTCATTTATGGATTTTGTTTCAAACTTGTTACGGATTATGTGTTTATGCATTATTTAAGTCTATTGTGAACTTTTGACAACTTTTGTTTCACTAAACAGATTCCTAGATATTTAATTATTGAAACATTCGTAAACTGGTATTAACAGGTAATTATCGTGTATACCTGTTAAAAAATATTTCGTGTTCGTGTATGGGATTTCGTGTATCGTGTATTATCGTGTTCGTGTATTATCGTGTACATGTTTACACGATATGCCAGCCCTACTGCCACCACAACCCATACCTTAACGCTCATTATTCATTAAGCCACTCACAAACTCATCTTCGACGCCCCCCAGAGTTACATACCGAACGTTATCATGCTGATGTGGAGCAACAACACATACCATCTAGTCTTATAAATTAATATGTATACAGATAGTATACATTTTACGGGCTTGGCTAAATAGGAAACTCTATCTTTCTTAGAAAACTTTGCAAACTCATTGTCATCCATTGATTATGTTTCATCCAAGTTGATCAATGGTTCTCATCATTTTAGAAAGATTATAATTAAAAGAAAACATTATAATACACAATAAAAAGCCCCGAAGGGTATTTTCGGTAGGGAAATAGAGCCTTGGAAAAACAAATCCCTGCCATGCAGTAGGAGTCAAATCAAAACTGCAAACCAATTCAAAAAAACGTAGAACTTTATCTTTCCCACTAAACTGTTCATATGCAGTTTTGTTCTTCTTTCCCCCAAACGATACACTGTTCAGATTTCCTCATCGCGAAGTCAACATCGATCGGTGCCTTCTAACCCTAAGACAGAAGCCGATAGAGTGGTTCCGGGAAAATGAGGAAATCGTTCGTAATTTTGTCTTCGTCGATCAAAATGAAACGATTATGGAAGATCAAGAGTTCAAGCAAAAGGTTAGTTCTTGTAATTTCATCGGTAAAAAGGGGGGTTTTGTTCTATCGAATTCCCTTTCCAAAAATGGCAACTGATTTTGTTTTGTTTTCTATCTATTGCACTAGGAGACCTAAATTAGGGCGGGAAAGGTCTGCCAGCCGTAGTGTTGTTATTATATCCGATGATTCGAAGCAAGATCCTCCCAAACAACAGTCTGACCTCGGTCCGACCCAGCGAGCTTTAGGTTAGTATTGATGTGTGTATAAACGGTTATTGTAATTTTAGGTAATGTATAGTGTGTTGAATGAGGCTATGTTCATAATATACTTGTGTTTGGCTGCATTTGCAGTGTATGAAGATACTGACACTGGGGCAACATCCACTGGGAAACGACGGGTAAATGGTAAGTGCCTTTGGTTACAATAGTTAGTAATTGCGTATCAATGTGAACTTGTATAACATTTGTTAAACTGGTATGGGAAAAAATGTTATAATAGTATCAATGGTAAGTGCCTTTTTGGTTACAATAGTTGGAAATTGCCTATCAATGTGAACTGGTCTAACATGTGTTAAAATGGTTATGAAAAAAAATGTTGCCTTGTATAGTTCTGGTTGTGGAAGTACATTAATTTTTGGGTAGTTAACTTTAGAAGTTTGCATAACATGTGTTAAATAAATTAATGGACGGACCAAAGATCATTGCCTTTGATTTGTTTGACTGCCAAATAATTAATAGTGGGAGTTTGAAGTTTGCCTAACAGTTTGAAAAATTATGTTAAGGTTATTGGATTAATGGTAAAATCAGTAAAGATTATTAGATTAGCTGTTTGAAAGATGTAAAACATATTGTTAGTGTATGAATGTTAACTTCTATAACGTGGTTAGGTAATTTCTGAAGTTTGCCTAACATGTGTTAAACAAGTAATGGACAGACCAAAGATCATTCGGCTTGATTTGTTGGTCTGCCAAAGAATTAATGGTCTGATTACAGTAAACTGCCTAACATGTGTTAATTGGCAGAGAAAAAAAACATTAAGGTTATTGGATTAATGGTAAAATCAGTTAAGGTTATTAGATTAGGTGTTTGAAAAATGTAAAACATATTGTTAGTGTATGAATGTTAACTTCTATAACGTGGTTAGGTAATTTCCGAAGTTTGCCTAACATGTGTTAAACAAGTAATGGACAGACCAAAGATCATTCGGCTTGATTTGTTGGTCTGCCAAAGAAATAATGGTCTGATTACAGTACACTGCCTAACATGTGTTAATTGGCAGAGAAAAAAAACATTGCGGCTGATAATTCTGGCAAAGGAAGGCAAAGAACCCGTGGTAAGTTATTTTTAACTGTAAATTACAGTACACTGCCTAACGTGGTTAGTTATTTTTAATCCGTGGTTACTTTCATTTGTTTGATGTTCAAATGATAAATTGTTCGATGTTTGATCTTATAACTGTAATGTTACCATTTTTGTTAGACAGATTTGACATAAAGGGGTATAAAGTCGACTAATTATTTTATGGTTGGTTATACCAGTACGTAGGGCAGATGTAACACCTACGCCAAGCGGGAGAACCTTACGGTCAGGGACAAAGAAAGCTTTAGAGGAGAGTGCGAAAGTTAAAAAACGGAAGCAAAAAGAAGTTGTTAACGAGCAAGCAAAAGTTCCCAAAGCCCGTAAGCGGGCAAAGAAGGATGAATTTCTGGGAATAAGGACGCGATCCGCACCACTACAATTTTATAAGTGTGTAAGAGCATTGACTGACCAACAACGTGCGGTAGTTAGGGAAATGGGCTTTGGTCGTTTACTTACTTTCAGCGTTGATGGGTTACCAGCTAAGTTAGCTTATTTTGTTGTCGACAATTTTAATCCCGATGAGATGGTGATATGTACACCTGCTGGTAATATCAATGTAAACACGAATGTGATACATCAGTTACTTGGGATCCCGACCGGTGGGATAAAGTTTAGTTCGATTGATAAGCTGCCTATCTTGGTTGATGCCATTGCGGACTGGAGGGCGAGATACCCGGGTGTAATGGTACCGCCAACTAAGATGGTGAAAATGATAGATGAGTCTGATGGCGAAGACAGTTTTGATTTCCGCATGGATTTTGTAATGTGTTTTGTGGCAGTGCTTGTTGACTGTCATAAACAAAGTTTTTTACGGGAAGAAATCTTAGAGTATCTAGATGATGAAATCGATTTTGCAAAGATAGACTGGTGTGACCTGGTGGTAGAGAAGTTGAAAACTTGCAAGGATAGCTGGGATCGGCTTGACCCACAAAGCATCTTTGTTGGGCCTCTTTCCATTCTGATAGTAAGTGAAATTTATTTTGACGTCCTGAATTAACATGTGTTAAATATACTTGCTTGTGCTTCGGACTGAACTGATCGCTGTTACTTGTAGCTGTTGTACGTTGATAGCATTGAGTGCACAGGGATGAAGGTTGACAAGGCGGTGTGTCCTTTGGCTTTCTGGAACTTGAAGAGATTGCGAGAGAGAGAAAGGCTGGAAATACTTGCTGGTGGGTTCGGTCTGGGAGGTTTTAAAGGGTTAACACTTCCAAGTAACTATAACGTGGAACACTGGGCAAGTAAGGAGGTATAGTTATGTACACTACCACTCTTTTTTTAGAATTAGTATATAATTTTTGTATGAAACTGTTGCTTTAACCTTTGTTTACAGGAGAGGCTGTTGATGGTACGTCAGCTAATTAATGTGACAAACAAGAACAAAATCAAAATAGAGGGTATGTTGGAATCTTTGTGTGTGGAGAGTCCTGATGACGAGGAAGTACAGACGTTGAAGGCAATGTATGAAAGTTTGTTTGAACAGAGAGCGTATGCAAGTACAAGTCACGATGAAGCGTGTAACACCTCGAAAATTCACGTCCTATAATGTGTTGACACGTGTCATAAAGTTTGAACGTGTGAAAGAATGTTATAAAAGGACTAAAGTTGACAAACATGGAAAGTATGTGTTAATACGGATTCTAAATGTCAACTGTGAATAAAATATAATGAACATTAACCCTACACAATGTTCATACCTTCAAACGAATGAATCATGGATCATACGAAGCTAAAAGTGAGAGATTACAAACTACAGGGGTTAAATGTGTCAACATGTTAAAGATATACCTCTGAGTGACCTTTTGACAAACCCGAAGCTTTGTAAATGTAAATTATGCTCACTAGAATGCATGATTAAAATTTCATAAAGTTTCGCTATCGTATGAGAAAGTTATGATCAAATTCGTGTGAGAGGGGTTAAAAGCGTAAACATTGGAAATTAAGATTTTTCGGGCAACCATAAAGTTACCCAAGGACTTAACAAAGTATGGTTATGTCTTAAGGCCCATAAAAGTCAAGTTAGAGGGCTCGAAGTGCAAGAAAGCATGTTAAGATCAAGTATAGAAGGATCAGGGACTAAAAGCGTCAAAAAGTGCATAAGTTTGCATTTTCGCGCATAACCTACGTTCTGAATACATCTGGACATCCAAAAATTTATGTAAGCATGACTACATTATATTTTAGTGTTCGCCTTAAGAAAAATCCATTCGTCGCGTCATTTGGTTCGTTTTTCGCGCTTATGCGCATTCCGTCGTAATTAAGCGAACATCGCGTTCGTACGGCCAAACGAACCGACATCCGAGATATTTTTGAACACATTTTAAGTTCCCTATACTTTAACTTCATTTTAGAGCTTTGAAATAGGGTTAACGGGCCTTAAACGTGTCGAAAATGGGCTGAATGCATGACAGGGACCAAAAGTGAAAATCTGCCAAACTTAAGCCTAGCGGTGCGCTACACTTTTAGCGTAGCGGTGCGCTAGCCTATGACAGACCAGATGCAGAGTATGTAACAGCCTGTTTTCAGCTGTTAACCACTTCCTAATCCCTTGCCAAGTGTTGATACCTTATGGTTAGTGGCAATTTAGGCACCACAACTTCCCGACAAGTGTACGGCCTTGATCGTGCCCTCTTCTCCAAGAAACGATCCTAACGGTGGACCGTTTACTATAAATACCCAACCCTCCAACCTCAAAACCCACTTGAAATCTGATATTTTCTCTAAGTTGGAGTGTTCAAACACTTCATACCTGAGAAATAATTGGAAATCAATCTTGCGGGGACCCTTCGTAAGTATTCTTTCGTTCTTTTATTGCTTTACGAGTCCGAAAGTCAAACTTTGTTTGACTTTCTGCATTGACCAGTTTATGGTCGATGCGAAGTTCGTTTGAACTTCATAACGTGAGCGTGATCACGATGGTTATAGTCCCTAGTGACTATACCTACTGATTACCACGTTATCTAGGCTCAGTGACGAGCCGTAGTTTCGGCCAGAATACGTATTCTTGCGTATTTTGTAACCAAACTACTTATGGGTATCAAAACCGTTTGTTTTGATACCAAACTTGTTTTCTAACTTAGTTAAGCATGTTTTAACATGCTTAGCTCGTCACTTTTAGTTTAGTGCTTATATAGGGTCGTGAAGGTAAGCGATCTAAACAATCGCTTATACTTTCGAGCCCGACCCGTTTGGTCGATCATTAGGATCCGACCAAACACATTAAGTGACCTTATGGTCACATCGTTCGAGTAGTTGTATGACAGGTAGTATATATGCCTTAGGTAAATGACCAAAATACCCCTACGGGGCTTAAATTGAGATTAAACTCGTTTTGGGCATAATGGAAGGTATCCTACTGATATCACAACATATTTAAGGCATATTAACTAAGGAAACCTGTAAATGACTCTTACGGATACCCGTTACGCTTCATGCGCGTTCGGTTCGGTTTATGTAACTAGTTTACATAAACTAGCCGAAACGGGTCAAACCTTATCGGTTTTGTCTCAAAATCCAGAATGTGTTTAGTTTACCCATATTATACAAGTCTCCAAACTTGTCGGGTCTAAATCACATTCTATTCCGGTCTTCGCTTAATCGTGCGTACGAACCGTATCTCCCTGTAAGACTAACCGGTCTAAGCTTAGGCTTAATTAAAGACCCGTTAGCATTCTAATTAATTATTTATACCATCATTCCAGACTAGAGCTTTCCGGTAAATTGTACCTACGCTTACTTAAGTGACTACGGCTGGGTTATTAGATTCTTGCTATTTAAGACAGGAGCTAGCTCAGGTAAATACTCTTAACTTATTTTCCCTATACGGGCTTGGGATACGGTACTATAAAAGTACCGCTTGGTCGGGTATGTAGTCATTTAAATCGGATTGTGATTAATGTATTTACATAACCCGCTTTATTCTGTATTATTTGATGTATGGCCCTTGGGGGTTAAATGACCATGTCCCGGATATCCTTGGCATCATTCGAAGTAATGGCCACGACCTAAGCACGGGGTGTAGGCATACACCTGACAGTTGCATTATGTAAAAAACTGGTAATCCACTCCGAGGTATCATCCTTGTGGGCATTATACCGGAACTGGTAATCCACTTAGAGGATGATAGCCCGTGGGCATTATACATGTGGCGTGTCAGTTAATCTAGTCCGGCCCTACAAACCGGCCCTAACGGACGACAAATAAGTAAAACTGTATACAAGATTATATACAAATAATTTTCCCAAGTTATAAAAGATTAATTTTGCCTCTGTGCATTTTAATCGAAGTGTCAAAAAGGTTTTGTGCCTGGTGCATCTAAATCAATTTTCTTAAACTCTTTTCAAATGAGTCAGTTGAGTGTATTTACCAGTGAAAACTGACGTATTTTCCAAAAAGGTTAAGTGACAGGTACTGTACGAAATTGGTTGGAAGCTCAGGGCGCTAATAAGGAATCTTGCAAGTTCTAGGCGTCTAAAGTCTGTTGAACAAATGATATGTTTTAAGATCCGCCTGTGGATCCGTTACTTTCCGTTGTAATATTGAATATTACTTCATATTCGGAAATGTAATAATATTTATCTTTTGCTTCCGCTGTGCATTTATATATTGTGTTGTTTGACTATTATGTTGCCAACCACGTCACGATACTCCCCCACCGGGCCCACCGGTGACACGTGGAAAGTCGGGGTGTGACAGGTTGGTATCAGAGCCAACACTGAGTGAATTAAACACTAGTCTTTTGTGTTTAATCTCAGTTACACAATTGCACATATCTAAACTTCTGAGTCTAGACTTAACATAGGATTATTCTCAATCCTAATCTAGAAATTTTTACTTCCAAAATTTTTATTGGATACGTCGCCAAGCGAAGAAGCCGTAATAGGAGTTCTCCACACCTGGAGCCTTGAAATGCTGAGCTTCGTACAGCGACCAAGATGAGACGTGCAACCAAGGAGAAAGCATTCAGGAATTGAATGAAGAAGAAACTCCTTGCTGAAAATCGTTTCCTTAATAGTCCTTATAAGGACATAATTATCTTTCAGTCCCTCCGAGGACACATTATTCCTTTTAAGTCCCGCTTAGGGCAACTTTATACTTTTATTTTCATATAATGGAATGATTAAGTTTAAACTTTCATTCTAAATAAGAAATATTAAATAAATGGAAAAATATTATTTCCTTTTTGCAAGATCTACCATTATAATAAAATGGCGAAATCTAAAAGGGCAAGACCTAGCTTCGGGTCATATTAAGACCGGCCAAGATGGCAGTTCCGCAATTTAGATTCAGATCCATATTTACACCTCAATTTAAATTTGTTCTGCGTTAATTATAAATTAAGAATCTTAAGTGGGAAACCTAGCCTAGGGTCAATTATAAGACCAGGCCAAGATGGTAAGACCTATTTAAAAAGATTTCAATTCCCTGTTAACATCTGAAAATATGTTAACACTCCTGGCAGAAGTGATTCATTGGAAATCACATATGTTATTTAAGGAATTCTTTAGAAGATTCCTAACCCAGTTTAATGATCTCTGAATCCTGGGTTAAGGTCGTCAATTAAGATGATCATATATTGACCATACGTGGTAATATAGCGCCTACGGGCCCTGCTCATTTCCATATGAGCCAAAGACAGTGGTAGCCTACAACTCCCTGTCAAGATAAAGATAATGAACTAGGTTCAAACCTCAAATGCTTTGATTCTCTGAAATCCTAGCATATAATTTAAAATTGTCCTCGTGACTAGGCCTATTGTGCCAATATCCCTTCATGCTTTGATTCTCTGAAATCATAGCTTATAAATTATATATGTCCTCGTGACTAAGCCTTTTGTGCTATTACTAAATGCCTCGATCCCAGACGATCATGGCTTATAAATTAAACTTGTCTACGCGACCAGGCCATTGTGCTATTATTAACTTATAAATTAGGATTTATGATAAAAATCCTGAATAAAATAAATATCCTTCCTTCCCTGCCAGTAGGCATTTTAAAGAGAATCTTAAAGATGAAACCTAGCCTACGCGGCCAGGATGGTGAAACCTACTCAAGAGATTCAAATCCTTGTTAACACCTAAGAACGTGTTAGCACTCCTGACAAATGTGATTCGATAAAATCACAACAGTCATCCTTATATTGGATTCTTCTAATTTTCTTATCTAGCCTAGTGATTTAGAAATCATGGCTTGTGTCATCCCATAAGATGATCACATTATAAACATCCGATAGTGATGAAGTACCTACGGGCTAAATTTGTTGTCCGATAAGACAACGACAGTGGTGGTCTGTGACCTCCTGTCTAAAAGTATTGGACCAGGTCCAAGCGTAATAGTCGGTAGGATCCATACGATCTCGACTAATAGCATCTGAGAAGATGAACATAATATAACCATCCCTCAGAAGGGAAATGCCCACGGGCTATATCTAGTGTCCTAAAAGACAAAAGACAGTGGAGGTCTACAACTCCCTGTCAAGGTAATGAACGTGATTCAAACCCTAGTATACCCTCTCTCCAGATAAAGTACATCATCATATGAAATTGATATCTCTTGATCTCTATTGATTTCGAATACCAAACGGTATGACAAAAGCGCTATATGAGGATTGGTGTATCTTAATAAATTCCATAGATTGCTTCCATGCCTGATCAGTATGGAGGTTTAATGCATGGAACCACAAAGATATCCCAATGATCATATGGTACTAAAGTCAACTAATGGCATTCAAAGAAGATATCCATAATATAATTGTCCAAGTAAATATTCCCGATTAAGGAATTCGTGGACTAGTAACATAAATATGTCATTTTTTTCCACAAGCAATGATGGATGAACTGGAGCTTGAGATATGGAAAATCTCTGCAATCTCCTTGTACTTAGATTATCTCCTCCTAAATTTACCCTGTTTACCTCCCTAGAGGCAGGTGGAGTTAAGATTTACATCCCACTTTGGGTTAGAGTGTTGTAAGAACTCCATATTGATTATGGAATAACCGAAAACCTGATTAAGTAAATTTTAAGATAGGAGATTCATAACCTAACTCAATATCCTGAGAATTCGGTATAGGAAATTATGAAAGACGGTTCATTTTGCTAAGGCATTGTTCACCGCAACCCTAATTAGGCGACGATTAAGAATCGCCATCAGCTGCCCAAAATCGTCGAATTGTTCGACTAACTGTAAAGATTAGCTATTCCGTAAGATTAATTTTGAGCAATGGTTGGAATAATCATCTCACCTTAAGATAAGCTTTCTATAATAACTGCCATATAAGTATCAAGGTGGCTCCTTGGAGACCTTGTATAAATGGCATGTTAAACGTTTATTGTTAGGACAATAGATTGGTAAGTCCAATTATAAGGATCTGAACGTTGCCCAGGAAACAACAAATAAGATCATACAAATTCCTAATCATCTGTAAGTTGCCATTATTAGGCAGAGAATACTTCCTTTATTTCGGTAAATCTCGGGCCGAGATTTATTTTAAGGGGGTGAGGATGTAACACCTCGAAAATTCACGTCCTATAATGTGTTGACACGTGTCATAAAGTTTGAACGTGTGAAAGAATGTTATAAAAGGACTAAAGTTGACAAACATGGAAAGTATGTGTTAATACGGATTCTAAATGTCAACTGTGAATAAAATATAATGAACATTAACCCTACACAATGTTCATACCTTCAAACGAATGAATCATGGATCATACGAAGCTAAAAGTGAGAGATTACAAACTACAGGGGTTAAATGTGTCAACATGTTAAAGATATACCTCTGAGTGACCTTTTGACAAACCCGAAGCTTTGTAAATGTAAATTATGCTCACTAGAATGCATGATTAAAATTTCATAAAGTTTCGCTATCGTATGAGAAAGTTATGATCAAATTCGTGTGAGAGGGGTTAAAAGCGTAAACATTGGAAATTAAGATTTTTCGGGCAACCATAAAGTTACCCAAGGACTTAACAAAGTATGGTTATGTCTTAAGGCCCATAAAAGTCAAGTTAGAGGGCTCGAAGTGCAAGAAAGCATGTTAAGATCAAGTATAGAAGGATCAGGGACTAAAAGCGTCAAAAAGTGCATAAGTTTGCATTTTCGCGCATAACCTACGTTCTGAATACATCTGGACATCCAAAAATTTATGTAAGCATGACTACATTATATTTTAGTGTTCGCCTTAAGAAAAATCCATTCGTCGCGTCATTTGGTTCGTTTTTCGCGCTTATGCGCATTCCGTCGTAATTAAGCGAACATCGCGTTCGTACGGCCAAACGAACCGACATCCGAGATATTTTTGAACACATTTTAAGTTCCCTATACTTTAACTTCATTTTAGAGCTTTGAAATAGGGTTAACGGGCCTTAAACGTGTCGAAAATGGGCTGAATGCATGACAGGGACCAAAAGTGAAAATCTGCCAAACTTAAGCCTAGCGGTGCGCTACACTTTTAGCGTAGCGGTGCGCTAGCCTATGACAGACCAGATGCAGAGTATGTAACAGCCTGTTTTCAGCTGTTAACCACTTCCTAATCCCTTGCCAAGTGTTGATACCTTATGGTTAGTGGCAATTTAGGCACCACAACTTCCCGACAAGTGTACGGCCTTGATCGTGCCCTCTTCTCCAAGAAACGATCCTAACGGTGGACCGTTTACTATAAATACCCAACCCTCCAACCTCAAAACCCACTTGAAATCTGATATTTTCTCTAAGTTGGAGTGTTCAAACACTTCATACCTGAGAAATAATTGGAAATCAATCTTGCGGGGACCCTTCGTAAGTATTCTTTCGTTCTTTTATTGCTTTACGAGTCCGAAAGTCAAACTTTGTTTGACTTTCTGCATTGACCAGTTTATGGTCGATGCGAAGTTCGTTTGAACTTCATAACGTGAGCGTGATCACGATGGTTATAGTCCCTAGTGACTATACCTACTGATTACCACGTTATCTAGGCTCAGTGACGAGCCGTAGTTTCGGCCAGAATACGTATTCTTGCGTATTTTGTAACCAAACTACTTATGGGTATCAAAACCGTTTGTTTTGATACCAAACTTGTTTTCTAACTTAGTTAAGCATGTTTTAACATGCTTAGCTCGTCACTTTTAGTTTAGTGCTTATATAGGGTCGTGAAGGTAAGCGATCTAAACAATCGCTTATACTTTCGAGCCCGACCCGTTTGGTCGATCATTAGGATCCGACCAAACACATTAAGTGACCTTATGGTCACATCGTTCGAGTAGTTGTATGACAGGTAGTATATATGCCTTAGGTAAATGACCAAAATACCCCTACGGGGCTTAAATTGAGATTAAACTCGTTTTGGGCATAATGGAAGGTATCCTACTGATATCACAACATATTTAAGGCATATTAACTAAGGAAACCTGTAAATGACTCTTACGGATACCCGTTACGCTTCATGCGCGTTCGGTTCGGTTTATGTAACTAGTTTACATAAACTAGCCGAAACGGGTCAAACCTTATCGGTTTTGTCTCAAAATCCAGAATGTGTTTAGTTTACCCATATTATACAAGTCTCCAAACTTGTCGGGTCTAAATCACATTCTATTCCGGTCTTCGCTTAATCGTGCGTACGAACCGTATCTCCCTGTAAGACTAACCGGTCTAAGCTTAGGCTTAATTAAAGACCCGTTAGCATTCTAATTAATTATTTATACCATCATTCCAGACTAGAGCTTTCCGGTAAATTGTACCTACGCTTACTTAAGTGACTACGGCTGGGTTATTAGATTCTTGCTATTTAAGACAGGAGCTAGCTCAGGTAAATACTCTTAACTTATTTTCCCTATACGGGCTTGGGATACGGTACTATAAAAGTACCGCTTGGTCGGGTATGTAGTCATTTAAATCGGATTGTGATTAATGTATTTACATAACCCGCTTTATTCTGTATTATTTGATGTATGGCCCTTGGGGGTTAAATGACCATGTCCCGGATATCCTTGGCATCATTCGAAGTAATGGCCACGACCTAAGCACGGGGTGTAGGCATACACCTGACAGTTGCATTATGTAAAAAACTGGTAATCCACTCCGAGGTATCATCCTTGTGGGCATTATACCGGAACTGGTAATCCACTTAGAGGATGATAGCCCGTGGGCATTATACATGTGGCGTGTCAGTTAATCTAGTCCGGCCCTACAAACCGGCCCTAACGGACGACAAATAAGTAAAACTGTATACAAGATTATATACAAATAATTTTCCCAAGTTATAAAAGATTAATTTTTCCTCTGTGCATTTTAATCGAAGTGTCAAAAAGGTTTTGTGCCTGGTGCATCTAAATCAATTTTCTTAAACTCTTTTCAAATGAGTCAGTTGAGTGTATTTACCAGTGAAAACTGACGTATTTTCCAAAAAGGTTAAGTGACAGGTACTGTACGAAATTGGTTGGAAGCTCAGGGCGCTAATAAGGAATCTTGCAAGTTCTAGGCGTCTAAAGTCTGTTGAACAAATGATATGTTTTAAGATCCGCCTGTGGATCCGTTACTTTCCGTTGTAATATTGAATATTACTTCATATTCGGAAATGTAATAATATTTATCTTTTGCTTCCGCTGTGCATTTATATATTGTGTTGTTTGACTATTATGTTGCCAACCACGTCACGATACTCCCCCACCGGGCCCACCGGTGACACGTGGAAAGTCGGGGTGTGACAAAGCGGTAGATTTATCGTCGCACCGTATCAATGAGGTGTTGGCAGATTTGAAAAATGATGAAAGTATTCACGTTGACGAGGGACCGAACGCTGGTTAGTCACTGTTATTGTTTGTAAAAATTTGACTTGAATAATGTGGCACGTATTTACTGATGTGCAACGTTTTCGTAGGGGATGGCGTGCTTGACGATTTCTCAGATGATTCGCCAATAGCTAGTTTGTACAGGAAGTCACTTAATCGGCCTCCCAAAAGGATCAGTAAAAGGAGATTGAAAGAAGTAGGATCTTCAGCCATAATCTTTGATGTCATAGAAGGTGTGATTATTATGTTTCTGACTTGTACACTGTAACACATGTTAATGTGTTACCTATCTTATTGATTAACATCTGTTGGGTTACAGGTGATGTTGCCGGGCAATCAAGCGTAGCTGTTGATGGAAAAGAGTTTGCTGAAACGATGGAAGATGGTGGGAAGTCGTTAAAGGTGAGGCGATCGGCTCGGCTGGAGATGTTAAAGGATGATCAAGAGAAAGAAGAAATCTGTGTGACCCCAAAAAGGCGCAAGACAAATATAAAGTGTGATGGGCCGAACACGGAAGGTGGTAACGAAACAGGTAAAGTGTTACATGTGTTACGATTTTTAGTGTACGTTTATAGTTAAGTGAGCCTAGGAAGAAAACATCAGCTACACATTGTTGGTGACGCGTCGATTAGTGCTCGATAAAGTTTATGTCCCTGTAATGTTTATTCGGGACTGAAACGTATGGTGTAACACATGTTAAAGAGTGTAACACATGTTTAACATATGTTGTCGTTGCAGCTGATGATGCGGACCAAGCAAGCATACCACATGATGGCAAAGAGTGTACTGAGACGCCGCAAGATGTTGAGAAGTCGTTGCCGGTAAGGAGATCTCCTCGACTGAAAAAGTTAAAGGATGCTCCTGAGCCAGAAGTAGGCTGTGTGACGCCAATAAGGGGTAAGACAAATAGGATGTTTGATGGGCCAAGCACGGATGGGGGTAAAGAAACAGGTAAAGTGTTACATGCGTTACCAGATACATTGCACCGTCCCTAGGAATAAAAAATAAGTACACATTGATGGGTGATGCATTGTTTGTACAGGGACAAAAGTTTATGACCCTATAATATGCGTACGTGTCTGAACCCATTTAATATTAATGTGATGTTATAGGGTGCAACGAGACTGAGAAGCAGGACGGTGATAAGAGTGTTCATGAGGCTGGTATTTCAACTGGGGGTGACTGTAGTATGGGTGGGGCGGCACATGTTGAAGGACAATGGAGCGGAGATAAAAGTGATGTTGAACAAGTCCATAAGCCGTTCGGTTTAATGCGTGCGATACTACGTATCAAAGCAGCAGCGGCCCAGAGTATACCTGGTAGTGCTTCGTACAAAATCAGATTGTTGGTTTTTTATAATGTGCTTATTTGTTTAATTCTGTTTTAACATGTGTGATATTGCTTTGACAGTTGACGGTGGCTCAGGCATGCGGTTGGTTGGTCAAGATACATATACTGTGGAGGCAGCAGGACATGAACAGCCACCTGATAAAAATGTGGCTGAGAAGGACAATGATGAGCAGGCACATTTAGACGCCACTGCTGACACAGAGGATAAGATTACTGATCAGGTAGAGAAAAGTGTAGAGATGGGTGTTAAGCTTACTGGTGAGGTTGACGGGAATGAAAATGAAGGTAATATTCAGACCGCATCTTATTTGTAGGGGTCGACAAAAATCTATCCCCAACACCTTAAGCCATATCTAAATTTTTCGAGAATGTTTATGCAGCATCAAATACTAAGACTGAGCATGAAGTGGTGGATGCAACTGATGCAAGTACGTTAGAAGCGGCGGTAGAGGAGGGGCAGCCGGACTTTAACGGTAAAAGTTTATTATGCTATAACATGTGTTAGCTATTAGGTACATTTAGTGGGCTTAACGTGTGTTAATCGTAAGAACAGTAGACGGGGTCGATGCATCGATTGATGAAGGTGGTTTAGATGGGCCTAATTGGAGTCTTGGAATGACACAAATTGGTGGTGAATTGGACGAGCCACAGCAAACCGGTATGTTCAATATAAAAAATGATTAGGATTGCTGGTTTACTTGAGTCATTTCAATATACTTATTTGCATCGAACATGTAGGTTGCAAAAGTTCAAAGGTGGATGACATGGATGGGACCGAAACAGCGCCCGAAGGTTCCGGTAAGGTTGAATATTTTTGTTTACTGTCAAAGTGTTCAAATTGGTTGCAAAGTAACATGAATTGTTTTTTTGAATACGTGTTTAGGCGATGTGGAGACCACACCAAATATGAGTATGGTTATAATGGTAGATCCGGTGAGCTCATATGACCCCGCAATTGCTATCCATAAGGAGCAAGCTGGGGTGGAATTATTGGGTGGTGATGCGAATGAGGTGGCGGACGATTTGCCGCTAGCCAACCGTGTACGTATGTTAGCTGATTTGGCGGCCCAGAAAAGGAAGCTGCCTTTTAGAGAGAAAGTGGCAGCGGAACCAAATAGATCACCTTACTATATAAGGTCTGTTGACATGGGTCAGCCAATCACTAAGAAAGAGGCAAATCTGTGGGATTACATATACGCTGATGAATCCCCCACGCACTTCCTAAATGGGCATTCGCGTAGGAAGCGGGCAATGGAGGCAAACATGTAAGTAGAACTACCACAGGGTTTATTGTTGTATAATAGGGGTGTAAACCATGAACCCAAATGGATCTAGTTAATTGGTTATTTTTTGATTTTTGCCGCAGGAAGTAACAGGGTACGTCGTCAGTTGATGATGTAGATAGCCCGATACACATGGCTGTGTAAGTATGGGGATACTGTTAAAAAATGTGTTACATTACATTAACATGTGTTAAGGTATGGAATGTAATTTTTTTTTGTACGTATGAAACCAGGGAGTTGCTGTTTCGAAGCCCTTCCCATGTAGAAGTATCTCGGGCTATGTTCAAGAGTTTAAACGCTGGCAATGAGGTATCGGATGGTATTATCGACTGTTGGGCGGAGGTGCTAAACTTCCAAGAGAAACGGAAATCAAGGGAGGCTTACAGTAGGCTATTCTTTGGTACTAAAGTTGTGGTGAGTGGTTTGAATATTGACATTATTTGTGTAGATTGTTGTTTTGTGTGGAAAACTAGTTACAGTTTGCCAAGTGCTTAGCCTTATTAATTTCTCTTTTGTGAAAGTTTCCGTGGATGTTAACAACTGAGAAAGGTGGAGTCGAGGCGCGGATGCACAAGTTCCGGGTTGGAATAAAAGGTGGGGTTAACAGCGCTGAAAAAGATCCTGATTTTAGAAAGCACGACATTGTATTCTTCCCGATCTTGGAGCACAAACATTTTTACTTGCTAGTGTTTGAGTTACGGGACCCCGGAATTTATGTTGTTGATAATGACAAATCCAGACAAGGACAGCCGATAGAAGATAGTGTATACTACCTCCACAAGGACACACCGTATAAGTTTGTAAGTTTTTAAAATTACCCATGTTGTAACGTAAGTGTAATTGTATTCAAGATGTGTTTTTTATATTGAGGATGGATTGTATATGTATATGCAGAAAGATATGTTTGTGCAATACCTTCGGGAAGTTGGGAATCCGCGAGCCGATGACATTGACTACTGCAACATCCAGCGTATGCCGGTTACTTGGGCGACCACAACAAACAAAACTGATTGTGGGGTCTTCTTAATGCGTCACATGGAGTGCTACATGGGGAAAAACAAAAGTTTTAACTGTGGGTTCAGCATGAGTGGGGCGAAGAAGATGGCGGAGGTGCGGAGGTTGAGAAGGAGGTATGCTGCGCACATCTTATGTTCAGAGGTGAACGTGCTGTTGCCTAAAATCCAGCAGGAATGCCGGTTAGAGTAACGTGTGTTAGTGGGTGAATGGTATTTACTGTAGGATAACTGAATGCGTTTAATGTGCCAGCTTTGTTTTGGGAGTGTCATGTACTTTGCTTTTGGGATCTTGCTTTAAACTTATTGTGATAGACTGTCTATGCGATAGACTGTCTATGCGATAGACTGTCTATGCGAATTTTGTCGATAGACTGTCTATGCGAAATTTGTCCCACTAAAACTGATGTCTAGTGACTTGGTTATTTTATACTCTGATACATATTGATGTATTCTTGCATGTGTTGCAATGTTATTTCTTGTAGTTGATAATGTTTTAAATGAGGCTGTTTTAAATTATATATTGGTAGGTGTAACATTTAAGAAAATGTAAAAAATGCTGCTTCTTGTCTCTTCTAGTGGCCAACTATTCTCAAAATGTACTAGGGTTCTTGGAAGTTGGGGAAAGATGGGGAAATAAGTCTACTAACATAGGGGTTGGTGGCTGCAAAACAACTTTATTGGAACATGAACCATAGCTTTTTTGCCCCATATGGTCACATCAAATTAAAGTCACAAACCACTATATTAAATGTAGCAATGATATACCTCTATAAAGTAGTGTAATGTTGAACTAAGTCCTGGATTGTAATACTTCACTACTTCAGTAAACCAAGAAGTTTTAGTGGTTCCAAAGTATGCTAATGTGATGGACACTTGTAAAAATAAGGTAACGTCTACACCACCAGGCATGAAGAAGCTGAATCAAAAGAGGAAGGAAGCATGTGAGGGTCGGTACGGGGTGTGCTACGCAAGAAAAGTGTTTCACAAGAAGCCCGAAGACGTGAAAAGTGGTTCAGCTTCTGGTGACCATGATTCAGGTAGCGGAGTAAACAATGTAGGTGATGTAGTAGGTGTTTCAAAAGAAGCGTCACGCCGTACGGAACACGTTTTACCAGAAGCTGAAATTTTGAAGGGGCTACCAGATGAGTTGGTTAGGTTGCTGACGGATCCAGACCATGAATTATGTGGTTGCCTGTTGTGTCCATACTCACCCGAAACAATCCAGTCCTGGTGTTACCATGACCCATGGGAGAGTGAGCGCAGCCCCTCTCCTCTGTACTTTCATGATGAGGATGTTGCGACACCATGAAGAAAAGCTTCGTAGAGATGGAGAACAAGGGGTAGTTAGGATGTGGTAAGTGGTTAAAGTTGTGATAACCTTTTGACCCTATGTTTCTTGTTCTTTTATTGTTAGTACTTTTTTTTGGGAATGGGTTGATGTCACGGCTCCGTAGTCGATCCATTGTTTCAGGTGCGGTTGTAACCTAGTGGTAGAATGTGTGCTTAAGTTGGCTAGTTGTGGAGTTTAATTCTATAACCTGATGTGACTTAATATATCAGTTATTGGTGTGGTTAAGAACCTTTTGTGCTGATCCTTTACAATTAAAAAAACCCCAGGTAAAGGGCTAACATGTGTTAAGATCTGTTTTGATGCTGTTTTAAAATATAAACCAAAACCACAATGAAATCCATGCATATAATAATAAGATAGGCCTGTTAATACCAAACAGAGGACTTTCCACAAAAGTTGGCCTACAAAACATAAAGTGCCGAAGGCCACAAAGTTTTTACAATACTGGATATGATAACTGGGATAAAAATAGTTCCACCTTCTTACACACGTAACAGAAAAGGGGAGGATGATGTCAAAAGACTGTTACATGTGTGTAAGAAGGCCAAAATGAAGAGAGTCTCCCATAATATATTACTAGTAAACGAAACCACAGATTTTAATCAGAGAGGGATGCACCAGGGCGGTCTGCCTTTGTTATTCAGCGGCTGCCTTTGCTGCTTTCATTGCAGCCACCTTAACGCAGTTGCGTGAGTCGTGGTCGTCGACATAAAGACCACAACGCTTGCATAACTGAAGCTGCTTTGGACGTTTCGGTGGTTTTGTCTTTGCCTTCTCACCGGGTCCGGAAATGCGAGTATACGTACCACATCCCTTATTGCGTACAACATCTGGATTAGCAACTTCGACTGGAATGTTGATTGCTTGCCCAACTATTTCTTCCATTTCACACTCGTTTGTTTCATTTTGGATTGTACCCAATGGTTGCTTGGAGAGCACATTGATCTTGAAATCCCGGAGTTGGGCAACCAATTTTGACAACGAATCCTCATCGGTTCTAGCCACATCAACACATTCAGTAACGAGATCAAGGATTTCATTACGCATAACGGACGGTGCGTGTGGGTTGACGCCGTATCGGCTGGAAAGTGAAAAAACCTATTTTGGGAGGGCATCTCGGCGCCACCTGTCGTTTATGTATTGGGGGGGTATCTTTGCAACATTTTTCATTCGATATACGCAAAAGACATGGCGACACAGATATCCGATACGTGTGAAATTCCTGCATGAGCAGCTGGCGGAGTGGTCTACAGTGTTATATGTAACCTGTTAGGAACAGAAAGAGCAAAAAAAAAGTTGTTATATCTAACATATGTTAGTGGAGTGGTAATAATGAAGTTGCCTAACATGTGTTACCTGATAGACGTTTATGATGTCGTTCCTTTTGTCCAAATGAGTGACGTCTAGCAAAAGAGTGGTATTGCTGGAATCGCTTTGGTTTGTGATGTAGCATAAAAACTTCCCTTTAATTATCTCCTTTTGAACTTGCGCGAAAACAACGTTTGTGTAAATGGCGAATGCGTGCTGCTCTATTGCTAAATCAGCCAAGCCCTTGAACACCGTGGATGAGGTTTTGTACTCGGATACACGTTGCCGATAGCGTTGGCTATCTACCCTATTTTCAAAGCACATCATAAATTGTACAAGGGTGTTTGCGCTTGTTGAGTTGACCTTGAAGGAAGCATTAGAGCTTTCGCAGCGTGAAGTGGTCTTCATCAAGCAACACATTGGCAGTTCCCTGAAGTAGGCTGGTACCCAAAGATGTTTGATGTTGTACATGTCGTTCATCCAAGTGTGGTCTTGTAGGCCAAATGTTTCTAGGAGGTCATCCCAGCGGGACTCAAACGTTTCTGGTTTGATATAAACATTCCAAACCAACCGGTGAATGCAGGACCGAACATTAGTGTTGTCAATAAGGTCCGCAGAGATCTGGTATATTAAATAGTTACTAACACATGTTAGATTAAACAGTGTAAAAACACATATAAGTCTGTGATGTTGAATAACACATGTTAAAGGCTAACAATTTAACTTAACCTTAGAGGGTAGTTTTTTCATTATATGCGACATGCATAGACGGTGGCGTGATTCAGTAAAGACCATAGGAACAACTTGAAGCATGGATGGGTCTTGATCACTCAGCACGAGAGTTGGTTGAGTACCGTGTGCCTTCAAGAAAGCCTTAAGCAACCACACATAAGATTCAATGGACTCGGTAGATATCAAACCCGCACCAAATGTAACACATTGGAAATGATGATCCACACCCGTGAATGGCACAAAAACCATCTTGTACCTATTAATAAAAATGAATTTGAGGTTAACAAAATCTAACACTTTTTTGGTTTGGTTTGTATACTTGGATATCAGGCCTAACACATGTTAAAGGGGGGGCTAACCTGTTAGTGCTGTAAGTCGCGTCAAAGGCGAGGACATCGCCAAAAGCTTTGTAGTTTAGCTTTGATATCTCATCAGCCCAGAATACAGAAGACAACTTTCCATTTGATACAGTGTAATCAAAATAGAAGTTGGGTAGGTTGTCAAAGCGCTCACGCAAGCGTTCAAGGAAAACTTGTGCGTCGCGTTCACCAATAAAAATTCGCAACTGGTGGCTAAAATTTTTAAAATCCACCGGAGTCCCATTGACATTGTGATGCCCCCCTTTTAAAGCTACAAGACATCTATAAGCTCTCATGGGTCCGATACGGTTTAGACTCATATTGTGAATGAATTGTTTGGTGGAAAATGACAGCTTCCGTGATATCTTGCTAAGATCACGGTTGTAATTCTCAACAAGTTCATGATTGTGAATATCATTGAAACTCATAACTGTGTATGTACCATTAGAGATTGAGACTAGAATGCTTGCCTTACAGTCACACCATGTGAAGTTGGTTTTCCTAGACTTTACAGAAGATTCATCAAGTGTGTCAAAGGTCCTCTTGCGTTGTGGTTTCCCGTATTTTGAGCATCGAAGATACTTGTGTGTGGGAATTCCATTCCAGACTTTAGTTTGGCCTTTTTTAACAGAAAAACCAGCTTCAAACGCATAAAGTTCATACATGGAAAGAACAGCCTCAAATGTTGGATATGATTTCCCACACACTGGTATGAACTTATCAGCGACGGTAGGAATCCAGTAACGGGTTCCCTGAGGGGTATCAAAAACGAAGTATGGATGCACTGGCCCTGCATCATGAAACGAAAAGGTTAGGAATCTGGTATATAGTTCAAACAAAAGGTTAGAAGTCTGGTATATGAGTATAAAGTGGCCCTGTGATGGTCCAGAACCATCACCCGGCATGTTAGCGTAGCCAGAATCTTGGTATGCTACATATGAACATTATGCAATATGTTTGAACTATGCCATATCTGGGGAAGAAAAATCAAAACGAGTGTATAGAAAAACAAACCTTGATCAGTATCCATAACCTCGTCAGAATGGAAATCGCTGTTCATGAAGTTGTTGGATATCAGAGCATCCGGTGATCTAACAGGGTCTTCATATGATCGAGAACCATCAACAGGCATGTAAGTATATACAGAAGCTTCGAATGGAACAGCTGAACATTGCCATGCAGTATATTTGGATTATTCCATTAAAAAAAATGTCAAATAACACAAAAAAAACATAGATTCGAGATAGTTAAGTTAGATAAAGAGACAAACCTTGAGCATTTACTTCTTCGTCAGTTTGAAAGTCACTGCTAAGGAACCTGTTGGGGAAACTATGGACCGGCGACATTAACTCGGAGGTTGGTGGATTTGTCTCCATTGACATTAATGGAGAAAGCATAATTTGGTGGAGAAGATGATAATGGAGCTTTCTTTTAATGAAGATATTAAATAAAATGAAATACTGTAAATGAAATATGTTGATGGAGAAAGCATAATTTGGTGGCTGATTTTTTCATATGAGTTGATGGGGGCATTAAATGATCATGTCAGATCAACTTGGGAAAATAACTTGGGTTGGGAAATTACTAATATGACCTTGAAAGCAAAATGGATTATGAAGGGACTATGGCCACGTGGATAAATATAGTCCACAAGTAGAGTTTGCTAAGTTTTTTAAATAAATGGGGTTTCTTATATAGCATTGTAATACATTTTACAACTCAAGTAATCTGTTTAAAAGAATGAAGTCAAACAAATATCACATTATTCATAGTTGATGCTCACTCCTAGGAAAATAATAATAAAATTATACCAACAATAAATTAACATTTTAACAACCATAACTAATAAAAAAATATGTAAGTTGATCTGCTCCAACATATAGAAAGATTAGAAGTGGGGTCAATACATACAAAACCAGCTGTTACTTATTATTATTCTTCTCTCCAACACCCCACCCATGAACAAGATCTGGTTTTCTATCTCTTTCTCACAGGCCCCCAACTTTTTATCTTCTTCTCTTTTGTTTTCTGTTCTTCTATACATGCCAAAATTCACACCCTTTTGAAAGTTACACCCTCAAAGATCCAACCAAGATTCACTTAATTGTAAGCCTCTTGAATCCTTAAACCACTGTTTACATGTTTAATTATTTGATGTTTTTCTTACATTTTATTATCTGGGCAATGCTTAATTTGATTATTTGTTGGATCTTTTTGTTAAAAATCTGATCTTGATGTGTTTTGTTCAGTTATTTGATGTTTTTCTCTCATTTTTTTCATATGGGCAATGCTTAAATAGATGGATCTTGATGAAAGTTTTGATTTTTAATTGCAATTTAAGTTCTTGATGTGTAATTATGGTGTTTTTGGTTGAATTTGTTGAAGTTTATTTTATCAATTGGAATGTATATTGCATAATTATATGGATCTTGATCTTATTTATTTGTTTCTTTTGGCTTTTTTTTAGAAATTAGGGTTTGTTGTAGTTTCTTGCATTTTTAGAAAATTAATGAATTTGATCATGGTAAAGATTTGATTTGGTCCCATGAATGGATTTAGGGGTCATTGGTAAAACATTGTTGTTTGACTTTTAAAAGTCAAAGGGACTGATACTTAACTTCAAGATGATCTGAATTCTTAGAATTTTCAAGAAATTCTTTTATATGTACACCAATGATTCTTGCATTTATAAAAATATAAACTTGTATATGGCTGCATATTTTAAATTACATTACATTATGCTTCATCAAATTTGGTATAAAGTATAAAGTATTAAATCTTTTGGACCACTTCATCGAACGCTTTCGTCTTTCAACTGTGCTATGCATATCCATATCTTTTTGTTCATCTGTACTCTCTTCTCTTAGTTGATTATGTATATTTCCTATACATTAATTAAACTCACACGTTAATACGGTATTAATGTTAATTAATAACTCTTTATTTGATGTCAATCAAAACTACATTCTTAATTAAAACTGTCTCCTTGTTAAATTTGAGACCAATACGTTTGACTTCAAATAGTCAAATGTATAGTTATATCGTTAACGTTCTTCATCCGGATTATAACCTACGTTGAATTTGACAACAGGCTAATCGATAGATCATAAGTAATGGGGAGAAAAGGCAATTGGTTATCGTCGATTAAAAAGGTGTTGAGTCCAAGCTCCAAAGACAAGAAAAATCAGGTTTGACAAAAATATGATCAAATTATTCAAATCACTATATTTTTTGTATGTAATGATTATATTTAAATTTCCATAAAATTTGTTTTCGGTTATAGAAATCAAAGAAGAACGCATTTGCGGATGATAAATCGTTAGAACCACCTGTTGCTCCAATAGTAGCTCCAACAGTGGCTCCGAATCCTCCGATACTAGAACCTGATAATTCTCATCAGATTCCGCCACTGGAAGAAGTGAAACCGACTGAGGTGGAGGATGAGCAGGCAAAACATGCCTATTCAGTTGCGGCAGCAGCTGCCGCTGCATCTCAGGCGGCTGCCGCCGCTGCCCAGGCTGCTGCTGAGTCTGTTCGACTCGCTGAGTTGACTCGGTATTCAGGGAAGTCAAAGGAGGAAGTAGCTGCTATCAGAATTCAAACCACGTTTCGTGGGTACTTGGTACGTCAAATGTTAATTCCAGTTTCATAATTTTTTTCAGTGTTGTAAGAATTGCTAGGCGCTAGTCAGTTGCTAGGCGCTAGTCAGCCTGTGGGGTACAGGCATTTTCAGTTTTATATGTATATGCACACATTTTTATATGTATTTTTTTTTAAGTAGACATGTTTTAACACCTTTTTCGACCTATATTTTCAAGTAGATAGGATTAATTGCCAGAATTTACAGGTTTTAGTCACGAACCTGACCAGAATTTGGCCGGAATCGCTAGGCTGCCACCAATTTTTGGCCAATTGCTTTAACAACATATCCTATTTGGTCATATTATCTTTTAGCGTATTAAATAATATAAAATTAAATGACTAAATTTGTTTTTCTTTTGCAGGCAAGAAGAGCTTTGAGGGCATTAAGAGGTCTGGTGAGATTGAAGACACTGGTTGAAGGTCCTGCTGTGAAACGACAAACAACGAACACGCTTAAATGCATGCAAAACTTGTCTCGCGTGCACTCTCAAATCAATTCTAGAAGGATCCGAATGTCCGAGGAGAATCAAGCACTTCAAAAACAACTCCTTCAAAAACGCGCTAAAGAAATCGAGAGCTTGCAGGTTAGCTTTACTTTTTTTATAGATATACTGCCATTTTCGTCCCTGTGATTTGTCCATTATGCCAGGCCAAATTTCAAATTGTACCATTTTCGTCTTTGACATTCTTTAAACCAGTTCCGTCCAAAAATCCAACGTCTGTTATGCCAGTTTTGTCCCTGTGGTTTGTCCAATTATGCCAGCAGGTTTTAACGGATGTTAGTTTTTTTGGACGGAACTAGCATGTTTCAAGCACGTCAGGGACGGAAATGGTACAAATTTGAAATTTAGCTTGGACCGGCATAACTGGACAAATTACAGGGACGAAAATGGCAGTTAACTCTCTTTTATGTATATATTCATAATTATGTATGTATGAATTATTGTGAGTGAACAAACAGATGGGAGAAGAATGGAACGATAGTCTGCAATCAAAAGAAGAGATCGAAGCAAAGCTACTAAGCAAATACGAGGCAACGATGAGACGAGAAAGGGCAATGGCGTATTCATTTTCTCATCAGCAACCATGGAAGAAGTCATCAAGGACAACAAACTTGCTCTTCATGGACCCCACAAATCCGCAATGGGGTTGGAGCTGGCTCGAGAGATACATGGCGGCCCGCCCATTAGCTGACAAAGATCACGCAAGTGATCACGCATCAGTCCGAAGCGGTATCAACATCACCGGAAGCGAAATCGCCAAGTCATACGCCCGTCACCAACTCAACTCCACGCCTCCAACCCCGCAAGCAAAGGCAGGTGTTCCCATCGGGTCACGAAAGTTCAAGCCGGGCCCAGATGAGGACACGAAGAGTGTTTTTAGTGTGCAGTCGGAGAAGAATCGAAGACATAGCATTGCGGGTTCTTCGGTTAGAGATGACGAGAGTTTGGCTAGCTCACCGTCGGTTCCTAGCTACATGGCGCCTACTAAGTCCGCGAAAGCTAAATTACGCGGTCAAAGCCCGTTGGGCCCGGTTGAGATCAATGATGTGACCACCCCGGAAAAAGGGTCGGGTTTGAACGCTAAGAAACGGCTTTCGTTTCCGGCGTCACCGGCTAGGCCTCGGCGTCATTCGGGCCCGCCGAAGGTAGGAAGCAACATTGCCATTGGTGTGGAACAGAATGTGTAGGCAAGTGAGTAAAGAAAGTATTGTGCAATGTTTAGTAAATTAATTCTATAAGGTCTACTACATAAGGAAAAGAAAAGAAAGTAAAGATTTATTTGTTGTGATTTAAGTTATTTGATTGAGGGATGAAAGGTTAAGGTTTGTGTCTGAATTCTTTCTTTCTTGTTTGTCTTGTGTGCATGTTCAAAATGAATATTAAAATTTACTTTGATTGAGATTAAATTTTTTTTATTACAGTTTATTGTTAAAAATACTAACATTTTATGCTTTGCTTTTGATGTGCTCATAAGTCATAATTTTGCTTTTTTTCCTGATAAAATTGATTGATTGATTACTTGCTAGAGCAGCAACATCATTGTATGTCATGATGAATGTCATCTTTATTACTCTAAATGGAGTATCCAACTTTACTGATTTCTTGTAGCTTAATCCTCAATTTGTTTTAGGTAAAGTTGTTGGAGCAAATGTAAAGAAAATCAAACAAAGATTAAATAAATAAATCATGTATATGAATACATCTTAGTTGTTCATTTCGATAAGAGACCGGAATGAACACGAGGTGTCTCGTTTTTTACTAGACACCTTGAAAGTAACTTGTAAACTCTCTTACCGCAACAAAAGTGCCATTTACTTGTAATCTAGTGTTCCTCGTAACAATTTGAATCGTTGCAGTGATTAAAGAAATACCAAGTTAGTAACACTGGCGCATCTGACTCGTCAGATCGAGGTCAAGTCCCTGTATGAACACGAGGGGTCTTGTTTTTCACCAAATGCTTAGACAGTAACTTGTAAAGATCTTTGAAAGTAATCAAAGTTTAACTAACTTTTTGTAATCTTGTGTTCCTCTTTACCCGTTTGAATAGTTTCAGCGATTAAAGAAAAACTTGGTAACATTGTTTGATGATTTGATCCACTAATTAGATGGAGGCCAACTGGCCAAGTCCTTCATAAGCCCAAGCCAAGCCCACTACATAATTTAAAAAAAAAATAATAATAATAAGAGTAAAGTGCAATTTGTCATTCTGTGGTTTGGTCCAAATTGCAGTATGACACCCTACCTTCCGGTTTTTTGTCAAATGAAACCCTGTGATGGACATTCCATCACACCTTGTATCCTACCGTTAGTCAAACGTTAGTTTGACCGTGAAAAACGAGGAAAAGACTATTATACCCTTAGAATCACTTAATAATTTTAGAAGAATACCCTCTTTTACATATCTCTACAACTCTCTCTCTCTCTCTCCAACGGCACATCGATATTTGTCAAATACCACACACACCTCTACCGACTCATGGGATGAGTATTGAATATGTCTAAAAGAACTTCAAAGGTGTTAACCGATGTTGAAAGGTTAATGTTGATGCACTTTTGTGTGGATGTGACACGGTTCGGTTCGGTTCAAGAACGGCGTAGCGACACTCCTCCACCGTGCGCCTAGAAGAACGACACTCGAAACACGACGACATGCGAATGAGAGAGTTGCATCATGATGACACCAATGTGATGTCATCATGTAACACCCCGTGTTTTCGAGAAGTCAAAGTCAAGGTCAAAGTCAACGACCGATTTCGCGCAACCTGACTACTAATAGATTTCTTTTATTTTAGCTATTATGTGGAGTAAGTGTCTATAATTACAATAATCGACGTATGATTTTCGCTATTCAATCGACCCACGACTGTGAACTATAGGAAGTAACAATGCGATAAAGTTAACTAAACGATAATCAAACTATGCTAATCAAATCGACATCGAATCGCAACTCGAACTATGCATATTAGTTATTGTTATACGTGTGTGGGTGCCTTATGTGTTACTTGTGCATGTTCATTTATGTTATATGTGATAATCAATTGAAACCCAATCGAACTCGAAATGCAATCGAACTCAATCGACATCGAACTCGAATCACAATCGAACTATGATAATTAGTGGAGAAGGGATAGTGCGAGATATGAATGGTTGGGATTAAAAGTAATTTAACTAGGAAACCCTATCGTATCGAACCGCTCGCAACCGAAATCGAAATATCAAAAATCATCAAGATTCAAGTGTTCTAGGATGATGTCATCATGGGTTCTTGAAGAACTTCATGTTTTGGCCTCAATCCACCAAGAATAACTTGGATCTAGCCGATTTCCACATAAACAAACAAAGATCTTTCATAGATCTAAACTTATACACGGTGAAAAGGATTGAAAGATGGATTTTCCAACTTTCTTTCAACTCTCTTTCACTCAATGATTTCAAACCGATAGAAACGGAGCCTGTGCCGGCTTACAAATCACTCCGGTGGTTGCATGGCTCAAGATCCAGATTCTATCCACAAGGTTAACCGATTTCGGGTTAAACGTTAAACTCCGTTCCGAACAGTTCACCGGCCGGGTTTGGGTGATTCATGTCTGACCGGAGAACCAAGTAAGGACGAGGGATCTATGGTTCGACTCGTTGTCAAAATACCTCAATAAAACGACAAACAATCAGAACAACCAAGTGTTAGACGAATAGGCTGATCAAGTCAGGGTGCTGACCGATCAGACTGCTGTCCGAACGGACAGCCAGCCGATCGGACAGTCAGCCGATCGACTGGCCAGCCGATCGGTTAACACATGGTCCCACAATCAATTTATTTTGAAGACTAGTATTGAATGAACTGCTGTTCGATCGGACTACTGTCCGATCGGATTACTCTTCGGATCATGAGATACTATACTTCAACACTTAATCAACTTTTCAACATGTTCAATGCACTAGGAGTGCCACCCGATCGAACATCCGTCCGATCAGGCGACACCCTGCTGAGAACTTGTCTTGCTAAAAATACCTAACCGATCGGGTTACCGGCCTATCGAACAGCTGTCCGATCGACCGACCTGAAGGGTAAAGGTACTTCAATGTTTTCAAATGCTACAACGAAAACTTCAAAAGTCAAACCATCATACACAAACACATCCTTCTCAAAGGAAGAAACAATCCACTCGAACAGCCATCCGATCGGCCTACCGACCGACCGGACAGCGGTCCGAATGGACTATCAACCGAACGGTCAGCCGTCCGATCGAACTACCGTCTGATCGACCAGCTGTCCGACTCTCCAACACTTGTTTTCCGTTTTACGCGTCGCTTATTGTTATGCTATTAATCCATCCAGGCTAACTTTACTCGCTAAGCGCTCCCTTCAATCCATCATCGCTGTGAGTATACTCGATCCCTTTTTGCTTTATGCACTTTTGGGTGTTACATACGTTACAACTATTCAAATCACATCAAACACACTACTCAATACTATTTGAACGCTAACCGTTAATGCATGTTATACGTAGCTTATGAATGCTTGTTTGTTATGTTTACACATGGAATGCTGTCTACCTGCCTTAGCAACGATAGTACTATAGTTTGGACTCAGCACCCGTTCACACGGGGGTTGTTAAGGACAATTACTTGCATGGATTACGGTGGTAATCATGTATTGCGAACTGCCTCGGGCAGTCAACCCGCAGTCATTGGTATCAATGGATCTATGTCGATAACTAACGTGCTTCATTTCACTATGTGTACGTGCTGGTTATGCGTAAACGAATTCGAACTTTATATGTTATTATTAAACTTGTATGCTCACCTTTACACTATGTGTATTGACTGTTACTTTAACGTATGTGACAGGTGCTTAAGTTGTTTTTATGCTTAGCTTGCTGTGAATTTGAGGCAAGGAAAGGTCTAGGATGCTCTTTGTGCTGTGATGAAATCGAGGCTAGGAAAAGAGGTCCTAGAAACCAATAAATAAACTATCTATGTATAAATCTGAGTTGTCGGAACAGAACTACTTGACTAGATTTATCTGTAATAATTTGTTTGCCTTTTAAGACATGGTATGGGACATGTTACTTTAAATTAATTGGTAATGATAATTGTTATGGAAACTTCTGGACAATCTGTTTCGCTCAGTGCCATGCCCCGATGTTTCTGCCATCGGTTGGGGTGTGACAGATTGGTATCAGAGCCATAACTATAGGGAATTAGGCAAGATACGACCTAGTCCGGGTCGATGTCTCAGAGACCTAGTCTATAGTTAGGAACCAACAGACCGACTCGTGCATATCCGGTAGGGATTATGTACGAGCTTATCTCTCGATATTCTCGTTTATGCTACACTATCACTGCACTCGAATTTTCAACTAGGAAAGAGTAACTAAGTCGAGATTAGGTGGGAAAATCGCAAACCCTCGACTAGAGTTGCTTAAACGACCCGTAATTTTATCTACAAGCTAGGAGAATTATGCCAAATCAGGAGTGAAATCCATATTTTGATGAATAATCTCCTTTATTTTTATTAAAACAGGGACGAAGTTGTTAAGACAGGTGTGAAACCCTAACCTTGACGACTTGTTCTGCCCATTTTACAAAACTCTCACCAAAGTCTCGATGGACTCCGACGACCTGAAGTCACGATATGACTAATGGGATGCGTGCCCAACGCCCAAGAATCGAGGCAAAGGCACTGCCCGGTAGGTCAAGCGTGCACGACAAGTCCATGTGAATAGTCGAACCACTTTGGTTAGTCAATGTCTAATAGCCGCAGACGATCCATTCCTCGATTTTTATGTGTTTCGATTCTAAGCCCGCAACTGCCGACTCTGATGACTCGTTGATTTTATGTGTTTATAGGTGAATTTACCTGTTTATGTGTTTAAATTTTGGGAAACTTGCTCAATTTTGTTTTCACATCGATCGACATGCACGACTCCCACTGCATTTCTATCTCAAAACGCCAACAAATTGCTAAATTGTGGACGACTTTATGCTACGTTATACGCTTATACTACACGACTAGATATATCAAACGCGAACGCTATATTCGAACGCTCGTGAACTGTGAATGATAGGTTTATGTATTCTGACTACCTCTTAAATGATAAAGGAACACATATAATCATAAGAAGGTGGATACACGTAAAATATGTGCTTAGGTAAGTTATGTGCTTGTGTGCCTATGTGCTTATGTGCTTATGTGCCTATGTGATCCTGTGCATTACGTAATTATGTGCTTCTGTGTTTATGCCAATATGTGGTTATGTGTATGCGTAGTTACATGAATGTATTCCTGAGCTTTAGTAAACGTTAGATGTGTGAGGTGAGATTCGAATACGTTGTGTTGAGTCCTGTGACGATGTATGTTGCAGACAATGTCATCTGGATCCCGTCATCCCTCACTTTCTCGTCAAGAGAAGAGAGACAAACGCCTTGCTGCTATCATCGCCAAGCAGGTAGCGAAGGCCGTAAGTGATGTCTACGAGAACGTCAGCAAATCGTCTGAGGAGTCGAGAACCGAAGCTCCTAAAGCTACCACCAAAGCCTTCAATTTCAAGCAGTTCAAATCGTGTGGGCCAAAAGAATTCACTGGCGAGGGAGGTCCTACTGCACTATTCAAATGGTTTGATTCCATTGAGGCCACTCTACGACAGAGTGGTTGCCCCGATGACCTCCAAACTCTGAATGCTACCGGCGTTTTCCAGTCCCGTGCACTAGACTGGTGGACGGCCGAGAGAAACAAGCGAGGGAACGATGCAGCTTACGGTCTGTCGTGGGACGAGCTCAAAGAAGTCATGCTAGAGGAATTCTGCCCTCCTCACGAACGTCAGAAGCTAGAAGATGAATTTTGGCACATACATCAAAAGGATGGTGACAATGCTGCGCTCACTGCTCGCTTCAAACAGCTCAGCATCATTTGTCCCGACCAAGTCAAGACTCCGGAGATCTCAATCAAGAAGTACATCCGAGCTTTGCCCGACTGCATCGCAGATTTCGTGCAAGCGGCTAAGACTAAAACGATCGAAGAGACTTACCTACTGGCCGCCAAAATCAACGACAAGAGGGTCAAGGCTGGTGTCTGGGATAAAACTTCAAAGCACCTGCATCAAGCTACCACCACCGCACCAACTGCTAAAACCACCACATCGAGCAACAAGAGAAAAAACAAGAGAAAGAACAGCTCCAGCAACAAGAACTGTGCGATCACTGCAGCACCGATTCAAGCTGTACCAGCCCAACAGCGTCAAGTAGCGGCGCCTGTGGCGAATGCACCGCCTGCAAAGCGTGCATACACTGGGCCACACCCGCTCTGCTCTACTTATACCTACCACCACCCGACTGCCATTTCTTGTCGTTTCTGTGCTCATTGCAATATGTACGACCATTTTACTACCAACTGTCGTGTTCGACAAGCTCCTGCTCATCAAGCTCTACTCACCGCCCCTCAGGGTCAACAAGCTCCTCCGGCACCCGCGGTCAACGCCAGAGCCTGCTTCGCATGTGGCGATCCTAACCATTTCGCCAACATGTGCCCAAACAGGGTTGTGAAACAAGAGCCTCAGCAGCAGCAGCAGCAACACCAGCAACAACAGCAGCAGCAACAACAACAGGCCGCACGCGCCAGAACTTTCAACATCAACGTGCGTCAAGCCCAAGCCGACAACAACGTGGTTAATGGTACGTTCCTTGTGAATGGTATTTATGCTTCGTGTTTGTTTGATACTGGAGCCGATAATTGTTTTGTGTCGTTCGAATTCGAAAAGCTCCTTAGTCGTAAGCGCTCTCATCTCTCCTCGACGTTCGATGTTGAAGTCGCTACCGGAAGAACTGTCGCTGTCAATTCTGTTCTCGTGATTGTACTCTTGAGCTCAACAATCACATCTTCCCAATCGACCTTATTCCGATGCAACTCGGAAGTTTTGACGTCATAGTAGGCATGGACTTTCTTCGTGAAAACCATGCTGAAGTTGTGTGCTTCGACAAGATGATCCGATTCTCGCTTGCGAATGGTGATTTATTGTGTGTTTACGGTGATACTACTTCGAAAGGTCTCAAGCTCATGTCATGTGTTCAAGCTAGCAAGTATCTCCGCAAGGAATACAGGGCTTTCTTGGCTAACATTGTAGTAGCGGAGAAGGAAAAGAAAGAGAAGAAGGAAGTGAAAGACGTTCCTGTGGTTCGAGAATTTCCTAACGTTTTTCCAGAGGATCTTCCCAGATTACCGCCAAGTCGTGATATCGACTTTCGTATCGACCTCATTCCTGGAGCCAACCCTATTGCCAAAGCTCCCTACCGACTTGCGCCGTCTGAAATGCGTGAACTTTCAAACCAACTCCAGGAATTACTCGAGAAAGGCTTCATTCGCCCGAGCACCTCTCCTTGGGGCGCGCCAGTCCTTTTCGTCAAAAAGAAGGATGGGTCGTTCAGGATGTGCATCGACTATCGGGAATTGAATAAGCTAACTATCAAGAACCGCTATCCTCTACCTCGCATTGATGATTTGTTTGACCAGCTACAAAGTGCTACGTGCTTCTCGAAGATCGATCTACGCTCAGGATATCACCAACTACGTATTCAAGAGGAGGATATACCCAAAATCGCATTTCGCACTCGATACGACCACTACGAATTCCTTGTTATGCCCTTTGGTTTAACCAACGCACCTGCGGTTTTCATGGATCTGATGAATCGCGTGTGTAAACCATATCTCGACCGTTTCGTCATCGTATTTATCGACGATGTCTTGATCTATTCCAAGTCGAAGACCGAACACACGCAACATCTACGTTTGGTTCTCGAGCTACTCCAGGGGAATCAACTCTATGCCAAGTTCTCCAAGTGTGAATTCTGGTTGGAGGAGGTTCAGTTTCTGGGCCACATTGTTAATAGTCAAGGTATTCATGTCGACCCTGCGAAGATCGAAGCCGTTAAGAGTTGGATTACACCTAAGAACCCATCTGAAGTCCGTTCTTTTCTCGGACTAGCGGGCTATTATCGACAATTTATCGAAGGATTCTCAAAGATCGTTGTGCCGCTTACCGCTCTCACACATAAAGACAAGCCTTTTGTTTGGGGAACTAAATAAGAGTCTGCCTTCCGAACTCTCAAGCACATGCTTTGCAATGCTCCAGTTCTCACATTACCCGACGGAAACAATGATTTCATTGTCTACTGTGATGCTTCCAACCTTGGTCTTGGTTATGTCCTCATGCAACGGGATGAGGTTATAGCTTACGCATCTCGTCAGCTCGAGATCCACGAGAGGAACTATACAACCCATGATCTCGAGCTAGGCGCAGTTGTTTTTGCGTTAAAGATTTGGCGACACTACCTGTATGGTACTAAGTGTACGATCTTCACCGATCATAGGAGCCTACAGCATATCTTTAATCAGAAGGAACTTAACATGCGTCAACGCCGATGGGTAGAACTTCTCAACGATTACGACTGTGAGATTCGTTATCGCCCAGGCAAGGCAAATGTTGTTGTCGACGCACTCAGCAGACGGAGCTATCTGCTTAGCACTCGTAATGTTCAAGCCCAATACGACCTCGAATCCCTTATCCGCGAAGCTCAACACGCGTATTTCAACGAGCGCACTCTGAAGAGAGCAAGAATCTACCACGATGGAGCCCAGCTTGTGAGTAAGTCGAATGGGATATTCCACTTTCTGGACCGAATTTGGATCCCCAAACGGACCAATTTGCGACAGATCTTGATGGACGAAGCCCACAAATCCCGGTATTCTATTCATCCCGGTGCCGGCAAAATGTACCAGGACCTTCGCTATAAGTACTGGTGGCCGGGCATGAAAAGGGATATTGCTCTCTATGTTAGAAAATGCCTAACTTGTGCAAGAGTCAAGGCTGAACATCAAAGACCCTCTGGCTTACTTGAACAACCACCGATTCCCATGTGGATGTGGGAGAGTATAGCTAGGGACTTTATAACAAAGCTACCACACACGTCATCAGGTCACGACAGCATTTGGGTTGTGGTTGACCGTTTGACTAAATCAGCTCACTTTCTGCCAATACGGGAAGACTACAAGGTAGAACGACTAGCCCGAATCTACACCGACGAGATCATTTGTAATCATGGGATGCCTCGCGACATCATCTCTGATCGTGATGCTCGGTTTACCTTGCGATTGTGGGAAACGTTTCAAACGGCACTCGGTACATCGCTCAATCTAAGTACCGATTTCCACCCTCAAACCGATGGTCAGACTGAAAGAACGATTCGTACTCTTGAAGACATGCTCCGTTCGTGTGTCATAGACTTTGGTGGTAATTGGGATAAATACCTACCGTTAGTCGAATTCTCGTACAACAACAACTATCATTCTAGCATTCAAATGGCACCATTCGAGGCTTTATACGGAAAAAGATGTTGATCACCCATTGTGTGGCACGAGATCGGTCATTCGCAATTAACCGGTCCTGAGCTATTACAAGAAACGACAGACATAATTTTCCAAATTCGAGACAACCTGGTAAAAGCTCGGAATCGACAGAAAAGTTATGCCGATAGACGAAGCAAGCCCCTGGAATTTGACGTTGGTGACTACGTACTCCTAAAGGTATCACCTTGGAAGGGTGTGGTCCGATTCGGCAAGAAAGGGAAACTCGCGCCTCGATATGTTGGACCTTTTAAGATTCTGGAAAGGATTGGAAAAGTCGCCTACAGACTCGAACTACCGGAGGAACTTAGTAACGTCCACCCGACTTTTCACGTGTTAAACCTCCGAAAGTGCCTAGCCGACCACGACTTACATGTTCCTCTCGATGACCTGCAAGTGAACGAAACATTACACTTCGTGGAAAAGCCTGTCGAAATCATGGATCGGCAAACCAAGCAGCTCAGACGCTCGCACATTCCTATCGTGAAAGTCCGATGGGAAGGAAAACGAGGCGCAGAGTTCACTTGGGAACTCGAAAGCGACATGAAGGCGAAGTACCCGCAGTTATTCAAAGAGAAAGTCTAGAGAGAGAAAGCGATTCACGGTGTTGTACAACTTCCAGCTTAATTTCGGGACGAAATTCCCTAAACTAGGGGAGGCTGTAACACCCCGTGTTTTCGAGAACTCAAAGTCAAAGTCAAGATCAAAGTCAACGACCGATTTCGTGCGACCTGACTAATAATAGATTTCTTTTATTTTAGCTATTATGTGGAGTAAGTGTCTATAATTACAATAATCGACGTATGATTTTCGCTATTCAATCGACCCACGACTGTGAACTAAAGGAAGTAACAATGCGATAAAGTTAACTAAACGATAATCAAATTATGCTAATCAAATCGACATCGAATCGCAACTCGAACTATGCATATTAGTTATTGTTATACGTGTGTGGGTGCCTTATGTGTTACTTGTGCATGTTCATTTATGTTATATGTGATAATCAATCGAAACGCAATCGAACTCGAAATGCAATCGAACTCAATCGACATCGAACTCGAATCACAATGAACTATGATAATTAGTGGAGAAGGGATAGTGCGAGATATGAATGGTTGGGATTAAAAGTAATTTAACTAGGAAACCCTATCGTATCGAACCGCTCGCAACCGAAATCGAAATATCAAAAATCATCGCACCGAACACTCGAAACGTGCAGCTGATCGATCAGGCTACCAGCCGATCGAACAGCCAGCCGATCGGACTGCTGTCCGATCGGACAGGCTGTCCGATCGAGCTGCCTGGTCGATCGGCCAACACTTTCCTCATTTGGCATCCTATAAATACCCCTGTCATTGTCATCCTTTCCACTTTTGGAAACCTCTGTCCGACCAGCACGCTTAGCTCATCCTTTTCTCAGATTCCTCCCGATTCCGGTAAGATTTCGTCCTAAATCTTGTACTTTCTTGATCTACACGCACTCCTACACCTTTCTATCTTTCAAATCTTAACTTTTAACCGTGAAATCATCAAGATTCAAGTGTTCTAGGATGATGTCATCATGGGTTCTTGAAGAACTTCATGTTTTGGCCTCAATCCACCAAGAATAACTTGGATCTAGCCGATTTCCACATAAACAAACAAAGATCTTTCATAGATCTAAACTTATACACGGTGAAAAGGATTGAAAGATGGATTTTCCAACTTTCTTTCAACTCTCTTTCACTCAATGCTTTCAAACCGATAGAAACGGAGCCTGTGTCGGCTTACAAATCACTCCGGTGGTTGCATGGCTCAAGATCCGGATTCTATCCACGAGATTAACCGATTTCGGGTTAAACGTTAAACTCCGTTCCGAACAGTTCACCGGCCGGGTTTGGGTGATTCCTGTCCGACCAGGAGAACCAAGTAAGGACGAGGGATCTATGGTTCGACTCGTTGTCAAAATACCTCAATAAAACGACAAACAATCAGAACAACCAAGTGTTAGACGAATAGGCGGATCAGGTCAGGTGCTGACCGATCGAATTGCTGTCTGAACGGACAGCCAGCCGATCGGTTAACACATGGTCCCACAATCAATTTATTTTGAAGACTAGTATTGAACGAACTGCTGTTCGATCGGACTACTGTTCGATCGGATTACTCTTCGGATCATGAGATACTATACTTCAACACTTAATCGACTTTTCAACATGTTCAATGCACTAGGAGTGCCACCCGATCGAACATCCGTCCGATCAGGCGACACCCTGCTGAGAACTTGTCTTGCTAAAAATACCTAACCGATCGGGTTACCGTCCGATCGACCGACCTGAAGGGTAAAGGTACTTCAATGTTTTCAAATGCTACAACGAAAACTTCAAAAGTCAAACCATCATACACAAACACATCCTTCTCAAAGGAAGAAACAATCCACTCGAACAGCCATCCGATCGGCCTACCGACCGACCGGACAGCGGTCCGAACGGACTATCAACCGAACGGTCAGCCGTCCGATCGAACTACCGTCCGATCGACCAGCTGTCCGACTCTCTAACACTTGTTTTCCGTTTTACGCGTCGCTTATTGTTATGCTATTAATCCATCCAGGCTAACTTTACTCGCTAAGCGCTCCCTTCAATCCATTATCGCTGTGAGTATACTCGATCCCTTTTTGCTTTATGCACTTTTGGGTGTTACATACGTTACAACTATTCAAATCACATCAAACACACTACTCAATACTATTTGAACGCTAACCGTTAATGCATGTTATACGTGGCTTATGAATGCTTGTTTGTTATGTTTACACATGGAATGCTGTCTACCTGCCTTAGCAACGATAGTACTATAGTTTGGACTCAGCACCCGTTCGCATGGGGGTTGTTAAGGACAATTACTTGCATGGATTACGGTGGTAATCATGTATTGCGAACTGCCTCGGGCAGTCAACCCGCAGTCATTGGTATCGATGGATCTATGTCGATAACTAACGTGCTTCATTTCACTACGTGTACGTGCTGGTTATGCGTAAACGAATTCGAACTTTATATGCTATTATTAAACTTGTATGCTCACCTTTACACTATGTGTATTGACTGTTACTTTAACGTATGTGACAGGTGCTTAAGTTGTTTTTATGCTTAGCTTGCTGTGAACTTGAGGCAAGAAAAGGTCTAGGATGCTCTTTGTGCTGTGATGAAATCGAGGCTAGGAAAAGAGGTCCTAGAAACCAATAAATAAACTATCTATGTATAAATCTGAGTTGTCGGAACAGAACTACTTGACTAGATTTGTCTGTAATAATTTGTTTGCCTTTTAAGACATGGTATGGGACATGTTACTTTAAATTAATTGGTAATGATAATTGTTATGAAAACTTCTGGACAATCTGTTTCGCTCAGTGCCATGCCCCGATGTTTCCGCCATCGGTTGGGGTGTGACACATCATGACCTAACAAGCTTATTTCAATATGTATGCATATACAGGAACGAAATAGAAAGATAACATAATGACTTTGTGGATATAATTGAAACAACAAAGCATATGATCGAAATAGACTTGGTCCATTCAAAAGTCTATTTCGATACTATACAAGGCTACATCGAAATAGAAGAATATATATTCGCATGTATTTCGATTATATCCACTGTGTTTCGTTCATGATCATGTTGTTTCGTATAAGTGTCTTGGGTTTCGATGTAACTCTGTTGTATGGACTATAAATACAGCAGAGGCTCTGTTTGTTAGAGCAGAGCTTGTATGAGCTAGAGAGAGAGAGAGTGTAGAGAGAGGGAGAGTTTCGGTGAGCTTTGTATTTGTCGAATATTCAATATTGTACCGAAACTTTGTCGAATCAATACACGTAATCGTTAAACGGTGAATCTTAATGTGTATTACATTCTCTCGCTCTGTTTGTGTCGTAGCTTGGATTCCGCACTTGCTACGGCATCCGAAACAAGAAATCACCGTAGTCCGACGATCCGTATCAGGACCTAAAGTTAATAAAAAAAAAATAGAGTTAAAGAGAGTGTCCTAATCACCTTTAACTAGTAAGGGAAATTTGGTGTCGAATGCGCTAGGGGACGGGTTAATGGAAAATGCTAGAAACGAGTTGATTCTTTAAACTAAACATTAACATTAAAATTGAGATTTTGATTTGAGTTGATTGATTGTAGAAACTTAGCAAACTAATATTAGGTTTTTAAAACGATGATTCGAAAGATGACTAATATCCGGTTTCAAATTTGCAAAACAAACTGATGATCTAGTTCCACCAAGTTAAGAAATCACATAGACATTACTTTATTTGATTCAACTAATGGCTATAGGACAAATGGTAAAGGTATCGATCTATTTCACAAACTAATGATTTAAATTTGAAAAACAAAACCCAACAATTATATGAGGTGGATGAAGCAAAACATGGCTTTTCCATAATGCTTGGTAGCATTAATTGTACACGTGGGAGGTGGCCAAACTGTCCTAATGTGTGGCGATGTCAATACATGCAAGGTGATCATCCGAAACCGACGATAACGCTAGAAGTTGTGGCATCACATGATCTATGGATTTAGCATGCATTCCTTGGTGTTGCCGGTTCCAATAGCGACATCAATTGTCTTGATCCAATGAGATCATATATGGAACCTGTTGGAATTATATGTATGGGTTCGATAAGTCAACGCTGCTGACCGAGCTATGACCCGTAAGAGTTACACCTTGGGCAACGAACATTAAATCCACTTAACTTGGTTAACTGGTGACCACGAACAATTAACGGTTATATATTTCGAGTGGCCCTCTCAATTGTTTAAATAGATATGGTGGAGTGGTTAAGGTTAGTTGTATGATTGTTTTTCTTTTTAACTAACCCACCATTCATAATTAATATATATTGAGTGTGCCTTCTGTCGAAACTAATACACAAAAGATTTACAATTCTTTTGTTTTGTGAAATCATCACACAAGGAGAAAAGTGCCACCATTTTGTTAAAAGTGCCGCCATTTTTTTTTGTGTTTTGTTTTTGTGGTTCTGTAATATCAAGTGCCGCCACCATCATCTTCCGGTGTCGCCACCTCTTTGTTCGTGTTCGTGTCTAGCACTCGTTCGTTGAACCTCGGTGTCTCACACGGTTATTATTAACCAAAAAGGGTATAAGTTTTCTCATCGGTAGATTAATTATTTTACATACCGTATTTGCATGTTTGTAACCATGATCCTGTTTGGTTCGTTTTTGGTGTTGATTAATATATTTATTCCGCTGCGTTTATTAATTACCTATTTAATTAATAATATATATCAAACCAGTTTTTGATAAAAGTAAAATTGATCACCACTGAAACCCAACAGTGGTATCAGAGCCACGCTTACAACATGCAAATCGGTACCGGTCTTTTAACCGGAATTAGAACACAAACTTTATTTTTTTTTTAAGTTTCTGATCTAAATAATTTTAAGGGCAACTTTAATTTTGGTCAATATTTTATTTGTTTTGCTTGACCAAAAGATTGCCCGGTATATTTTGTGATTGTTGTGGAATATGTAAATCTGGCCCGACCTTAATTTTATGGTTGTATATTTTTATTCGGTTTTATAAGTATTATTTTTTGCCACTGGGATGGTCCAAAATTGTAATAATTAGTTTATTGGTTTGGCCCGTCGTGTGGTTCAAAGTTGTAATAGATATTTTTTTTTTGTCTTTGTTATATTTACTTGTTAAATATTATTGATACGAAGACCCGAAGAAAACCGAATGCCAAGAGGAGTCTTGGAGTTAGTGAGAGTTGCTCAAGACAACAAGATGCACTCAAGTCCATCCTTGTGGTTGTTTGCGTGTTGTGACCCCGTGACCCGTTTGATCTTGCTATAAGGCTCTAGCAAGATCGGACAATTTTGGCCATATGGATTTACATATTTATTTTGCTATTGTGGTTGCTTTTTATCTTATAATTTGTTATAACATAACCAACCTAAATACCAACATGATTTTAAAAGGAATTTTAAAATATTGAAACAATCACATTAAAACAAGTTCTAAATTGTTTTTACAACTTGTTAAAGTTTTTGTTATAAAACAAAGGTTGTTTTTGAAACAAATAATAACCAATTAAGTTTTGCAAATTAAACTAGTTTTTATTTTCAAAACTATTAACTTAGTAGTCTTCTATTAACTTAAAATTGGTTATTCCAAGTCGCGACAAACTTAGTTTTAATAGGTTATTTAAAATTAAGTGTCCTGAGAGATGAAAGGGTTCATCAAGTTGTCACGACTAAATATGTACTAAAATTGGCTTTTACGACCCTATTTGGTAAATATTAAATTAACCCATAATTAAAATCAATAGTCTATGCCATCCTATCACAAGCTATACTTGGAACGTAATGCGAACCATCAGTGTTTGGAGCCACAACACCGCACTTGATGTCTAGCTTATCCTTCCAAGGTGCAAGGGTTTCGTTGACACATCCGGCCCTTCCACAAGTACCTTCTTTTAGGACGACTATTACTTTTTCTTTTCTCATCACATGCTCCAGTTGTCTCGAAAGTAAAAAGTCGGCATAGATGAGGCTAAACGTATCAATGCATAGACAAGAGTTGTCTTAGCGGCCTCATATCCGAGAGTTGTGCAATTCTCACAATTGACACTCGTTGTCAGTCTGCCTAGTCACTTACTAAAGTGTATGCCACAACTGCCTTTAATACTGACCTAGCCAGATTCTCATTCCTTGTTCTAATTACTGTAATGGGTTATTAATTAAATAAGGAAATATACATCGAAAATACTAATTAAAATCTCTTTGCTTATGTAACAGATGACTAATGAAAACAACTCCTTCGTTCTCAAGTCTATACTTGAAAAGGAAAAACTGAATAACACCAACTTTCTCGAATGGCACCGCAATCTGAGAATAGTTCTCAAGATGGCGAAAAAGCTATATATCTTAGATGGCCCAGTCCCTACCGAGCCTGAAAGTAACACTACTGCTGCTCGTAAGGCACTGGAAAAACATAATGAGGATGCCATTGAGGTAGCCTGCCTTATGCAAGCCACCATGTCTCCTGAACTTCAGAAGAACATGGAAGATAAAGATGCTTATGACATGATCCAGCAAGTGAAAGGCATGTTTCAGAAACAAGCCCGACAGGAGCGATATGACACCATGAAGCAGCTCATAAGCTATAAAATGCAAGAAGGATCATGTGTCAGTACTCATGTGCTTAAGATGAAAGGGTACATTGACCAGATGAACTAACTTGGTTATCCCCTGCAAGATGAAATGGCAGCGGACTTCATCTTGAACTCTCTCCCTAGCTCGTATGACCAGTTCATTATGAACTATAATATGAATGCTTGGGTGAAGATTGTGCCTGAGCTACATGGTATGCTCAAAACGGCCGAGATGAACATTCCACATAAAACCAATCAAGTTCTGATGGTCAAGTCTGGTGGTGTTAAAAAGCCCAAAACAAAGAAGAAAAGTTATAACAGCAAAAACAAAGGAAAGGCTCCTGTTGCTGCCAAACCTGCCACCAACAAGAGCAAGCAAGTTGTGAAAGCCCCTCTTCCAGAAGAGCGGCAATGCTATGAGTGTAACAAGATGGGGCACTGGAAACGTAACTGCCCCGAGTATCTTGCCAAGCTTAAGGTGAAGAAGGCTAATGGAGAAGGCACTTCTTCAGGTATTCTAATATATGTTATTGAACTTTTCACTGTTTCTAGCAACACATGGGTATTTGATACCGGATGTGCTTATCACATCGTTAATGTCTTGCAGGAGCCTGAGAAGTGGAGGAAACTGAAACCAGGAAGCATGGAGCTCATTGTTGGTGATGGGAAGAAAGTCCCAGTTCTAGCAACTGGCACATTTAATCTTACATGTCCTTCTGGTCTTATTGTTGTTTTGAACAATTGTCTTTTTGCACCTGGTTTGACCAGGAACATCATTTCAGTTTCGTTGTTGTTTGAACAAGGTTTTAAGTACGCTTTTAATGGTATTGCTATTTCTGCCTACTTGAATGATATCTTTTATTTTGAGGCTAAACCTCGAAATGGTATTTATGAGATTGATGTTCAAACATGTAATAACATATATCATCTTTCTAAGCGTAACAAAGCTGGTATTAATGAAACATTTCTCTGGCATTGTAGACTTGGCCACATAAGTAAGACACGCATAAAATGGCTCCAATCTGAGGGGATTCTTGAATCCACTGGACAGGACTCCTTTAATGATTGCGAATCTTGCTTAGCTGGCAAACTCACAAAGTGCCCCTTTACCGGTGTTGGTGAACGGGCCAATGGTCTGCTAGGACTCATTCATACTGATGTATGTGGACCTTTCAGAACCATGATAAGAAACCATGAAAAATATTTCGTTACTTTCATTGACGATTATAGTCGATATGCTTATGTCTATCTTATGAAGCATAAGCATGAAACTTTTGAAAAGTTCAAAGAGTTTCAAAATGAAGTAGAGAACCAACTTACTAGAAAGATAAAGGTACTTCGATCAGATCGAGGTGGCGAATACCTCAGCTTAGAGTTCCTCAATCATCTCAAAGAGTGTGGAATAATTTCAGAACCCACTCCACCTAGCACACCCCAACTTAATGGCGTGAGCGAAAGGAGAAATCGAACCCTACTTAATATGGTTCGATCGATGATGTGTACAACTAACTTGCCTCACTCCTTTTGGGGTTATGCTCTTATGACTGCCACCCGCATTGTCAATCTAGCTCCGACTAAAAAGGTAAACAAAACTCCATATGAGATATGGCATGGGTGTAAACCCAATTTGGAATACCTTAGAGTATGGGGATGTGAAGCATACATCACAAGTGATTCTGATGATAAACTCGATCCTCGAGGCGAAAAGGTTGTTTTCGTCGGATACTATAAAAGAAGCGGATATTATTTCTATCATCCTGATACAAATATTATTTCCATCAAAAGGAAGGGGCACTTTCTCGAAGAAGAACTTCTTAATCGAGGAACTGGAAATAATGTGGTTGATCTTGAAGAAATTCGAGAACCAACAACAACCGCTGATGAAGTCGGAACGTCTGAACAACAAGAAATTGTTGCTGATGAATCAGACATGAACACAGGCGTTCGCAGAAGTAGCAGGACTCGTAAAGAACCTGACAGATACCTTTGGCATCTCGAAGGTGCAGAAGTCTTTGTAGTAGATGAGTCTAATGACGAACCTGCTAACTACAAATCTGCTATCTCAGATCCTGAATCTGCGAAATGGTTGGAAGCCATGAACGCTGAGATGCAATCTATGCGTGATAATCAAGTCTGGGACTTGGTTGAGCTACCCCCCGAATCTCGGGAAGTAGGGAGCAAATGGATTTTCAAAAGAAAAACCGATATGCATGGAATTGTACATACCTATAAAGCACGGCTAGTTGCGAAAGGTTTCACTCAAACTCAGGGTATTGACTATGATGAAACCTTCTCGCCCGTAGCTATGATCAAATCGATCAGGATATTACTTGCCATAGCCGCGTATTATGACTACGAGATATGGCAAATGGATGTCAAAACCGCTTTTCTTAATGGGCATCTCTCTGAAGATGTCTATATGGTTCAGCATGAAGGTTTTGTCGATCCTAAATATCTAAGTAGGGTGTGTAAGCTGAATAAGTCCATTTATGGACTCAAACAGGAATCTCGTAGCTGGAATCTTCGTTTTGACCAGAAGATCAAAGAGTTTGGTTTTGTCAAGAATGAAGATGAGCCTTGTGTTTACAGAAAGGCTAGTGGGAGCACTATATCATTCCTCATCTTGTATGTGGATGATATACAGATTATTGGAAACAGCGTCCCTATGCTTAATGAAGTTAAGCACTATTTGGGAACTTGTTTTGCAATGAAAGATCTTGGAGAAGCAACTTATATTCTAGGAATCAAGATCTATAGGGATAGATCTAAGCGACTTCTTGGGCTAAGTCAAAGTACATACATAGACAAAATGATGACACGCTTTAAGATGGAAAACTCCAAGAAAGGAGGTGTTCCTATGACTAAAGGGACTGTGTTGGACAAATCGCAATCTCCTTCAACGGACATTGAAATTAAGCGAATGGAAGCAGTTCCATATGCTTCAGCGATTGGTTCTATCATGTATGCTATGTTATGTACTAGACCTAACGTCTCGTATGCTTTAAGCATGACTAGTCGTTATCAGCAAACTCCTGGCATCACCCATTGGACTGCTGTCAAGAATATTCTGAAGTATCTGAGAAGAACTAAAGATATGTTCTTAGTATTTGGAGGAGTAGAAGAAGAGCTCACTGTAAGATGCTACACTGATGCCAGTTTTCAAACTGACCGAGATGATTCTCACTCACAATCAGGTTTCGTATTCACTCTAAATGGAGGAGCTATCTCATGGAAAAGCTCCAAGCAGAGTGTAGTGGCGGATTCAACCACGGAATCTGAATATATTGCTGCATCAGATGCTGCAAAAGAAGCTGCTTGGATGAAGAAATTCATCACTGATCTCGATGTGGTTCCAAGTATTCAGAAACCAATCGAGGTGTTCTGTGATAACACAGGAGCCATTGCTCAAGCCAAAGAGCCCAGATCTCATCACAGGGCCAAGCACATTCTAAGAAAGTTCCACTATATACGGGAAATACTGGAACGAGGAGACATCATAATAAGCAAAGTAGACACAGATCAAAACCTAGCAGACCCGTTCACTAAACCGGTGACTCAGGACAAGCATGACCAACATAGGGATGCTATCGGTCTTAGATTAGCTGGCCATATGTTTTGATTTAGTATTTGGATGTACGAACATTCAAACAGTTGTACCTTTGAATTCACCTTTGATTTACTGGTTAAATGCAAACTTTGAATCTTACAACTGTGTTCGATTTTAATACGTTTAATCCATGAATCTTGTATTCTAAATTATCCGTAGTCGGTCAGACTCGTGGGAACGACTCTGAATTAAGACTATTCTGACTTTGGACTCAAGGAGTTGACTTCCAAACTCACAGACCTCATTATGAATGACGTTGGATGTAACTCGCATCAAATCATCTTCATGGATCTTAGTCATAAGATGTTTTGATATTGGTATACTCATTTAGTATCCTTTGACCTGAGATACATATTAGAACTTCCATTTACCAAGGATTATTCTTTGATTATTGTCAACCGCTGTCGCGTAACTGCCAGTCATAAAGGATTTAATTGGGAACAGTTCTGAAGTTCAGTGGGAGTTGTATGTAGTCGATAAGGGATTCTGTACTCTTACATGATATGTAACAGTTAGACATTGTGGCGCCCTCGTTGATTCAAACTGGTGAAGTGTAAGGCCTTACCCAAACTTACTGTGTGTTTGTTCGGACCACTTTGACTCTTGATCGAGAACAATAATAATTTAACACCATATGAGAAAGAACTTAATACATGTCTCATTGGTTCAATTCATGTCTTTTACGGAAAGGATGAATGACAACAATTACCATAAGTCTATAGTCATGCAATAGTAAGTTGTTACTAATGGCAAGGTTTTTTTGGTTAATGACTTTAAAGTGTCATAACTTGTTGGGGGCAGTCATGTGCAGCTAGAGCGCCGCTGACTGTCTGCGTTGAGGATTTTATCGAAACTCGTCCAAGTGGGAGATTGTTGGAATTATATGTATGGGTTCGATAAGTCAACGCTGCTGACCGAGCTATGACCCGTAAGAGTTACACCTTGGGCAACGAACATTAAATCCACTTAACTTGGTTAACTGGTGACCACGAACAATTAACGGTTATATATTTCGAGTGGCCCTCTCAATTGTTTAAATAGATATGGTGGAGTGGTTAAGGTTAGTTGTATGATTGTTTTTCTTTTTAACTAACCCACCATTCATAATTAATATATATTGAGTGTGCCTTCTGTCGAAACTAATACACAAAAGATTTACAATTCTTTTGTTTTGTGAAATCATCACACAAGGAGAAAAGTGCCACCATTTTGTTAAAAGTGCCGCCATTTTTTTTTGTGTTTTGTTTTTGTGGTTCTGTAATATCAAGTGCCGCCACCTCTTTGTTCGTGTTCGTGTCTAGCACTCGTTCGTTGAACCTCGGTGTCTCACACGGTTATTATTAACCAAAAAGGGTATAATTTTTCTCATCGGTAGATTAATTATTTTACATACCGTATTTGCATGTTTGTAACCATGATCCTGTTTGGTTCGTTTTTGGTGTTGATTAATATATTTATTCCGCTGCGTTTATTAATTACCTATTTAATTATTAATATATATCAAACCAGTTTTTGATCAAAGTAAAATTGATCACCACTGAAACCCAACAGAACCGTACCCGGGTTCGCGTTCACGTTAGAGGAGTAAAGTACATGCACGAGTATTATCTTTCTTATGGCATACATTTTTAGGTATATTGTCTTTGTCAAACCATTCACATGTCCACAATATGAAAACCGAAAAAAAAAAATAATGATAGTGTGACGTTGAGATTGTAGTGAGGCATCACTCTCACTTACCGTGACAAATCATTATGAATAGACCAAAGTGTATTTTAGTCATGTTTGGCGCTTAGTGTCACGATGGTTGACACGTCGTTCTTTGACGTTAAAAAAAACATACAATCAATTTTTACATACGTAAACCGCCACTAAGATTATACTTTGCTTTAATAATAGTATAAAAACATTTACACAAAATATATATCAATTTCACATCTATAATCAATGTTGAACAATAACAAACGTCGTTGTTGAGTTACAATGATTAAACACAACTTAGTTTGTCTCTTATCACAACAAATGACACCAAAGCTTCACAGGAATTGGCCACCTTCCGAATAAGCATTACAAAAAGTAAAGGGAGAAATAGAAAACACGAGTGTATCATTCAATTAATAGTACACATGAAAACACCATCGTCCCTCTCAAAGGATGAAATTTGAAAGCAAACATAATGGACATATGGACCAAAACTTGATTTGTGCTACACAACAAGAACATCCAAAACATTTAAAAAGATTTTCCATTTGAAAATGTTTCTGAAGAGACAATGATATTTGACGACGGGCTAACCGGTTGCCCAACTTGACCCGTCTTGGGCTTCTATCATGCAGGCCCAACTATTAAGACTCAATGCCAAGACTTGTCTCTTAAGGGACTCATACATGCTGAATGAGCGGGAAAAATAAAGAAAAGGATCCAAGAGTGTTGCAGAGGCATTTAATGATTGACTGATAAGGAAAGGGTCATCGGAAACATAGTACCATCAAGCTGGCCTCATTAAATGAAGCCAGCAATCTTACCGTTGGGGCTCAGACATGTGTCTGAGTCCCCCAAAGATGACCAGAAACCGTTAGATCTCCTCGGTATCATTTTCCCGTGGAGATAAGCTATCTCTTCTATATAAGGAAGGTAAAGGTCTGATTCTAGGATCAAGGTAACTCTTACTTAATGCTTCATACCCTCATTTCTTCCGACCATAATTCACCTACATTAAATACCCACATCATAACTGACTTATCAAGATCCACACCACAGAGGATGTTCCGACGATCACTCTCGTCGGAATAAGCTTCTCTTTGATTCCCGACAAGTTTACTTACTCTCACGCCGGAGCTTGGTCACGGATCCCCCTCCCGGGGCCCTCCGTGACGAGGCTAACGGTTTCCTTTTTTGTAGAGAACAAAGGCTGGAATATCACAACGTCAGCAAAGACCATTTGAACGTCATTTAGGGATTTGGAGATTCGACAATATTCATTTTAAAGAGGTTGATATTTGATGTCATTGTATTTTTAGGTGAAAAATACACTATTATTGTTCTAGGAATCTAGGCTGTTTATAAACTATACATTTAAGTATTTAACTATTTTTCAATCAATAATTATTGGAGATTAATAACTACATTAAGAGTAAATTACGTTTTTGACCTCTGTGGTTATATCACTTTTACTATATTAGCCCAAAATACGAATTTTTAACATATCTGCCCCCATGGTCTCTATAACTAACCATTTTTGCCCCTAAGTCTAACCATTTTAGCCCCCATGGTCTCTATAACTAACCATTTTGGCCCCCATGATCTCTAGACTTAGGGGCCAAAATGGTTAGTTATAGAGACCATGGGGGCATATATGTTAAAAATTCGTATTTTGGGCTAATATAGTAAAAGTGATATAACCACAGGGGCCAAAAACGTAATTTACTCTTACATTAATTGTAACACCTCGAAAATTCACGTCCTATAATGTGTTGACACGTGTCATATGTTTGAACGTGTGAAAGAATGTTATGAAAGGATTAAAGTTGACAATCATGGAAAGTATGTGAATATACGAGTTCTAAACGTCAACAGTGAATAAATATATTGTACATTAACCCTACATGATGTTTATAGCATCAAACGAATAAACCATGGATCGTGCGAAGCTAAAAGTGAGAGATTACAAACTACAGGGGTTAAATGTGCCAACATGTTTAAGTTATACCTCTGAGTGACCTTTTGACAAACCCGAAGCTTTGTAACGATTAATTATGCTCACTAGAAAGCACGATAAAAATTTCATAAAGTTTCGTTATCGTATGAGAAAGTTATGATCAAATTCGTATGCGAGGGGTTAAAGCGTTAACATTGAAAGTTATGACTTTTCGGGTTAACCAGAAATGTCCAGGGACTTGGCAAAGTGGGTACAAGTCTTAAGGCCCTTGTAGATAAATAAGAAGGGGTCAAAGTGCAAAAATATAAGCTAGTTGACCTTTCGAAGAGCCAAGGGACAAAGATGCGGAAACTAGAAAATGTGAAATCTGATTACAAGACTCAGGCGGGCCGCGTAAGAGACCTTAAGGTCTTACGCGGGCCGCGTCAGACCATCAGATGCAGAATACGTAGACAGCAGCCTGTATTCGCGCTTAATCGACCCAAAACAGATAATTTCACATTGTGGGCGACCCCTAAACAGTTCCTAGAGCACTAGGGACACTTGTGGATGAATTGTGGTCAGTTGTAGACTTAGATGTCAACAATCTATGGTGATTTAATCACTATATAAAGCTCCTAAGTTGCAAACATTCTTCACACCTTCATTCTTGCATTCCTGATCATTTCTGGAGCTCAAGACTTCTCTCAAGTGATCTCTGGTCGTTCATAGGACTCTTGTAAGTTTGCTTAACCTTTCTTAGTTAAGTTTTTACTTAGTTTTAGCTTAAAAGTCAAACCGTCGTAATTAACGGTTGACTTTAAGATTAATCACTAATGGTCCAGTGATTAGTCGAATCAAAAGTAGTTATAAGTTGGTAATTATGTGGGTAATAAACCCTTAAAAGGGTTCCCCCTGATTCCCACTCTAACTAGGTCAAATGTCGGGTCAAACTTATTGTTAAAAAAGTCAACATGATACTTATTTTCTAATTTATGCATAATTAGCAATGTAGAACACATACAAACTGTTTGATCATTAATATAACTTGGTAATTAGTGTAAGAACATGTCTAAACATGTTCAACCCGACAATTTACTGTTTAGACCCGGTTCGGAACCGAAAGTCGCAAAGCTTTGACTTCAGTTCTGACCCGTTTTGGTATGATTTAGAAATACATAAGAGCTTCATTTGGACCAGGTTACATGCTAGTATAACCCTCTGTGATTATACACCATGGTTCATTAGTTAACCGATTAATACGCATGATTCCGTTAATTGCTCATATGTTGACCATTATGCCCTTGTTACCATAAAACATGATTTTTGGAAAGGTAAAAGAGTAGAAACCTTAGTTACTGATATATAAACTTGTATGCAAAGTTTGACATCAGTTTGAGGTGTGGATTGAGAGTTATGCTCATTAGCGTAATTAAGAAGCTTTATGTTAATTAAACGGCGTAATTAGCGTATAGCCTAGTTAAGCCTACTTTTTGATATCAAACTTATTACCCACTGATGTAATATATTATTTTGGGATTTTTGAAGATTTTTAATTAATTTTAGGCTGAGCATAACTAATAGTCGAAGGCTTAATCTGGTAATTGTCGGTTTTGCCCTTACGGGCCATAAAATGAGTTTTACATATCTAATTGACTCCAAACCTTTTGCTACTGATCCTATATGATAAATAAATTATTTTAAGCCTTTTGGAATGATAAAAGTATCAGCTTTATATATAGAACCCGGAAACGGCTTCTAATCGCCTTATTAGGCGTTTTTAGCGCATAGTATGTACTAAGACTATTTTAAACATACAAGGGTGATACCTACTGATATTTTGGTAAAATTATAATATTTTAACAGTAAGCAAAAGTTGTTTAACTCAGACTTCAGTTTTGAGCTTTTCGGCTTATGTGAAATTACCAAAATGCTCCTACGGTGCATAGTTTGGTTATAATTGATAAATTTCACATATATACTTTACCCTACTGTTATAACTTAGTAAACTAAGTATTTTTGCTGATTATATCAGACCTGTAACTCAGGTGAATACTTAAACCCTTTTATAACCTTTTAAATGACCAAACTACCCCTACGGGGCATAGTTTGTGTTTAAACTCGCTTCGGGCATAATAAAAGACATCTTACTGATGTCACAACATATTTGAAGTATATTAACTTAGGAAACCTGTATATGGCTCTAATAATTACCCGTTACGCTTATTACGCGTTCGGTTCGGTTTATGTAACTAGTTTACATAAATTAGCCGAAACGGGTCAAACCTTATCGGTTTTATCTCAAAATCCAGAATGTGTATGAAATACCCATATTAAGCAAGTCTCTGAACTTGTCGGGTCTAAATCACATTCTATCCGGTCTTCGCTAAATCGTGCGTACGAACCGTATCTTTGAAACTAACCGGTCTAAGCTTAAGCTTAACTAAAGACCCGTTAGGATCCTAATAGGTTATTATAAACCTTCGTTCCAGATTAGGAGGACCAGTAAAAGCTACTTGCATTTGCTTATTGTGATTATTACTTTGCTCAGGTAAATACTTTTAACTTATTTTCCCTATACGGGCTTGGGTTACGGTATATAAAATACCGCTTGGTCGGGCATCAAATCTTCCATTGTTTGGTGGTTAATTGAATAATTTGATCGGCCTGTTTAAATAGTCTTGTTTACTTAAAGCCTTTGGGGGGTTAATGACCATGTCCCGGATATCCCTGGCATCATTTTACGAAATGGCCACGACTTAAGCGCGGGGTGTAGGCGTACACCCGTCAGTGCACAAAAGAATAATGTGGTGTGTCTATTGATCTTTAACCCGGACACGATCCAGGCTACTAAACGCATAAGGAACATGTAATTCATTCACAAGATTATATATTTAAATAATTCTCCCAAGTTATAAAATGTTTATGCCATGTGCATCCAAACCAATTTTTAATCATTTTTAAAATGAGTCAGTTGAATGTATTTACCAGTGTAAACTGACGTATTTTCCCAAAAAGATTAAATGCAGGTACTAAGCGTAATTGGCTGGGATTTCTCCTTAGCATCAATAGAAGTCTCGCAAGCTTAAGATGCCTAAAGTCTGTTGAACTATTGTTTCCATTTTATTTTTGATCCGTCTGTGGATAAACAATCGACTGTTGTGATACACGATATTACAATATTATATTCGGTTGAATTTATATCTTTCATTTGCTTCCGCTGTGCATTTAAATATTGTGTTGTTTGACTATTATGTTGCCAACCACGTCACGATACTCCCCACCGGGCCCACCGGTGACACGTGGAAATCGGGGTGTGACATTAATATAGACCTGTAAATATTTTAAAATTTTACTTAATTTCAGACAACACCACTGTATCTGCTTAGCATTTGTCGCTGCAACTACAACCACCTTAGGAACAACAACCGACAATGACAACGCATTCCCTCTTCCCTCTCTCCAATTCTCCTTCGATGGTGAAAAACTAAAATTCGGTCCGGTGATAGGTTGGTTAAGTGAGACGGACGTGGCACTGAGGAAGCAAGGCCTCCTTTACATGCGTGAGAGGAATCGCAAATCTAGGTAAGAAACCAAGAGCAGTGGAGTATTTCTGTTTTCCTTTCTCTCTCTAACGTGGTCATCTAGGGCAAGATTAGAGGTATAAGATTGTCTCCATTGCATAAAGCCCTTCCCCTCCGCCCTTAACCTCTGCCCGGTGCCACCTTAGCTGCCCAGCGCTTTCCTCCCTCTTCTGCAACAGGCTCCCTCTTCTGCAACAGGCTCAAGACCAGTAGGCCTCACCTCTCCTCTCACAACCACCCTTTTCTTCTCTTCTCTCTCAGCCCTTGGCTTCGGATGTTCTCCCATCTCTCATCCATGTCACCCAACTACATCATCTTAAGATATTAAGGGCAGCAAAGGATCTACATTTTGTTTCAGCGTTGGAGACAGTCTAAACGTGGCATCAAAATATTACAATTCAATTGTTACCTTTGGATAAAAAAATGAAAGATCCACATTTATAAAGACACTACTTATTCCGTTAATCTTTTAATATAAGTATAATATAATCTATACTATGTAATAAAATAAACCAATGAAGGGATACTTGTCATTATTCTAGACCATCCTTAATTATAGATAATTATTATTTAACTAGTATTAAGCCCATGCGTTGCAGCGGTTGTTGTAAAACTGTGTCAAGTATTACCAATGCTATACCACTGTCAGCGACCACCAACACCGTGTGTTGCTCGTAAAAACAAATTAAATAAAAACGAAAAAAATAACGCCGAGCGAAAAGCAAACGTAAAATCTTTGAATCACGAACGCTTATTGCAGAAAAATTAAACCGAAACGTAAAACATAGAAAAAAATAACTAAGTCAATCCAGGACCCGCGCGTTGGTCGAACTTGTTAAACGGAGAAAAATAGATGTGCTGCGATGGGCCAGTCAAACGGGAAAAAATATACGAAAAAAATGTTGAACCCCACACGCACGTTACGGTGCATTAACTCACAAAATTTAGAACGAAACGAAAAACTTGGGAAAGATAATAATTATGGTGGACCAAAATTGAAAATAAAAAAGAGTTGTGATTAAATTGCAAAAGATGAAAAACTTTGGGTTAAAAGTAAAAAAACAAATGGTCTAAATTGCAAAATTGAAGTTATTTATTAATCTTAGATAAAGATAAGAATAAAAATAAATGATATATATATATATATATATTAGTTATTAATATTAATATTAAAAGAAATTTATTAACTAAATAATTATAAATAAAATTTATGATGTTGAAAGAGAGAATGTCATGTGGCATTATTTGGAGTCTTTTATTATAAGTTAGATTTAAATTATTACTTGTAATTTATTTTTTTAAACAATTGAAAACATTCTTGATTTACCATATAACTTTATAGATTCTAAATAACTAATTCATACTCGTATGAATATATCATTACATTTACAAATATATTTTTTTTAAATATCTATCTATCTATATCTATAGTATATAATAAAAGAAACATATGGATAGACACTTATCATTATTCTAGACCATTCTTAATTATATATAATTATTATTTAGTAAATAAAAGAGTTAATTACATGGTTAGTTCCTGTGCTTTACACAAAGTAACAATCTAAGATACTAATAGTTTAAAATAACTACTTAGGCCAGAGGGTGTGGGGGTGCCACCCTCGGCCATGTCATCACCTATAGCGCCCCGGGCGCTATACACCCACACCCTCAAAGTTAAGAGGGGGCGCTATAGAGGGGGCTCCATGGTGGTAACGAGGGAGAAGGGGCTTTATCAGGTGGGGCCCTCACATGTCATCCAATCAATTTTTTTTTTAATTTTGATTAATAGGGGGCTCCATCCCACACCGTGCAAATTAAAGGGGGCGTTATGGCTGACGTGGATCCTACGTGTCTTGATAAAGCCCCTAGGGGCTCCATCCCACACCCTCCAGCCTTAGGGTACTAACTTTACATTTTTTAACATGTGGGGATATTAACGTTAATTCCTTGGTTAACTATTGGTATCTTAAATTGTTAGTTTGTGTAAACCACAAAGACTAACTATGTAATTAATACCCCCACATGTTAAAAAATGGAAAGTTAGTACCCTAAGAAGTAATTTTAAACTATTAGTATCTTAGATTGTTACTTTGTGTAAACCACATGGACTAACTATGTAATTAATTCTAAATAAAATTACATTTCTTCCACCCGTGAATACACAATGTTTTTTTAAATATAACTTTTTTATTGTTTGGTATATAAAATTACATTTATTCAACCCGCACAATACACGAGATTCTTAAATAACAACAACCATACCCAGTAAATCCCACAAATAGCAAAGCTACTTATAGGGTATGGGGAGGGTGGGATGTAGACAGACCTTGCCTCTATCCATAGGGATAGAGAGACTGCTTCCAGAGAGATCCTCGGCTAAAAAATATATAGTTTTTTTTATAATTTAGTCAATACGTGTAATAAATGAAGTTTTTATAAATATATAGTTTTTTTATTTAGTATATAAAATTACATTCATTAAACCCGTATAATATACGGGGTTCTAACCTAGTATAATTTTATTTTAAACTACTTAATGTATTCATGTTTTTATATATTTTTTTACAATACAAGATAATAATTTTGATGTGAAATTTTAACCTCATTAATCTTATCTTCTAAAAGTTTGAAAATCAGTAAACATCTCACCACCAAAACCATGTGACTCTGCCAACTGGAGCGTGCCTAAGCGCGTGAGTCAAGAAGCGCGTGCATTTGTTAACTAAAATAAAATCAAGAAAATCTCATTTTTTTTTATTTTTCATAAAATTACAGACTCTCTTTTTCCCTCTCATCACTTGTTTTCTGTAGAAAGAGAAGAAGCCTATTAACTTGGGAACTGCAACTGTTGCTATAAAGATAAAACACCCTCATCTCCATCTTCCTTAAAACTAGGGTTTCTACACTTGCAACACACCTTTAATTTTGCAGGTAAGTAAGTCCACACTTGCCATAAAAAGTCCACTCATTTTTTGTACATTTTTTGATATGGGTTTGAAACCTTTAATAGTTTAGAGTAATAACCTTCTTTTTGCAGTTACATTTGCAAAGAACCTATCTTTTTGCAATTTGCTTATGCAGTTTCATTTTTTTTGTTTGGTTTGATTAGCTATTTTTGCTGCAAGTTTTGTGTGTTCATTAAAATGTTTATGAATTTGTTGATTTATTTTTCATCTGGGTATCTGGAAATTTTGCAAATTTTTATCTTTTTTTGGGTGTTTTTGTTGTTTGCTTCAAAATTTGAAATCTTTAATAGTTTACAGTCATAACCTGCATTTTAAGAGTTCACAAGCTTCTTTGCAGTTACATTAGCATAATAATAATAATAATAATAATAAAAATAAAAAAATATATCTTTTGGGGGTTTCTGAAGTGGGTATTGATATGTTTGCATTTTTCTTATGTAGTTTCATTTTTTATTAGGTGTGATTAGCTATTTTGCTGCAAGATTGTATATCCTTTAAAAATGTTATTAATTTGTTGTTTTTTCCATCTGGGAATCTGAAAATTTTGCACTTTTTAAATATATATATATTTTTTGGGTATTTATGTTGTTGGGCTAGTTAGCTATTTTGCTGCAAGATTTGTGTATTCTTTAGAAAAAGGTTATAAATTTGCTGTTTTTCCTCTCTGGGTATCTGGAAATTTTGCAAATTGTTTATCTTTTTTGGGTGTTTTTGTTGTTTAATTAGCTATTATACATTTATACAGCAGCTGCATTTGCACAGTTTAAGTTTGCTATTTTTTTATTATTTGTATATATATTTTTTTTGTTAAATTAGTTCATCAATGAGCAGTGCTTGTGTGAGTTTTCTGTCTACTTCAGACTCTGTTTGGGTAATTCAGAGAATCTGTTTGGTAGAGATCTAATGGCTTCAAAATCTGAACATATTAAAACCATATTTTATTTATTATTATATTCTGTATGTGTGTTTCATTAAACCAACCTTCATGAAAACATGAATGCAGCATCTTCTTTGACTTTCCAATACAAATCAATGTTGGGTTCATATCTATTATGTCTTTGTGTCAGCTTGTGAGTGTTCTTTTTTTTGGATTTTGGGTGATCTTTTGATTTGGAAAATCACAGTTTAAACATTTTGAAACTGAAAAACAAAAAAATATCTAGCACATTGTAATATTAAACTGAAAAATTAGATTTTTTAGTACATAAAATTGGACTTTTGTTATCAGTACTAGCAATGGGGGAGTACCATATTTGGATTTGGTACCGGTACCCGGTACCAAATGTTCATCCCTATAATTTTAACCCCTTGAAGGCCACACGCCTTTTACGATTTACCTTGCCCGTTGAACATATTCCAAGAAAAATGATTGACCATCATTCAAATGTATTAAATACCCTTTGATAAATGGATCAAGATGAACATCAAAACATAGCTTGAAAAACATTTTAAGAATGGAAACACCACAAGATATTTTCGGGACACTTTGATTTTTAAATTGCGGTGAGTAACACTTTTTCTTGTGGTGTTAGTTTGGTTGTTGGGAGTGAGTGGGGTTAGTTTATATGGAGTTTGGAGTTTCTTTAAAGGATTGTGTTGTTTGTTTAAAACTTGGGTTTGTTTTGTTAGTTATTTCTTTTTGTCATTGATTAAAGTTTAGGTTTCCTTGGTGACATCATCTGTTGGTATGCTTTCACATATGCATTGCAATTTGCATACATATATATATATATAAACAAATGTTTCTTTCTGACCCAAGCATTCCTCTGAAAACCATTATAGGAACTGTGGGTCAACTTCTTTATTCAAGTGGGCCTTTTTCACAGGATTGCTTTTACTCAAGGGCATACTAGACAATGCAAACTCCAAAGACAAGGTATGACTTCTTATCTTTTATCTTTTATATTTTATGTTTTTGTGTCCCAAGTAAAATAGCATAAGTGATGTTGATTTCGGATTCGAGATAGGAATGATGCTATCGTGAGTTGTATTACATGCAATGGAGTTAGTACACCGCAGTAAATTCGTCAGTTTACGCTCAGGAAATGGGCTAAGTTTTTTTATTTTTTTAGTTTTTGAAATATGATGTTTTTTTTTCTTTATGAAAGTTGGCTGCTTTTAATCATTTTGAAGAGTAGCAGTGTGTCAGTATTTTTGGCCCTGCAGAGTGGTGTCTTTGCATATTGATTGAAGTATGGGACCTTGTTTTTCTGCTATGCACTTTCAGTATTTTTTGGATGAATCTCTTTAATTTGTTCACTTTTTTTTTCTAGAATAAGTGGCCCATAGTTATTCATGTGCTTGAAATCCTCCACCTAACCATTTTTTGAATATGTTTTTGAGTCAAAATTACTATTTTACCCCCGGTTATTATTACAATTTTTTTTATAAAATAATTCTATAATACATGCAGTTAGAATGCAAAGTTATATAAATTATTAATTGTAACGTTTTTCTTTTATTAAATCATCATTATACGCGTGTTCAAATATAATCATATATTAATGTATACATGTATATTAATATATCTGATCTAAAAACAGAGCTGGAACCTTGGAGGTGCCACAGAGGACACCAAAAACTGCTAGGCAGCTCAAAATTTCAGGAACAGAAGCCGACAATTCTTCGTCGCAAAGTCCTTTGAACAAAACTCCTAAAGCCAGAAGTCCAAAAGTTGACCGACGGTCACCTCGTACTCCAACATCTGAGGTATAAACTATAGTACTGCTAAAAGTCAATCATTTGACCTTTTTTTCAGAGGTAGCGGCGCAAAATGTCGTTTGCGTTGCACTTGATATCAAATGGGTCATGTCCAAAACAATGGCTGAAATGAGTATATGCAAAATGGGTCAAACAGGCTGAAAAAATATTTTTTAATGCAGAAAATTATACAAATATCTTAGATAAATTTATTTATATAGAGTAAAATGCCATTTTCGTCCAAAGGTTTGTTTTTCCTCATCTGGATCTAAAATGTTTGAAATCTTGCCATTTTCATCCAACTCGTTAACTCCATCCATTTTTTAACGTTAACTCAAGGGTATTTTCGTCTTTTAGACATTTTTTTGTGATGATTAAAGGGTTTGGGTGGGGAGAAACTCAATAGAGGTGGATCTTTATTTCTTATAGTGTTTTTTATTTTATTAAACAATGTCTAAAACGATGGAAATGCCCCTCAATTAATGGAGAAAAATGGATAGAGTTAACAAGTAGGATGAAAATTTCAAAATTTAAACCTTTTGGATCCAGATGCGGAAAAACAAACCTTTGGACGAAAGTCGCAAAAGTGGTCAACCCACAGGGACGAAAATGGCATTTTACTCATTTATATATCCATATTGACTTATTAATTTTTATGTAAAAAAATGCAGAAGAAACGTCCTGGCAGAGTTTCCGAACTGGAAACGCAGCTTGCGAATCTTCAAGAGGAGCTAAAGAAAACCAAGGACCAGCTCAACCAATCGGAATTATGCAAGAAACGTGCCCACGAAGAAGCCGAAGAGGTCAAAATGCAGCTCATTGAAGTATCGGAAAAGCTCCAAGATTCGCAACGCCAGCTTGACGAGATCTCCGCTTCTGAAGAATCCCGACTCCAAGAACTCAGAAAGATCTCCCAAGACCGGGACCGGGCCTGGGAATCCGAACTCGAGGCGGTACAGAAACACCATTCGGTGGATTCCGCTGCGTTAGCTGCCGCCAATAATGAGGTTCAGAAACTCAAGATTGAGCTTGAGAAGGTGGCGGATTCAGAAGCCGAACAAGCAAAATATGCAGAATCGGCTCATAATGAGATGGTAAAATTAAGGAAAGAGTTATCGGAAACTCTTGCTGTAATTGAAGAACTCAAAACGCAGTTGAAAGATTCGCAAGATTCCGAAGCTAGAGCTTTGGAAACCGTGAGTCAAACCCGAGAACAATTGGAAACCGTGAAGTCAACTGAAGAGACGTTAAGGTTGGAAAAGGCGAAAGCGATGGAAGCTTATGATTCTTTAACCGTTGAGTTGGAGAAATCTAAAGCTCAAGTTGATTCATTGGAAGAAACGGTGAGCAAACTTCAGGTGAACGATGGTAATACCGACCGGAATGATGACGATGATAAAGAAGAGCTTAACCGTGTTAAAACGGAGGTCGAAAAGTTACGGGTGGAACTCGAGGAAGCTGAAAAGAGGTATCAGGAGGAGTATATTCAAAGCACTTTGCAGATTCGTAGCGCGTACGAGCTTGTGGAACAAATGAGAACCGAATCGTGCGAAAAAGTTTCGATCTTGGAGGCGAATTTGGAGAAATCAAAAGCCGAATTGGAGGATTTGAAGGCAAAACTAGTGGAGAAAGAAGAAAGGGTTCAAAACATATTAGAAGAAAACAAGCACTTGATCGAAAAGCTCGAGAAAACCGAATTAACAGCAGTAAAAGTCACCGAACAAGCAAGTACCGAATCATTCGAACAAGTTTCGATCTTGGAGGCAAATTTGGAGAAATCGAAAGCCGAAGTGGAAGATCTGAACGCGAAACTAGCTGAAAAGGAAGAAAGACTTCTAAACATATCAGAAGAAAACAAGCACTTGAACGAAAAGCTCGAGAAAACCGAATTAACAACGGTAAAAGACACCGAAGATGTAACAAATTTAAAGAAACTCGAGGCCGATTTGGAGGATATGAAACGGGTAATGTTCGAAAAAGAAGCCGAATTGAAGAACATCACAGAAGAAAACGAAAGACTCAAAATGGAAAACAGTCAAGTGAACAATGAAGCGGTTGCATCTGCAGAAGCTGCAAGAACCGCTGAGAAAGAAGCGCGTATGAAAGTCGAGTATTTAACCGAAGAGGCCGATAAAAGCGGTAAAAAGGTGGTGAGGGTAACAGAACAACTGGATTTGGCTCAGGCGGCAAATGCAGAAATGGAAACGGAGTTGAGGCGGCTGAAAGTGCAGTCGGATCAGTGGCGGAAGGCGGCGGAGGCTGCCGCTAACATGCTTTCGGGTGGTAATAACGGGAAGTTTATGGAGAGAACGGGGTCTCTTGATTCGCACACGATTGGTGGGAAGTTGAATTCGCCTCTTTCGGAGGATATGGAAGATGAATCACCCAAGAAGAAGAATGGTAACATGTTGAAGAAAATTGGGGTGTTATTGAAGAAGGGTCAGAAGTAATTCAAGATATTTAGCAGGTAATTCGCTTTATTATTTTCGAAATCTTAAAATATTATTTAAGTAATCCTTGAACCTACTCTCGTTTGTTTGATTAACTTTTGATCAAAATCTTGAAATGTTTAATTAATTTTAAGGGCTGTAATCGGCTCGTTTATTTTTTTGAGCTGAAAAATCGAGCTCGAGCCCAATTGAGCTGACTCATTAATTTTTTTTACAAATATTGACAACATAAAAACAAAAATAAAAAAATTAACACACATTTCTAAATATATATACACATATGAGCCATCGAGCCAAGAGGCCCGATTACAAAACAAGCAGGCTCGGCTCGAAAACAAAACGAGTGTTTTCGAGGGAGCCGCAAGCTTTTTGAACACACTTACTAATTCTTGATAAAAAAAAGTCTTGAGATATTTGACTAGTTCTTGATGAAAAACTTGAAATATGGATTAAATCTTGATGAAAATGTTGAAATATTTGTGATCAGGGTTGGTTGTTGCATGGAGATGAAGGTGGAGGCTTTTTTAGGGATTTAGTTTTATGTTTTGGAGAGGAAGGGAGGGAGTTGCAGGTTTATGTATAGGAAGTTGAAGTTAGTGTGAGTTTGACTTTAACTTTGACCTGCTGTATGTTGTGATGGAGAATGCTGCAACCATTTGTAATAATATTGTTCAATTTTCTGATTACATGCAACAATTAGCATCTTATCATTACACTTGACATAACCTATGACATTATTTTTTAAACAGGTGATTTGTTGAGAATGGTAGAAACTAGGGCTATAAACGAACCGAACAAACACGAACAAGGCCATGTTCGTGTTTGTTCGTTAAAGAAATTAACATGTTCGCGAACTGTTCACGAACACATACCGAACATAAGTTTGTGTTCGTGTTCGTTCGTTAAGAAAATTCACTTGTTCGCGAACAGTTCGTGAACACCGGTCTCGAACACAAACGAACGTAAACAAACATGTAACTTGAAAATAATAACATTATTAACCTTAAACATTGGACATAAGTAGTTAAGCATAACCATTAAATGATAAATCAAAACACAAGAAGTCTACTACAGCCATCAAATGATAATCAAGTCTAACTAACTTAGACATTATTATCCAGAATTACTTAGACATAATTATTCAAAGTTTAACTAACTTAGACATAACTATACTAAAAAAATGTCTTGAATGTCTAAATTTTAGGTAACTTAGAAAAAAAAGGTTTCAAGTTTTCAATATTATTAGATAAAAGGTTTATTATTTGTTATTTTTTAATATAATCAAACGAACATGAAAGAACGTACATAAAAACGTAATCGGACATATTACCGAACGTTCACGAACGCAGTTGAAAGAACAAGACCTTTGTTCGTGTTCGTTCGCTAAGCTAACCGAACGGAATTTTTTGTTCGTGTTCGTTCATTGAGCTAATCGAACGAACATAAACGAACTTCCCACCGAACGGTTCACGAACTGTTTGCTGAACGTTCGGTTCGTTTACAGCCCTAGTAGAAACACAATGAACACATAATTTAGTGACAAAAAAACGGTGACAAAATCTTATTATTATTACACTTAGCACCTCCATAACTTCACCGACTTACACATCAAACCCTGGCCTCTCATCAATGTTACACTTTGCACCTTGATCTTCACTTGTACATAAAAGGTCAATAACAACATTTCAACGTGTTAGAAAATTGTAACACCAAACCTCATACACACTTTCATGTATAACATATGAATTATACAAAGCTAGAATATCTTTCAACAAGTTTTTAAATATGATGGTGACTTATACTACAAAACAATGTTTTCATAACTGGATAGTTTGGATTGCGACTTGCCCGTCGCACCTATTACGTACGGTACTGTTGAACCGCACTTTGTATTGGACTGGCCTGTTGTGTCAAGTTTCGGTTGAATCGTTGACCCGGTATGATTAGGTTCAAGAGAATCTAGAATCATGAAAAGCCCACAAAGCTTGAATGAAACCAACTAATAAAAATATAATACCAGATTATAAATCCTCTAAGCTTACTATGCCAAAGATTGGGATAGTGTAGGGGCAATTACAATATTACATACGTACAAGATGTCACGTCACACTAATAGTTTCTTTTCTATGTTATATAGTATGTGATACTCATATGCTATTTATTTGCTTGATACTTGTATAACATCAATTCATCAAATATATAGGGGTTATTGGATTTTATCACCCTGACTATTGGCTATTGGCCGCTATCACCCCCAACTATCACTTTGACGCCCACTACTTTCAACTTAACACTTAGTGTGTTTTGTCACCAAGTCGTTAACTAATCACTAACTTTTTATCATGTTACTAAACATTTGGGGTGTCCTAAGATCCCTAAAACCTTTCTAAGATCCCTATGACACCCCCAAAAGTATAGTAAATGATCAAAAGTTAGTGATCAGTTAACGACTTGGTGACATAACACACTAAGTGTTAAGTTGGGGGTGACAGACGTCAAAGTGATATTTAGGGGTGGCAACGGCAATAGCCAAATAGTTGGGGGTGATAAAATCTAATAACCCAACATATAGTAGCACAATATTATTACAAATGGTTCCATTCTCCATTAGAGATGAGCATTTGGTACCGGATATATTCGGTACTAGTACCCATTTCCCTGTTTTTCGGTACCGATATTTACAATACCAGTACGTGGTTCTTAGCAATACCTGGTTTGGGTTTTTAATTGGTTCCAGAACCCTGGTTTTTTTTTTTTTTGCACTGGCTCTAATTATTTCTGTCAGTTTGGGTTTTTTTTCTATTGTAAAAATCAAAAGCTGAAAACCCAAATTTATTGACGAAAAGCCCATAAAGTGGAGTTTGCTTCAGGTCCTGAAAACAAAGGCCCAAATCTGGCCCATTTGATACAACATAAATAAGAACAAAAAAACACATCATCGCGGCCGTTCGAAGATTAGGGTTTTTACTTCCAAGGTTAGCAGCAGCTTCTTCTTCTTCTTCAGGCAAACATGGGGTACGTATCTTATTCACCGATCAGTAGAGTACATCCAAGCTGTACTAGTGCTTTTCTAGGTTAATAATATGATATATGTATATGTTTATTGGTTTCATCAGTTGGATTAATTTGAAAACTTATGCTATTTCTGCTGCTCTTACAAAATTCTTTAGAAGATTTCCTTATTGCAAGTTAATTTAGATCTTTTCTATTATACTGTCGGCAAATTGAAAGTTTTAACTGTATCTCTACTGTTTTTTTTTTCGTGTTATTTTAAAACAGTTTACAACATTTTAATTGGTATAAAAGTAATACATTGTTCAGTATCGCTATTTGTAAAATAGTCGCCCGCTATGTATCGCTAGGTAGCATATAGGTACCTGATCGTTATTTGTCGCTATTCGCATTCTGAAAATCCTCCCTGAATAATAATTGTTAATTTGAAGCAGCAAAATTTTCAATTAATTTGATTTATGCGTAATCAAGTTATTTGTATCTTCTAGGAAGACTCATGGAATGGGAGCGGGTCGCAAGTTGAAGTCCCACCGCAGAAGGCAAAGGTGGGCCGACAAGTCATACAAGAAGTCTCATCTCGGTAACGAATGGAAGAAGCCGTTTGCTGGATCATCTCACGCTAAAGGCATTGTCCTCGAGAAGATGTAAGTAACCGAACTTTCTTTATATTTTTAATCAGTTGATTTCCACTTGTTACATTATAATTAACGGTTTTTTAAACATGTGTACAGTGGTATTGAAGCCAAACAGCCTAACTCTGCTATCAGAAAGTGTGCGAGAGTTCAGTTGATCAAGAACGGAAAGAAGATTGCAGCTTTTGTTCCCAACGATGGTTGCCTGAACTACATTGAAGAAAATGTCGGTGCTTCGACTTTTTTTTTATAAAGACAGTGTTTGTGGTTTGGATGTTGACTTTTATGGTTGTTGGTTATGTGCAGGATGAAGTTTTGATTGCGGGATTTGGAAGGAAAGGGCATGCCGTGGGAGATATTCCCGGAGTAAGGTTCAAGGTTGTGAAGGTATCTGGTGTTTCGCTTTTGGCTCTTTTTAAGGAGAAGAAAGAGAAGCCAAGGTCTTAAGTATTTTCGGGCTAGTAGTTTTGATACTTCATGATCATATCTTCAAGACTTTAAATGCTACTTTTTTCAGTTTGTTTCTATTAATTTTCATTTTCAATTTTGCTGCTTCATTTTCAGCTTTTGTGAATGCTAAGCATAAGTCTTGGTTTCTAATATACATTAAGCATAAGATGTGGTTTTGTCAAATGAAAATCTTAATGGGTGATCTTTAAACATACAAAAAGATCAATAACAGGCATACCTGAGTAATGTGTGCTTATACTTGGTGAAACTGGAAAGTTGGGTCAGGTGAGGTAATGGGTCAGATTAGGTTTGGTTTGGTTCGTGGCAGGTCATTATGGTTGTGTTTAGCTTTTAATGAGGCTCTTAATGGTTTAGACCTCGACCTATTACTGGTTCAACACTTAAATGTGTCTAAAGACTGTTTTCGTGAGCAAATGTTTGAGTGGTTTAAACATTTGCTTCTGAATGGTTAAACATTATACCGAGTCTGAATGGTTAGGACCTCTAATCTGAATTTGTCAGACATTTGCCTCTGAACGGTTAAGTATTATACTAGCTCTTAGTGGTTCAGACCTCATACTGGTTCAACACTTAACCATTCAAAAGTTGCTGAACAACCCAAAAGTCTATTAACTTGGTTTGGGTCTTGCTGATATAAATGTGTCTTTATAAATCAACTTATAAATAATCTTAACACTTTTGATGGAAAGTTATAGTAAACCACTATAAAATCACATTTTAAAAAGGATGAACCTATAACCATAAATTAAGCAAGTTCAATGCCCATAAATCCGATTGATCTCAAACAATTGAACAAACATAATCAGATCAAAGAACAACGAATTATGAATTTAGGTGTTATGGTATACTTTAAGTCTTCACATAGGTGCCACGTCATTCACTTTTTCCCATTTCACTCTTGCATGACACAAAAGCAATGGTTGTATCATGTTAACTTCATCTAACCCTATTTTTAGTGACTTTTAACACCCCCTTAACACTAGACATGAGTGGTGTGCAATGTCGATTAGCATGCCATGTCACCGTTCTAGGCCTAGATGTTAAGTTACTCGTCGGCACCATGTCACCCACTTGACCCTCTTTCACTTCACCTCACACCAAGAAAAATTAAAATACATATATATAGCATGTTGTGTGTGTGCAAATTTTCCAATGCTTAATTCCCTATCTCGTAATTAACTTGTTAACACGTAAAGCTTTTAATGTCCTTTAACACCCTCCAGGAACGGTATGACAGGTGTTAACGGATGTCAACTAAGACAAGGCAGGCTTATAATACACAATCAATTGGACGGTTATCATTAATTATAAAATTGCTGATAATGTTGTTAAAAAACAACAAAATCAAAGGGACAAAATTAACGAGGCACCTAATACTCAAGGACTAATCATGTAATCTAACGGAAACTCAACCGTTAACCGCCAAACCACCATTTGTGAAATCAGAAATTTACAAATCAAACAATCGGGTCATTTCTTCTTAATTCGGATCACGAGCCGGGCCTAAACTTTCCGGCCGTTGAACCGAAAGATAATGACGGAAATCGCCGGTGTGTAACCAATAATCTTAATTCGGATCAAATCACAACGGTGATTTCTGTTCATCTGAAACCGATAATTAATGTTTCCTCATCTTCCGCATAATCACGATACACATTGTGTAACAGAGCATTTATTCTCAGGTGATTGTTGTTTTCATGTTTTAAAGGTTAATGTTACGTAGAATTAAGCTTTATGTTGATTATATTCGTGTGTTCATGCAAATTTGTTTTGATTGGAACATGAAATAAACATGGTTGCATTAAAATCGTGTTCGTTCAATTACGTTGGTGAACAGAGCCGGTCCTAAGTATTCAGGTATCCTGTTCAAGCCGTTGTTTGTTTGCCTCTTAACGAGGCTCTTAATGATTCAGACCTCTTATTGATTCAAACTTAATGGTTCAGACTGTTTGTTTCGCGAGCAAATGTTTGAATGGTTCAGACATTTACCTCTGAATGGTTAAGATTTATACAGAGTCTGAATGGTTAAGACCTCTAATCTGAATTGGTCAGACATTTGCCTCTGAACGGTTAAGCATTATACTAGCTCTTAATGGTTCAGACCTCTTACTGGTTCAGCACTTAATGGTTTAGACCTCTTACCGGTTCAGCACTTAATCATTCAAAAGTTGCCAAACAGCAGGCTCAATAAGTTTGGAGGTGTCAAACTGTCAGTGTTTTATACAGAGGGCCCACTAAGTTTTTTGGTTTTAAAATTTAAAAATATATATAAATTTGGTGCCCAACATGCCCCGGTGCGGCTTGCCCATCCCTGGGTCGGCCCTATACGTGAACGTTTGATAATATGTCGGTTTATAATCGTTTGTTTTACTTTTAGTTAGTTTATAACTCTTTTAACATTTAAACTAGTCATTTGAAACTTGGATCTTTGAAACATTATTTTGGGATAATTATGTTTATGCTTATTGTGTCTAACTCGTGTCTTTGTTTTGTTTTGGGATAATTATGTTAATAATTAATATGTTACGTGTTTAACAAAGTGATTATGTCTAATGTTTGCGATTAAGAATGTTTTTTTTTGTATAATGGTATATGCTCGTTTGTGTTCGTGAACTTGTTCAATGCTAAATGAGCAAACATGAAAGTTCGGTTCGTTTAGAGGCCTAGTTAACATTGATTAAATACGGTTTTTAGACCTATTTACAGGATAGCAAAATTGTACGGAAAGAAAGGAACATATTTAGGATTTTAAATTCTAACAGCAGCAGTTGATAGTGATAAACAGTGGAGATATGGCACACAACAATAAACAGATGGACTTAAACTCAACAGAAGAAGAAGCCAACGTCGAAATGCGCAGAAGTTTTTCATGGGATAGAGCTTTTTTCACCAGCGATGGTATGCCGTAATTTACAAAATCTGTTTAAATTCTATGATGTCATTTTAGTAATTCTCAGTTTTCGTTAAGGTTTTCTCGACGCTGAGGAGTTGACAAGCGTGATCGAAGGAAGTAGCGATGAAGTAAACCACCAGTTACAAAAGATTGAAGAGATTGAAAATCTGGAGGCTAAATTGTTCGAAGAAATTGAAGCTTCAACTCGAGCATCTAACGTAAGTAGTTCAAATATCGACGTGTCATCACGAAAGAAAGATTCTCGAGCAAAAAATGCAAAGGTGGCGTCTGCTGCTGCTGCATCATCTTCTTCGACACCACTCAAAACTTCCTCATCTAATGGTTCAAGCGGTTCTGAAGCAAAGAAAGTTAAATCTCCGGTAAGAAAAAGCGCGAGTTTTAAAAGTGGTAAAGGTGAAGGTGATTCACCCTCCAAAACATCTACTGGGATCGGAAAGAGGAATAATTTGGTGGCGGTTAGTACTCGTATGTTAAAAACACCGCCTGCTAGTCCAGGGTCATCAGGATCATCGAAGTCAACGTTTTCCGTCAATCAACGATCTAAAAGGAGTACTAGTGCTCCTCGTAGAACATCGGTGAACAGTGAGAAACCATCAGGAATCAATGCACGAAGAAACGATGAGTGCAAAACAGTGAAGAATAAAGTGGTGCGAGCTAGTAGCCGTATGTCAAACACACCCCCTGCTAGTCCAGGGTCATCAGGATCATCAAAGCCAACGTTTTCGGTCAATCAACGGTCAAAAAGGAGTAGTAGCGCTCCTCGTAGAACGTCGGTGAACAGTGAGAAACCATCTGTAATCAATACAAGAAGAAACGACGAATGGAAAGTAAAGAAGAATAATGCCGGTATATCTAGTCCAACATTTTCTGTCAGTCAAGTGTCAAAAAGGAGTAGTAGTGTTCCTCGTAAATCTTCGACGAATAGTGAGAAACCATCAGCAAGCAATGCAAGAAGATACGATGAATGGAAAACAACGAAGCATAAAGTTGGGCTGGTTAGTACACGTATGTCAAGTACACCACCTGCTAGTCCAAAAGCATCAGGATCATCATCATCCTCGTCGATGTTTTCTGTCGATCAACGGTCGAAAAGGAGTAGTAGTGCTCCTCGTAGATCATCAGTGAACAATGAGAAACCATCACCAACCAATGCAAGAAAAACCGATGAATGGAAAATTAATAAACCTGAAGTTAGATTAATCCCCAAAACACAATCAAGCATCAGCTTGAAGATCAAACCACCACCGGTTGTTTCTCTTCCGACCTCGCCTTTAGGGTTATTCAACTCGTCTTCAAGTTCACGAGCTCAACGGTCTTATTCATCATCATCGTCGTCGTCATCAGCATCATCGACCTGTAAGGTCAATCAAAGGTCAACAAAACCAGTGGTTCGATCCAAATCAGCCTTGAAACATCGTCCCGCTGGTCAGATCACAGATCAGAACCGAAAACAGCCAGTGGCATCGCGTCCGGAAACCAGGAGCCCGAACGCTTCAAAAACGAGAAGTCAAGCGCAGACAACTACTACTCCTAAACCGTCTAGAAAACAATCAAGCATGAAAGAAAAATCGTCTAGTAGCATTTCAAAAGGTGCAGAGAATGTTATTTTAGTATCTCCTGAAGTTATGGACATAAAAGGCAAGTTAAATGCCTTGAAGATGGAAATCAGCATGCAAAAAGGAAGACATATGAATAATCAAGTAAAGTCCATATGAAGAATGATCGAATTTCGGAAAAGGTAGTCACAGTTTATGATGTAAATAGTTGTGTAGCCTTCCTGAACTGTATTCAAACGAACGGAGAATGTAAGTTGGAATAAGGCCGAATGGTTCATGTGTTTATTAACAAGCCTGCGAATTTTGGTCCAAATAGGTTTGCGTGTTTATTATGATCCGAATAGATGTATCTGCTTCTGTCTGGTTTTAATCTGGGATGTCCTTTTTGCTTTCTTAATTGGATTTGTTTTACCTCCATTGTCATTGTTTCACTTTTGTTGTTTTTGATATATCAAGGTGAAACAAGCTGTGTCATAGAAAGGAACAATCAAACAACGTTTCATCCGTTTCAAATTCTTTGGTGGATGATGAATTAGCTAGCGAAGGTTGAGCGTTTGGCGGCTTAATCACAAACCCAAAGATTTCAATGATTAAAAATCATCAAATATGGAAAAAAATGTCAACATCTCTAAAAAATCAAAACGACACTTTTTCGGAAAATAAGAGAGGAAATATCAGAATATAGTTAAGAAAATCCTTACAACATTCAAACACATGTCACATATACATAAACACACACACAAAAAAATCATCTTAATATTTGGAATTTAAGGCCTATTTCGAGTGAACGTTGTATACATACCCGAAAAGAATACATATTTATAACACACACTTACAACCCTGCAACTAAAATAATAATAATAATAATATAACCACATGCCAAACCAGAAAGAAAACGCTACTCTGTGCGTTGCATGGGGACCATCATATGTTGAGGTTGGGCCTGAAACGTTTTTAAAAAGCTGATCAAATTTCTTTTTCTACAAACAGCAGCTAACAAAGTCAAAAAGAAAGAAAGAAAGCATTAATCAAAAAGACTTGTAATAACCTAGATCGCCATTCAATAGAAAACCAATATCAAGTATAAAACAGCATCACACGTACACATTGCTTTACGTGTGATACATAAAGCAGTTATGTTAACCGTAACAACATAACTACTGAGCACGCCCCCTTGGCCCCTTATAAACTATGTGTGAAGTTAACCATCGTATTTTTGGTATGGATGGATGAACTTAAATTTACACAAATCAATAAGCGACAACGGGGATCATCTCACCGCACTATAATAAATATATATAATATAACTCCAGTAACTAACAATCTACCTGTGAGTTTCCATAGTTCAGACCCTGTGGATACGAATTTTGATGACCAAGCTGCCATAATATACAAGAATGGTATTAGGTAACATTATAATCACTTTTTAATGTTTCTAAACGAAAGATAACGCTTATGATTATCTAGAATCATACCACTACTTGCCACATCAAAATCAACTGAAAAGTCCCTCTCTTTTTCGAAAATGAAAAGGCGTTATTACAAACTTCGACTGGTAGTGGTATAAATCTAGATCATAGTTATAGATGGCGAATAGTGATCAACAGCGACAAGCTACCTATATGCTACGTAGCGATAGCGACGAAATAGCGCTCGCTATTTCGTGTTTAGCAATAAAGAAGTAGAAAATTCAAAAAATAAAATATATCTATTATACTTTTTATGCATAGTTTGTATGTTTAAGGACTAAATGTAAACTAGTGAAAGATAGAGGGGTTAAATGTTAAAATACCTGAACTTATTTGACCCTAAAAGTCTAAAACACGCAGCCACTATTTTCTTCTTCTTGCTACACTATTTCTTCTCACTGGTTTCAGACGTAATTTCCGGCAGAAAACAACACCGGTGTCGGAATTCGCCGCCAGAGGTCGATATGTGCCTTGTAGCGGCGTATAGCCGCCACGCCACACTATTCGCTATAGCGCCCGCTATGGACGCTATTAATAACTATGATCTAGATAATCATAATTATGTCAAAGATTTGATAATTATAACATTATTACAAAATCGAACAGCTGAAGCACAACCAAACACTAATTCTATATGCTTTATAGTTTATAGCATCACACATCCATTTAATAAAGAAATCCAAACATCCCCGTAATTAAATTAAACCTAATTGTTTCATTACAAGATAATCATTAATCACCTGTGCACTATGATTGGGATGCACTCCATCTTTCTTGGAAGACCCTTCATGACCCTTCCCAGATCCCTTGGTGTCGCCCTTTTATAAAAAAATAACATAAATTAATTATATTCAAAACAGACAACAATTAATTACTATAATTAAAGATATACAACAGAAGCTCACTAACCTCCATCTGCATGAGCAATTCGATCACAAGCATGACGGCATACAAACATTAATCCATCAGTAACTACTTGTACAAAGAGTAATTAATCAATGATATGCTTTTTTTATTTAAAAAAGTTAATTTATTACCTCTCTGTATCTTGTCAAGTATGACTTTAATGGCTCAATATAATCTTCAAACCCTAAAGTAGCCATTGCCCAAAGAAGATCATCGCCATTAACGGTTTTCCTCTTTTCCCTTTGACACTTATCACTCGCCCTACAATCAAATTCACAAACAAAACACAAATTAACATCATAAAACCGTTTACAACAATCACAACACAGGGTTGAATCATCATACTTACTCGCTGGTGATGAAGCTGATAAACTCAGAAACACACTCCTGCACAGTCTCCTTCGCGTCTTTAGCAATTTTGCCGTTAGCTGGCAATCCTTTCTTCATTATCCGACTAATATTCGCAATCGGTAAGAACCTGTCTTGCTCCCGAACATTTGACGACCTAGGGCTCAGATCGCCCCCACTCTCGTGGCTTCCACCACCAGGACTCGCTGGAGCCTCCGCCATAAACAACAACAACAACAATAAAATCTAAAATGCAAAACCACAATTTCAACGTCAGCGATACAATGAATCAGATCAACTAACACAACAACAATCACATCCTACAACCCTCTGTTCGATTAATCAATGAAATCACCATGTGTGTGGAACATATAAGTGTTTAAATAACAACTAAACCTAAAGTTTCCAAAACAGCAATTTCAACGTCAACAAAACAATCAATCAATTCATTCAACACAACAGCAATTACAACCTAGACTCCTCTGTGCGATTAATCAACAAAGGCACCATGTGTGGATTATATATGTGTTGTAACAACAACAACAACAACAGCAACTAAACCTTAGAGTTTCCAAAACCGCAATTTCAACGTCAACAAAAAAATCAATAATCTCAACTAACACAACAACA